>CM053401.1:58135205-58160568 GCA_028644305.1 Xerus rutilus
ATGGTCAGATAGAATGCAGGGTAGTATCTCTATTTTTTTGTATTTGCTAAGACTTGCTTTATGGCATAGCATATGATCTATTTTGGAGAAGGATCCATGAGCTGCTGAGAAAAACGTATATTTCCTTGTTGATTCTGTTCCTTTTCTACATGAGACTTATTGTGCAACTCCTAATAGAGTCATGAGTCTATGAGGGTGGGAGCCAAATATGTCTTGTTTACTAATTCTTTCATGCTCCTATCCCCACCCCTGCCCCGTCCATCCCAAGGTTCCTCTGACATCAACATCTTGTTTAAGAAGCCAGGACTCTGGATGTTCTAACACCTGCCAGTAGCTCCTTCCTTTCAGGAGCACCAAGCAGCTGCTGTCAACTTCTCTTTTTTTTCTCCCCCTGGTTCTCTAGGTCTAACAGAGTCCCCAAGATTCATTTCATTTTTACTATAGTTCTTTTCCTCATAAGCTTCATGTGAAGATGGAGCTGCTGGGTGGACTGAAAGTCTGTCCAGACTAACTGTGGCAAAGATGGCTAGTTATCCATTAAAAGTTTGTGTTCCTCCTTCCATTATGTTATTGGTGAGCAGTTGCCCCACCAAAAACATTTCCCAGCCCTCCTTGCTTCTTATTGTGTCCCTATAATAATGAAATGTGAGCAAAAGTCATGTGTGTTATTTTTGGATTTTGTCTGTCACTCACCTGTTTCACCTCAGATCTGCTTTCTGCTCTGCCCCTTCTGTAGGGGATTGGTTTCTGCCAACTACAGTTTCCTAGACTTCTTGGTCTCACTCTGGCTAGGTTGGGCCAGTGAACAGTGGCAGGATATTAAAGGGAGGAAGGGAGACATGTAGTCAGACTTACATATTAAGTCTGTAGTCAGACTTACATGTTAAGTCTCACCTCTTAACAAACAGTCCTGTTTTCCTGTATTCTAAATTGTCCACCAGCCCTCTCTGTGGTCCAGAGGGGTAAATGAGGCATAAGCCAGGAGTAGGAATAGCTTCCTGCTGATGCTAATCTCTAGATTGCCTCATATCCTCTCTTTGGCTTTTCTGTTTTTGCTATTGCCCATATTAAATTGCCTGGGCTTCATTTTCATGCTAAGACCTTGACCAACAGGCCAAAGTGGGCAAGAAGCAGGTATGCTCTCTCTACTCTCATGTGCCTGTCTCCTGGCTGGGGTCCTGAGGACAAAGGAACCACAAGATGGAAGGAGAGCTTAGCTTCTTGTGGCAAAATGCCACTTGCAGGCCAGAAACATTCTTACTGAACAGTTATATAAGTAAAAATAAAATTTTGAGTTGTTAAGCCACTCAAATATTAAATACGGAGGTTTATTTATTTTAACATCTAGCCTTGTCCTAATAGACTAACCAAAATGGCAATGAGGATCTCAGTTCTCTCTCTTTTTTTTAAAATTTTTTTTAGTTATAGATGGACACAATGTCTTTATTTTATTGCTTTGTATGTGGTGCTGAGGATCGAACCTAGGGCCTCACGCATGCGAGGCAAGTGCTCTACCGCTGAGCTACAGTCCCAGCCTTCTTTTTTTTTTTTTGGTACTGGAGATTGAACTCAGAAGCACTTGAGCCCTAAGCCACATCCCCAGCCCTATTTTGTGTTTTATGTAGAGACAAGATCTCACTGAGTTGCTTAGCGCCTCACCATTGCTGAGGCTGGCTTTGAACTCACCATTCTTCTGTCTCAGCCTCCCTAGGTGCTGGGATTACAGGCTTGAGCCACTGTGCCCGGCTGATCTCAGTTATCTTTACCCTTGACCTCAGCCTCTTCCTTTGCATGGCCTTATGGGCTTCTGGGACATTGCTATAGTTAAGAGTTTAAAGTTAATAAAAATGAATAGTACCTAAGGTCCCTTTCAAGCTCTATAATATTAAAACTATATTTAAAAGGTCCTAAAGAAAATGATGGAGAAATTATAAATGACTAAATTATAATATTCTTAATTTCAAAGTTATTTCACTTCTGAAACCATTAATTAATTCTCTTAATTAGCTAACTCATCAATTTCTTTTTTAATTTTTAGTTATACATGACAGTAGAATGCATTTTGACACATCATACATACATGGAGTATAACTTCTCATTCTTCTGACTGTACATGATGTAGAATCACACTGGTTGTGTAGTCATATGTGCACATGGAGTAATAATATCTGATGCATCTACTGTTCTTCCTAACCCCCATGCCCCTCCCCACTTCACTCCCCTCTACCTAGTCCAAAGCACCTCTATTCTTCCCTAGCACCCCCCCCCATTGTGAATTAGCATTCACATATAGGAAACATTAGGCTTTTGGTTCTTTGGGATTGGCTTATTTTGCTTAGCATGGTATTCTCCAGGAGCTCCATCCATTTACTGGGAAATGCCATAATTTCATTCTTCTTTAAGGATGAGTAATATTCCATTGTGTGTATATACCACATTTTCTTTAACCATTCACCTGTTGAAGGGCACCTAGATTGGCTCCATAGTTTAGCTATTGTGAGTTGAGCTGCTATAAACATTGATGTGGCTGTAGTATGCTGATTTTAAGTCCTTTGGGTATTAACTGAGGAGTGGGATAGCTGGATCAAATGGTGGTTCCATTCCAAGTTTTCTGAGGAATCTCTATACTGCTTTCCATCATGGTTGCACCAATTTGCAGTCCCACCAGCAATATATGAGTGTATGATTTTCCTTATACCCTTGCCAACATTTATTGTTGCTTGTATTCTTGATAATTGCCTTTTTTTTTTTTTGTACTGGGGATTGAACCCAGAGGCACTTAATCACTGAGCCACATCCCCAGCTCTTTTTAAAAAAATTTTACTTAGAGACAGGTATTGCTGAGTTACTTAGGGTCTTGTTATGTTGCTGAGGCTGGCTTTGAACTTACAATCCTCCTGCCTAGGTTTCCTGAGCCACTGGAATTACAGGCATGCACCACTGTGCCTGGTTAACTGATCAATTTCTTGAAGCATTCACCAAAAGCAAGTCATTTGTAATAACCTTTGTAAGGCACCAATTCTAGCTTTTGGTAAGGCAGGCTGTGAGAAAGGATTCCACAGCAACTGGGCTCTGAGATAGGATTCAAATAAAAAATGCAAATAGAAATCATAGACTTCCCAGATACTGATCCTCTGGGGCTTTTTATGCTACCTTGGTCAAGGTGATCACTCTGGGCCTTAGTGAAGGACAAGAAAACCTGATAGTTTTCTAGGTGGTGATTTTTTTTTTCTCTCTCTCTCTGTGTCTGTGTGCATGTGCGTGCATGTGGGTTTAGAGTTTCTAGCCTCATGCAATAGTTCAGCTGTTTGGCTGGAGATCCAGGGATTCTGCTGTGTCCCTATTTCCTGTGTGTGTGAGAACATGTGACTGGTAGACAAACTTAGGTGCGTTTTTCCTCTGGCCTCTTTCCTGGCCTATTTATGGAAACAACTTGTTACCAATCACACAGAAGAGAGGCTCATTCAGGGCTAGATTCAGAAGGCTTTTCTAGAAACTCATGTGTTGGGTGCCATGTTTGACCCTGGCCATTCATTGCCCCGCATCAGCTGGCCATACCTTGGACAGGATTGCAGAGTATGGTAGAGCACTTCACATCAGGAAGAGCCTTGAGAAGGGTCTGGGGTAATGTCCAGAGGTGGAGGGAGGCAGCTGCCTTGTGTGTTGGAAGTTTTAGGATGGCTTTGTGAAACTCACCAAAGAGGAATATGGGCTTCATGGTACATTTTGATTTGGAAAACACAAATGTCAGTTCCAAAACTTCAGGGATGAGTTGTTGAGATAATTTCTTCTTCCTGGATGGCCGAATTGTATTTAGTTAGCATTTTATTTAAATGGTTCAAATCATATGAAGAAAAAAATTTTCTAAAATGTACAACATGCCCTGAGCCCCTTGCCTTCTTGGATGTGACTTCACAGCTCTGAAAGTCTCCACAGAGCACATACAAATCCGGTAGGAGAGATTGTTTCTAAGGCTCAAATATTCTAAGTTTCTGTGGTTGGAATCTGAAAATATAAATATCTCTAGAAGGTAATACTTTACTTATCAGTCATTTGTATTAGGGAAGGGCGGGGGTGGGGGGACAGAGACTCCTTCCTAGGGCTTTGTGTAAAGCTGTGGAGCAGGAACCTCAAGGAGGTGTGGCTCGATGGCAGAAGGCTGGCCTAGCGCATACAAGGACTTGTACTGTTTGACCTTCAGTATCCCCCTGCCCCCATAAAAAAGGAATATGAAGAAACCACTCTGGGCATAACAGGCCTTAATTAGCATGCTCTTCTAACCCTTTCCTTGCCAGAAGGGGTCAAAAATCCATCGGCCATGCCCTACCCTTCTTATCTCTGCTTGGGAACCCCTGCTTTTTTTTTTTTTTTTTTAAAAAAAATCGCTTTCTTTACATGGACATATGCCATATGATTAACCCAATTTAAAATGTATGATTACTAGCTCTTAGTATATGTACAGAGCTGACCATTCATCACTATAGTCAATTTTAGAATCTTTTTATTACCCTAAAAAGAAATTCCAAACCCCTTAGCTATCCCTTCTCCCAATCCTGCTATTCCTTTCCTCATCCTGTGTAATCACTAATGTACTTTCTGTCTCAAAGGATTTGCCTGTTCTGAACATTAAAAAGAAAAAGGAGAAGGAGGAGGAAGAATACTATGATCCATTGTGTTGTCTGGTTTCTTTCACTTAACGTGTTTTCCATTCCATTCATGTTGTAGCATGTATCAGTACTTCATTCCTCCTTATGAGGGATGAGGAAGAGGCTGGGGAGGCTCAATAATATAATACATGGACATGTTATCCATTGATCAACTGATGGACCTATGAGTTGTTTCCATTTTTTAGCCATTGTGAATAATATTGCTATAAATTTTCATTTAGAATATGTTTTCATTTCTCTTAGGTATATACCTAGGAGTGTAATTACTGGATCATGTGGTAACTCCATGTTTAACTCTGTCCAGGACTACCTATACGTTGGAGATATTACTTTTGCTCATGCATCTTGTTTTAATCTTACCCTTGGTAACTTAGATTTAAAATTGTGTGTGTGTGTGTGCATGCGCACGCGCTGATTTTATTGATGAATGTTTTATTCAACTCTATCAGTGTTTATGTTTATTTTGGCCCATGTTAGTAAAAGTTCATCCTGTTTTTTATGTTGTTATAGATAGCTCTCATTCTTCCTTTCTTCCATTTTGTTTGCCACAGGTTAATTTTCTCTTTTTGGGACTATTTATTTTTTAAAATTAATAAATCTGATGAGTTATAGAAATAGCAAGAGGGACAACTCAATTCCTATTATGCTAAAGACTGGGGCTGGAAGAGAGGTTAGCAAGAGGCCAGGGAGAGGCTTTTGGGAAGAAGTCCAATTCCTGGAACACAGGGGATGCTACAGGGCTCAGTGCCACAAACTCCCTGTGCCCTGGGCCATTCTCCAGGACTCTGCTCCATGCTCATAGGATCTCAGCGCCGTACGTGCGGCCCTGCACTTGCATGAAACACCTGCACATGATGATTGCCAAGGGCCCAGGAGCTGTTTGAGACGCCACATCCTGTTTGGGAATTGTTTCAAATGAAATCATTGACTCATCTCTGCATTAAAACAATGTTTTTAAGGTGAGAAAAAGAAAGAGCAGGGGCCCTGCAAGGATTCTTGCTTTGGAGAAGCAGTACGTGTGTTACAACCGTCACCCTGCCCAGCTGCACCTGCCCCATGTGGCTGAGCTCTCACTTAACAGGGCTGGAGGTCAGCAGCCAGTCCTTGTCAGGAGGCCAGGAGGAATCTGGGTAGTAACCTGCTTTTGTGGCTTCTCCCTCCTTGCTCCCATGTCAACTTTTCTTCTTTTTGTTATTCATTCAACACATTCGTTGAAACTCATTATGTGCCCAGTACTGCCCTAGGCATGGGGATACAGACCTGGTCTCTGCCCTCATGGAATTTATAGCTCTTTATCTTTGTTTCCTTTCTCACCTCTTTTTTCTCTCACTTTCTACTTATTCTTTTCTTCTACTTACACTTTTCTATTTTTATATGTTAAAGAGACATGGATTTTTCTTTTAAAAATGATATTTCAGCTGGGCACGGTGGTGCACTTAGGGAGGCTGAGACAGGAGAATCGTGAGTTCTAAGCCAGCCTCAGCAATGGAGAGGTGCTAAGAAACTCAGTGAGACCCTGTCTCTACATAAAACACAAAATAGGGCTGGGGATGTGGCTCAGTGGTTGAGTGCCCCTGAGTTCAATTTCCAGCACCAAAAAAAAAAAAAAAAAGATATTTCCATGCCAATGTTTCATTTTCTGGACTTACACAGAATTTAGAGCTGAAAGGCTTGAGTACACCCTAAAGTCTAACCCCCCATCTCAAGAGGCCTTCTCTTTTGGAGAAGATAAATCAGATTGTAGTCAGTCTGTAGGAAGAAATGTGTCAGCCATGTATCCTCCACACCTGTGCTCTTGCTACTGGCTGCAAGAGAAAGTGATGCTGCCCAGAGAAGTTGACAAGATCTAGGGAGGAATAAAGTGTGTGTGTGCGTGTGTGTGTGTGTGTGTGTGTGGGGATTTTGGGGGAGATGGCACAAAGAAGCACTGACTAGAGGTATTAGAAGTCCCTAAAGCCTGCTTGGGCCATTTGATTCACTTCTGGATGCAACCCCAAAGTTTGCTTTTGAAAATGCTTCCTGGCTTTCGTGGAATACTTGGTCTAAACGCTATCAGGGTGTTGTGGGTCTTACAGACTTTTCTATATTGGAACATTTGGAGCAATTGAACCTAAGTCCAAGGCCCTGCTTCTGAAATGACTGATCCAAGGACTGGTCCTCCTGAGTCAGATGGAAACCATGGGCTTTGCTTCTGCTTGAGTCATTTCTTTTCCTTGGAGAGAAGGGATAGCTGCATCCTTGTCTTCAAGTGATTTTGTGCTTGTTGAATGGCCAAGGGGCCTGGACCAGAGTGGGGAGGGAAATGTAAAGTAGTGTTGTTCAAATTATTGGCAATGAAGGTCTTGTATATATATTCTTAAATTTTCAACCTTTTATGCACTGATAATTTTTGTAAAATACAATAAAAGTAAAATGCTAGAAAAAGAAATGGAAAAAGCAAAGACATAAGAAATATAAATTTGGATTTTTAAAATTAGATTTGATAGATATTAAGTTATTCTGAAAAATTATTATAATAGTTCACAAATACTTAGTCTCAGTTTATGTGCTTTTCTTGTTGCAGGCCAGTAACAGATTGTGGGTGGGTAGCATTTTGTGGACCACACTCTAGTCCCCACTGCCTTCCCATGACTTCACCCCTACCCTGTGAGGTAGCCAGCTCCTGCCTTTGGCTTGGATGGGGTATTGGTGGGCCGAGGACAGAATGTGGAGATATTGCCCGAACAGAGTGAAGTAGGGGGAGGAAATCCCAACTTGAGTTAGATGTCTGTTCTCTCTAATATTCAAGGTTTCTTAGATAGCAATTTGAGTACTAAAGAATCTAATCCATTCCAGTTGATTTTGGGCATAGGGATCATGAAATTCACAGAAAGCAGCACTGGTAGGCCTAGGAATGGCAGAAGTCAGGACAGTTCCAAGGACCTCTGCAGCCCATGTTCATGGACCTTCACTTAGGACCCCATGATTAACATGGTTCAGCTCCCAGATCCCTCTGTCTCTGTGCCCGTTGGTATAAATGGTTAATAGATAGATTCCGCGGGTTCAGTGTGGAAAAAGGTCCCTCTCAGTCCAATCAGTGGTGGGCCAAGAGATGGGGTTTCATATCTTGCTCCCCCTTTAGCAGGGTCTGTGGAAGCCAACTCTCAGAGACAGAAGGCTGGGATCAAGGGGAGCTCTAGGTGCAAGCTGCTGCCTGTGGGAGGTTCACAACAACATGCCAGTTCTCAAGCAAGAGAAAGGTTTTAATCATTAAATTGCAGGGACAAATTCCTGGCTCTGCCCTGTGCAATTAGCTCATCCCCTTGGGTCTCTAAGTGTGTTGAAATGTTGTTTCTTGCTCCTGGTGTAACTATCTCACTTAGCAAACAAGAATCTCCATGGAAGGCACTGACCTGTGATTTATGTGTCATAAAAGGGTCGGGGTGTTTGATGCCTGTACTTATCTGCCTGAGAAGAAACATTAAATGAGAGCTAATGGACCCTTGGCTTCTAATGTGGCTGTTGCTTGCTGGATGCAGAGTGCACAAGTTTTCTATTGCAATTTGGCTCCTTGGCCAGGCTAAGCTGAGTTTCAGCCCACAGATCTTAACCATGAAGGGCAGAACTGGGAGCTTCTATATTCGCCTTTCCATGTTTCACCACTGAAGGTCTCTTGCTAGGGAGTTGTTTCATATACAACCCTTCAAAGTTAAAATTCTAAGTTGAAGCAAAAATTCAAGCCAATGACATAATTTAAAATGATGGTTTACGATGCCATAGGTCTAGATGGAATACCAGATGGAAGGCCTCCTTGGCCTTATACTGAGCGTATTCTTACGGAGACATTTGAATGTAGAAGGCTGTATCTCCCTTTAGCCAGCTGTAGTGAGTGTTCTGAATTGGTTGGTTTGGTTCTGGGTCTTTACCAGAGGCAGACTCTAGGTGGCACTGCAAAGCAACTTTAGTGAACTGCAAAGCCTGTTAGCGTGCAGAAACCAGAGAAAGATTCAGGGCTCAGAGAAGTTAAACCCTTTAAGGAAAGGAGTATAAAAATCACCACTTAGAGGTTGCTCTAGAAGTCTGGGAGCCACAGACGGTCCTCTCCAGTGACTAAATGGCAAGGATGTGTGGTGGTTTGCAGTCTTGATACAGTGAGAATTACCATTGTGTTATGTGCATGGGAGATAAGAAGGCAGGAGGAGAATAAAAAGCCTGAGAAAACAGAATAAGAGAGAGAGATGAATTTTTAAGTGATCATTATTATTTTATTTTGAAAGAGAATTTGATTTAAAGTACATGAATTTCCTATGGGCTTATACTCCCACCTGACCATTGAATTAATGAGAATTGTTAAGAAAGTATAATAGTTACAGAATCATAGCAACAGTGATTAAAAGGTACTTACTCGTGAGTGATAAAATGAATCAAGAAAGAAAAACTAATGAGAAACATCGTAAAATGTCTTTTCTTGTGTGCACATTTGGTCTTATGTTAGTTTTATGATATAAAGAGTAACTTAGTCCACTGGATTTTGATAGTATGGGAGGTACACAGAAGTCATTATCCAAATCTCATTTATGCTTAGTTTCAAAGATTTGTCCCATCTACTTCTTTCTTTGGGGTTGGGGAGGGTTACTGGGGATTGAACTCAGGGGCACTGGGCCGCTGAGCCACATCCCCAGCCCTATTTTGTATTTTATTTAGAGACAGGGTCTCATTGAGTTGCTTAGTGCCTCACTTTTGCTGAGGCTAGCTTTGAACTCGTGATCCTCCTGCCTCAGCCTCCCGAGCCTCTGGGATTTGTTCCATCTACTTCTAATGGTGCTCTAAGCCAATGGCTCTCAAAGCATTATGCTTGGATCAGTAACATCAGCATCACACTGGAACTTGTTAGAAATGCAAATTTCTGAGCTCAGATTTTAAATCATAAACTCCGGGGACAGGGCTAACCATCTATGGTTTAGCTAGTTTTCCAGGTGATTCTGATGCATGCTGAAGTTTGAGAACACCTGCTCTAAACAGTCCCTTTATATGCAAGGGAAAAAGTGAGAAAAGATAGATTATTCAGTGAGTATTTAAGCCCATACTAAGCTTTAACCGTGTGATAAGAAGTAGAGTTACAATGGAGAAAACATGGTTTCCCTCTCAATCACTTTATAGTTTAGTGGGAAAACAGGCATACCTACAACTTAAATGTAATACCTATTACATAAAGTAATTCTGTCTAGAAAGAAGGGGCAGAAAGGTTTATAGGGTGGTGAGGGACATTTGGGCAGAGCCTTGAAGGATGAGAAGATTTAATGAATCTTGTAGCTTTTAGATGTTGCCTTTCATTATTGCCGAAGAAATCTGTCTACCTCAAAACACGAAGGAACCAAGCATGTTGAGAGAGATGGAGTCTTCTTTCTCCTACCATTTTGTTAAAGACATGGGTTTTGCAAGTCATTTATTAAGAAAGAAAAGTTTGGCTATCCTTGGGCTTTCGCTCAATGAAGTAATGTCTACACATTTCTGAGGAAACGAGTGACTCAGGAATATTATAACCAGCCAAATATTGGTCAAATGTGAAGACAACTGCTAAACATTCTCATGTAACAAACTCAGGAATTATAAAATATACAAAGACTTCATGGGAAAAAAATTACTCATGGATAAGAGTCATGCATGAAAGAGGTAAATCAAAAGAGGGACTCAGGAATGGAATAGTACAAGACTACTGGTGATCTTTTAATCCATTTAAATATAAGACCTGAGTCTAAACAAAAGTAGAAGTTATGGTAACTGGATAGAAAATGTTATAATCCCTACCAGGGGCTGTGGGTGGAGGTGTGAGAGCGCTGATTTCCTCATCTGTCTTAGCAGGAAGATGATTTTTAAAAATGAGTAACTACTTTATGTTTTTATTAAATGTTTTTAACTTAGAGTGCTCTTTTATGAAATAATACCTTTTATGTCAACCCCTCTACATTTATCTAAAGTTTATTTTCCTTCACTATCTTCAGATTCTTTTCTTTTGTTAAGTAAAGTTGTTTTTACAACTTTTAAAAAATTAAAGCTAGCAAATGTAGTATAATCTTATTTAGCTTATTTCCATCCACCCACCCACCTTTCTATTCATCCTTGGTTATCTCTTTTGTTCTTATGGTTTTTATTCCCAACTATTTGCTCATGATGTTCAAATATTTATCTTTATCCCTGATAACTTTTGTGAGTTTCAGAATTACATACCCAATAGCCCACTAGTCTGCTTCCCTTATATGTCTAAGGGGCACTTCAACATGTTCAAAACCAGGGTCATTTTCTTCATCTTCCAAATCCAATGTGCTGCTCCTTGTAGAGTCTCTATTTCCTATGTTAGACCATGGTTTCACTGTCTATTTAGTCACTCAAGCCAGAAGCTTAGAATCATGCTAGATTCCTCATCTTTCTTCCATCTTTCCCATCTGCTCAACCATTAACATCACTTCCAAGTCAGAATCTTAGAATCATCCTTGATTTCTACCTTCATTCTTCCCATCTAGCTAGTCAGTAGCATCACTTTAGTTTTCGCTCTTCTTCATCCTAGTTATCATTGACTTAGGACATAGGTCACCAGGGACTTTGGCAGTAACTACATAATTGCTCTCTAGGCCTCCTTGGCATTTATTTCCCCATTCACATCCATTGTTTATATTCTTGCCAGAATGGTCTTTCTAAAATGCATGTTGATCTTAGTACTCTTCAGCTAACTTTCTTCAGTGGCTCTCTGTATCCCTGAGGACAAATTTCAGGTACTTAGCATACATCATCTTCTGTTTCTAGACTAACACTTTTATCCCCAGCATGCTGTGATGTGAACAACTTCTGGTTCTGCCTACCATTTGTGGGTGCGTGTGTGTGTGTGTGTGTGTGTGTGTGTGTGTCTTTAATGGCTTATACAACACCTGTTTATCCATTGAAACACAGCTTCAAGGGTCACTTAAGGAAGTCTTGCCGCAACTTGGACTAAGTCTTTTTTCTCTCTACACTCTGAATACCCTTCACATACTTCTTTTGTAGTTGAGAATTTAAGAACTGTCTATATGCTGTTTTATTGCCACTACCATTGCAGGTTCCTCATTGTTTGAACTCTGTGTATTTTGGTGGTGGTGGTGGTGTGTGTGTGTGTTTAATTACAGTGCCTGTTGCACAGCACAGCACACAGTAGGCTTACCAAGACTACTGACATGAACTAAACAATCTCAGAACATCTTGCTATTGATCAACAAATACACTTCCCCTCTCCCTTGGGCACAATTGGATAAACACTGCCAAATTCAATAGTGCTCCATTTTTCTGAACTCTGGGCAGACTGCCTTCCTTCTTTGGACACATTCTTTCTTCAGATATGTTAATCTTATTGATTAAGTTATAGCTTTCTTTTAGAACAATCACATTCCAGTCGTGTCTCTTTAGGCAGCATCCTGGGCTCCTTAATTGGATTTCTTCATTCCTTCATTCAGTAATTCATCTATTCTATTCATGGGAAACTGCATGTTAGAGGCATCTACTAGGTTTTCAGTAAAACAGTGCTGTTTATATTCCTGGCCTTCAGCATGGAGCATAAAGTGTGAGCCCTGTGGATGCTTCAGTGGAAGGCACGTGTGCATCAGGGCATCAATGAGAGGGAAGGAAGGATAGGAGGCTTGTGTGCTCAGTCCAAACCAGGCAAGGCAGTCAAGTTCTTGAGAATGGTCTAGTGTACAGGTTAATAGCTCTAGTTTTGGATTGAGGAAGACCTGATTTTGAATTTCTAGTCAAGAGTTTAGAGGACAGGTCCTTTCCTGTGAACCTTTTTGGTGAATAAGGGTAACAGTAGGACTAACCTTACAGGGTCATTTTGAGAATGAAAAGAAACAGTGTTGAAAGGTGAGGGGTAGATGATCAGCAGATTCCCTCTTCTTTCTCCTCATCTAATAATAATGGAGGCTCTGAGTCTGAATTTAGCCCGATCATTCTTTGAGTCCTCCTCTTCTTGGAATGTGGTGATTTAGTTGATAGTGATGGGAACCTGAGAAAGACCTTGTGGACGTTCCAATCACCAGTTGCCTTTTTCTGCTTCCTCTGTTAGGAAATGCTTTGTGTTTTTAGGGAATCTGTTTATACAGGGATTATTTAGCATTTTTATTCTCTGAAGGTGCTGGCATAGCTTCAGTCTGTAATTCTAAAGAGAAGGTGTTTAGCTGTGCCTTTCTTTGTTTGTCGGGAACATTTCTGTAGATAAGCACCCTGCACAGTAAATAAACTGCATTGTTATTACATTGCCTAGCAATTTACCTGTAACAGACGGCTGTGGCTGCTATAATGACATGATAGCTAATCCATACCCCTGCATGATTTTATCTCCAATTGGAGGAGGCTGGCAAGTTTAAAGGGGACACCCTCAAGGATTAGCTGGGGGAAACCAGTTCTGGTTTCTGTGAGTTTTTGTAGGAAGCACACCAAAAATCCTATGACCAGATTTGGAACAAGTGCTTAATTTCAGGATCAATTACATTAAGCTTTCCACAAGTTGGTTTTACCTAAAGCTGTGGCAAAACAGTTTGATTTAATTAAGGAAGTCTCTCAGTCCTTGAGTCTGTGGTTAATACAGACGATAATTTTTTTTCTTACTGCCTTAGAAGTTTCAGATATGCAAATAGCCTATCATCCAACTTGCTTTAAAAGTAAATAACAATTGCCTTTGGCAATCGACAAATAATGCTGCTCATTTATTTAACTCCCTGTATACTTTTTGATAATGCCCTCAAAGGGAACTTATTGGGTTCAAGGGCAAGAACTATTTTATAGTGCCATAAAATTAGTTGTTTACCAGAACACCCAAACAATTTATAGCATCAACATAATTTTTGATGTAAATTACAGAATTGGACTTGCAATTTGTTCCTTATTTCTTGGAGGTTGCTGTTTGTTTTTCTGACTGGACTGGAAGCTTCTAGAAGGAAGGGGTTGTGTTTGGACTCAGGAGACTGTGTCCCCTTCTGGAGCAGGTATCAGCTTGGAATTCAACCCAGGTTCCATGCCTGGCTTCAGCCATTAATAACCCTATGACCTTGGGAAAATTATTTACTTTTCTATAACATTTTGTTGCTGCTGTTGTGAAGCTTGTTGGAGATATTACTTGAACATTTTTAGTAATTACTTTTCTAAATAGTCTCAGATACTTTTCACAGCTTAAATATTGCTGGTAGTGCTTATAATAGGGAACGAGAATTACTTAAAATTTGGGAAACTTTTTATATTGGCACCAATTACTTTTCCCCATTTATTCCTCTCTGACCCGTCTCCTATCAAAGAAAATGTGTCTCCATCCTCCCAGTGACAAATTAGGTAGGGCTATTTCTTGCTGGTGGGCTATTTATATCTCTCTAATCTGTCTATTTCTCTCCATCTCCAGCACCACCAATAGCTAACATTTATTGAAGGCTTACAGTGGGCCGGGTGCTCCACAGGCGTGATCTCATTTAATCCCCACTAAAACCATTATTATTGCCATTTTACAGGTGGAGAATTTGAGGCTTAAAGGGGTGAAGCAAATTATCCAAGGTCACACAGCTAATTAGTGTTAGATTCCCGGGCCAATCGCTCGCCTAGATTTCTGTGGAGGTCTGGTAAGAGAGCTGATAATGTCTTCCTAACATCTTCCATCCCTCAGGTCAACTGGTTCTCCACGTAGAAACAAAGTGAGTTTTTGAAAGAAGAAACCTAATGGCTCCTTCCATCATTACATCCATGGCCCATTTTAATATTCTGTTTGCCCTGGATTTTGTCTCATCTGGCACTACCCTTCCCCTGCTCTCTTCCTTTGGTGACTTTCTTCTCGATCTCAGATGTGCCATCTATCCTGCCCTTGTCATCTTTGCATACATGGTTCTTTCTGTCTGGAACTTTCTCCTTCTTCTCATTGTCTGTGGTCCCAACCACATTTCCTCATCTATCCCTCCTCAACCTTCTTCAGCAAAAGAATTATGTTTTGTTTTTTTTTCTCCTATGGATGTGGGATGTTGCTCACTGGTGGGTCACTTAAATCTCTCCATCCTTTACTGGTTCTTTAGCTCAAAGATCAGTTTGTTCCTGACCTCAGATTAGGTTGGGTTCCTTATTCATTGCTCTTATAGCAGATAAATGCTGTTTCTTAATGGCAATTATCAGGCTTTTATAGTTACAAAAATTTTATCTGTGCAGGTATTTGATTCATGTTTATCTATTCAGCTCTGACTAGAAGTTTTATAAGGACAAAGATTGTGTCCACTTTAGCTCATTTTGTGTCTTGAGTTTCTAACATAATGCTTGGCACATGCTTATTATTATTTATCATACTGAGTGAAAGCTGAGCATTAGGAACTGGGAAATGCTAATGATCAGTCCTGTGGTTTCTTTGCCCTTTCCTTCTGCTGGAGGAGCAGGTGGCCTCTGTGTCTCTTCATGAGAGTGTGTGCCTGGCCTGTGGAAGCAGGTCTGCTGATATGTGTGTGGCACGTACACACGCGCGCATGCACACACACATACACACACACACACATACCCCTATACACCCACAACCTCCCTCCCTCTCTCCATTATAGGCAGCTGAACCAGGAAGGTGAAGAATATTTTTCATGGCGTTATTTTTATGATAATCTATTTCGATGGTTAATTTGGTTTAGGACACTGATTTATCACCAGTTTATAGATCTCTCTCTCTCTCTCTCTTTTTATTGTCCTATTTGAATTATAAGGGTGGCATGTGTGAAATGGAACTTCTTGGCCTATTGTTCTGCTTCTCACGCAACCAGTGTAGTTCAGACAATAAAAAGATCTATAAAATTAATATATACACAGAGTGAGAGAGGAAAGAGAGGGACAGAGACAGAGAAAATGGGTAATGCTTTGGAATTGGATACCACATTTATCTCTCTCCGGTGAGGTTCAGAATTAAAATTTACATGTGGAGGAGGCATAAATGAGGTATGAAGGTGTTGTCCTCTCATGTGGAAAGAGGTCTAGTAATTCTAGCTTACCTGTGTTACACAAAAACATATTTTCTTCTTGCCTTTTTCAATATTAAGGGCTAATAACTTCTGGGCTAACTTGAGAAGTATGTTCTATGAAGATAGGACTTAAAAGAAAATAAATACCAAGTCATTTAGATTATGAATTGTGTAATCCTCCAGGTATGTCTCAATGACATCACCAACAGGCATATATAATGTATATAGGCCTGTGAATTTTCTCTAGCACCTGTGTGCACACCTGGCACATAGTAGGTATTTAATGTATTGTTTTAGGATAAAAGTATAACTGAACAAGTGCCAAGAAGGTATAGTGGTTAACTGATACCCTGAGGTGCCATCCTAACCTCACTGATCCTTCACAGGAGAACTGAGCTTTTTCCCATCATGCCCTCTGACAGATGACACCCTTTTCTGGTCAACTCCTCCATTTCCTTTGTCTCTTAGCTTCCCTCTTGGATTTGTTACTCTTTTCATACTAGCTGTTGACCTATTCCTTTCAAATAATGAGATGGAGAATATTCTAGTAGAGTACTTGATTCTGATAAAGTGCCTTGTGAGTAGAAAACAAACAACAACCTTCCTACCTTCTGAGGAAGTATTTTGAATGACCAGGTGGCAGCTCCCAGATGTGATTTCACTTGAGGTTCTTGGATCGACTATTTATTGCTATGCTTGAAATGATGGTTATTATTGTTACAAATATTATTATGCTGAGGAAGCCAGCTTGCAAGCACAGACAGCTGCATTGTTTACAAACATAATTAATGAGGTGATTTTTAATATCAACAGCTCAGCACCAGCCTTTTTAAAGACTGTTTATGGCCTGGGCCACAGAGCCATTTGTAACTTCTACAGCACTCCTCTGACGGGGCTGCCTCCAAGAGTCATTTCCTTTGGCTGGGACCTGGTTTATTTTATGAATGACAAAAATAAACCTCTACTTGTTGCTGATGAGGAATGGTTTATGTCTAGCAAGGGCAGGCCTACCAAAAGATAAACACAGGAATACTTTTCTAAGAAGTGAAGGTGCCTTTCTTAGCAGATAACTTCTGTATTTATATAAAAGTCATCCAGCTGAGGTGGCTATCCTGAAGGACTGGGAAGGAAGGAATGGTACATTCTCTTTCTAAACATGGAAACGCTTTTGTGTGTGTGTATGTGGGTGATGTAATGTTGTATAAATGCCCATAATATATCAATACATGGGAAATGAATTATACTTCACATAGGCTTTTGACACCTGTGGTGTAACAGCTGAGGACTGTTACATGACCTCAGACTTTTATTTCGTTTGGTTCTATTTGGGTGAGGTCTTTGAACAAAAGATTTTCTCTCCAATCTGGTCTGCCACAGCCTTTGATAGTGGACTTCCAAGCCACCCTTCCTTGATAAGTAATAGGCTGAACTCATCCTTTTGTCTTTGTTTTCTTCCCTTGCCCTCCTGATTTTTAACTTTGAGGTTCTTTGGGGATTGAATACTTCATATTCCAAAGATAAGGCTTTTCCTGTGAGGTGTTCACCTCCAAGCCCCTTCCTGAGCTTAGAACTGATTACCTTTCTAGGTTCTGCTGAGTTCAAAAACAAGAAAATGGGTGCCAGTATGGTTTCTTGGCTTGTTTTTACATTCCAGGGGTTAGACAATTTAATAGTTTGTTTAAACATCTTATCTTTTCCCCTGTACAAATTCCAAGGGAATTATTGTTCTATTCTCTCTTGAACATGAAATTGTCTGGTTATATCTGTTCAGTAGAAGACAATAAGTTCAAGCAAAAAAGTAATAAACATGACCTGAGATAACTAAAGCCATCTTGCATTTTTTCTTGCAATTCCCAGGCAAATGACTCTGAAAGATAGTTTTTTGGTCTTGACTCCAAGTAACCTTGTTTATTACCTTAATCAATAGTTCATTGTGGGCATCTCTGGAATGGGTGATGAGAAATTAGAGAATACCCAAGCCTTCATAACTTTAAGTGTAGTATAAGTGCTCATTGAATACAACTCAACATTTACCAGCCATCTGAGATATGTAGCCCCTACCCTCAGGAAGCTCATCCTCTCTTAGAGGATATAGAATCAAATAGCTATGATCCCTCTGTGTAAGTGCACTACTATTCTTCTAAAGAGAGTTGTTTGATCTACTTGACTGCTGGGATGTTCATTTTGCTGATTATACTAATGAAGAGAGAGGAGAAAAGGAAGGTGCCAGAGGGAGCTAAATTGACTTAAAGGACATAAAGCTACCAGTGGGTTAGAAAAAAATAAATGTAGAAAGTATGTGGAGGGAGCAAGGAGAAGGGAGCTGAAGTTTGATGAAATAGGAAAGAATTTGGGGGACCAATGTAATGGTGTCTGGGATTTGGGAGGACAAAGAGATCCAATAAGAATGTTTATTTATTTTTAAAAATTGAGATATAACATATAAAGTACACAAATGTTAGGTGTATAGCTGTTTTAGTCAGCCTTTTGGCTGTTGTGACTAAAAGACCTGACAAGAACAATTTTAACAATTTTAAGGAGGAAAAGTTTGTTTTTGGGCTCACAGTTTCAGAGGTCTGAGTCCATAGACAGCCAGCTCCATTCTCTGGGGCTTAAGGTGAGGCAGAACATCATGGTGGAAGAGTATGGTGGAGGAAAGCAGCAGGAAGGGGGGAGAGAGAGAGAGAGAGAGAGAGAGAGAGAGCGTGAGCGAGCGCATGAGTGCAAGTGTACTCTATTCAACAAGGACAAAATATGCTTCATGTATGTATAATATGTCAAAATCTACTGTCATGTACATCTAAAAACAGCAAATTAAAAAAAAGATTTAAAAAAAATAAAGGACAAAATATATACCCCAAAGGCATGCCCTCAGGGACCCACCTCCTCCAACTATACCCTACCTACCTACAGTTAACACTCAATTTAGGGGATTAATTCACTGATTAGGTTAAGGCTTTCATAACCCAATCATTTCACCTCTAAACCTTGCATCGTCTCACACATGAGCCCTTGGGGGACACCTCACATCCAAATCATAACACAACTCAATGCATTTTTACATATGAATACACTGGTGTAACTACTACCCACAGCAAGATGTAGAAGATTTTCATCATCCCTGAGTATTCTCTCATACCCCAACAGTGATCATTGTTCTGAGTCTAGCCTCATAGAGTAGTTTGATATGTTTTTAAACCACACAGTTGTGGAATCATGTAGTATATATTTGTTTCTATGTTCTGTCACTTGATATTATGTCTGTCAGATCTATATTTGTTTTTGCATGCACCATTAATCTATTATTTTTATTCTTGTAAAGTATTCTATTGGATAAATATGTCCCAATTAATTTGTCCATGGACAAATATGTCCCAATTAATGGACACATGGTCATGCCATTGTCCACATTAATGGCTATTTGGATTATTTCTAACTTGGGGATTATTTTGAACAATGTTGCTGTGAGCATTACTATATGCATCATTTTTGTTTGGTATAAACCTAGAAATGCACTTGTTGGGTCATAAGGTATATGTGTATATTTAGCTTTGGTTGGAACTGGTAAATAGTTTTCCAAAGTGGTTGTACCATTTGGTATCCTCTACAGTGTAAAGTGCTTCATTTGTTCCACGTCTTTGGAAAACCTTAATGAGAACTTTGAAAATGTCTTTCTAGATGTTATATGGTACAATTTCCCCCTTTGCTGCCATTTAGGAGGCTTCAGGAAAAACTGTATTTGGAGTCAGATTTGTGTTGGATTCCACATGATCTGTGCCAAGGGCAACAGTCTCAGGTTTCCCTTGGTTTGAATTCTGGCTTTCTACTTACCAACTGTGTATTCTCAGACAAGTTGGCTTTTGCCCCTCTTCACTGCCACCCAGCTCCCCCTTTTTTCTTTACTTCTGAGCTTTTTATTCTTCATCTGCAGAATGAGAATACAGAATCATTGCATCAGGCTTTTTATGAGACTTGAATGAGATAGTATACATAAAGCCTTTTGCACAGGGCCAGGCATATAATTAGTACTAAAAAAAAAAAAAAAAAACAACAGGAAGGTAGATTTTGTTACTATTAACTGAAGTGTAAAAATTCCAAGGGAAAGGTCAAACATAGGAGGATATAGGAGGATAGAGTTGGGAGACCTGGGCCAGCTCCAATATCCATCTGGAGATACTCGGTTTATAGCTAACCCTTAAAAGCTTGGGATTTGATATAAAGAGGTGATAATTCCTTAGCACCATAGCTTGCTGCCCCTTTTCTGCATCCTGGTAGGCAACTGTAACTTTTTAGGCATTACATTTTAAGTTTAGCTTTTATAAAGACATGGGTGTGGGAAAGCAACTCTCACTGGGTAATTTTAGAAACAAGATTTACAATAATTAGAAATATCTAAAAGGAGATTTGTAAGATGCAAGGTAATAGAAGAAAAAATTTAAAAAGAAAAAATAGGAGCCTATTTAATTTTATGGTTGATGCAACATGTGTGTCCTGCCAGAATAAATCGGATCATCTGATTTTCAAATTGCCAGGTCTATTGTTTCAGAAATAGAGGATGTAAATAATTTCAGTGCAATCTCCTGGATCTGGACCTCTCTCATCCAGAACTGTTATCAGCATTAGCATAATTTATGGTGCTATCTAATAATGAAATCACTGAACACTGATTGTGCAGCTTCTTAAAGCTATAATTATTGCTCATTAGGAATGGATTTCATATTGTTTGCTCCTGGCACATAACAAGTTATTGAAAAGGAAAAGTTGTCAGTAGAAGTGAGAGACCAGGAAAGGTACTTTTTTGTTTCTAAATATTCTCACTGAGGAATCTTGTCTGAGATTTTGTCTCATAATAATGGAGAACGACTGGCCATCGTAGCTGCTGTTTATTATTGTTTCTCTTCTGTAAGGAAAATTTTAGCCTCACATCCTACTTCTTTGTTAGTCTGTGAGGTGGTAAGTGCTCAGTAACTGTTCACTACCTGAATGAGTGTGCAAAGACAGCAATGAGGGAAGACAAAAGCCACAAGTCTGGCATATTATATTCTGAGCTTTGTCTAGTTCATACCAAATATTTAAAAAAAGGCAATGCCCATGAAGTTCACCTAAGGGATTAGAGTTGGCAGTGTTTCAGAGGCATAACTTTAAGTAAGTCTTAGGTTGTATATCTCAAAACATCTTAAAGTGCTTTTTCTAAAATTACAGAGGAATGCTTGACTTTTTCTACTGTGAAAGATAATGAACAATATAAATGTACACTGAATAAAGTATGAGAGTCCCTTTCAGTCACTCTGGTATCTTCCATTAGCAGATTGCATGTATGCATATGTATCATTTAAACTCTGGTATTTCTGGCAACATTGAGACCTCATTGCCCAGAATGACATAGGGGGAGAGGTCTGCTTTTGTTGTTTGGCAAATCACTGGTAGCAGGATGATAGGGTCGGAAAGGTTTGGTCTTAACTCTGAAGATAGAGGTTTAATTAGTGATTTTTTTTTTTTTTTTGTACTGAGGATTGAAGCCAGGGGCACTTTAGTCCTTTTTATTTTTATTTTGAGACATGATCTCGCTAGTCTCTGGGATTACAGGTGTGTGCCACCATGCCTGGTTAAGTAATTTCTATTGAATACAATGGTTAGGGAGAATTATACTTTTCAGCATGGGAGGGAGCTGTAAGAACTAAAATGCAAAACAGAGGTCACTGTCAAAGTGTTCATGCTGCTAGGAATGGGGAAGTGAGTTTATCAAAGACTTCAAATTCATTGTGAACAGTGTCTTTGGCTTGTGACGTCATCCACTTTAATAGAATGTAACTGGGCTTTGAGACTGGTATAATTTATTTGACCTTTATAGGTTGAATGTGACTTTTCTGTTTGTCAATTAATCCGGGCTGGTGATTTATCCAACACCAGAACACATTTTGTAGCCTGGCCTTTTCCTTAAGTCTTTTGGCATGAAATCTGAAAGGGCTGAAGAAATCAAGTGAGTATTTCTTTAATAGATTCTTCCCTTACTTCCTGGTAACTGTGCTCTCCTTTCTTTGAATACCCTCTTATCTAGGCCCTTCTAGTTGCTGAAAGTACAGGGAAAATGTCAGATATGCAGAAATAAGGAAAACCTTATTCTTTCACTGGAAATTTTCAAACTTTAGTAAAACTGTAGAAATGTTTAAATTGCCTTCCAATTTCTGAGAGAAATTGGTTTCCTTTAACGCTTAACGAGATAAACTGCAATTCGATTCAAGTCATTTTTCTGCTTCTCCTTGTTGACAATCTGAGCTCCGTTTTTTTGGTTTCCTCTTGCTTTCTGATTGACTTCAAGATTGCATCTAATCTTTTTATTTTATCTTGCACGAATGCAGCCTGCAATGTGTTGTGACAAGGAGCCAGACCTCCTATTAGCATATATTTATACCTTGCCGCACGCAAAGTGGTGCTTGGGGATTATTAAACCAGGCTGGAGCTCTGAATGCACATAAAAGGCATCATATTCACCCATCCTGCCAAAAGGATCCTCCAGCCCAACTGTCTATCCACGTGGAGATCTAATTGTTTGTAGAAAGGGACAAATGAGAGGAGCCAAGATTGGTTGTGGACAAAGTTAATGTGATGGAGGAATTATCAGATAATTGCAGGCATGGGAAGACACAAGAGATGGTCATTGTCCTTGGAGACACCTTGGAGGAATTTTAAGGACCATTCTACGAATCAGTTAACATGATCAAATTAGTCAGCTAAGGAAGGAACTGGAACGTGAAACATTCTGGCAGAGATCTGGGAATGAAGAGCGAGGCGAGAGGTATTTATGCTTCGTGGGATTCAGAATATGAATTCACAATCCCAGATGCCAAGGTTTGAGATTCCAAGATAGGGTCCCTTCTGGGGTGACTTGAGGAGAGGTGATAGGCAATATCTCTTCTGGTTCTCTTGGTTTTTCCACAAATAGAAATCAATGGAAGCATGCGTTGTACAGCTGTGACACATGCCTGCACATTCTTCGGTGTTCCAGTTTTCTTTCAGTGGGATTCTTAGGCCTCCACGATCTCAGGACTTATGAATGACTAAACTCTGTCATCTAACAAAACTGGTGATGATGTGATATTAGTCACTCACACATGGGTTCGACTTAATTTCCACTTCTGCTAACCATCCCACAGCACTTCTATTTTAAGCTTGTTTTCTCTAATTGCAGAAAGACAGGCTTTGTCTGCATTGAAAGAAATTTTGAGCATTAGTAAAAAGCGAAAGAGACAATTTGGGGGAAAGAGGGGAGGACTTTGGAATGGTTTGCATGCTAGGGAATTGGTCCAGAGGAGAAAGTACTTTTCCTTTCTCAACTCCCTAATAGCTCTTGGCCTCCTGGGATAAGTCCCAGTGACTGTTCTTGGGAATTGGTGAGTTTTGCAAAATTTTTCATTACGCTGTACATCTCACGGTCTTGTATAAGTCTGCTCCAATTGTCTGTGAGCCCTCTGGGGACAGGAGCATTGTCTCATTCCTTTGTGTCTTTCCATTGATAGTTGGTGGCTGATGCACGGTTTTTGAGCTGTTCAGTATGGACATCAGTATTCTGTACCTTTAAATACTTCAACCTTTGAGATAGGAAGTCATGTCTGGTTGGGTTGTGTGCCTGGAGTATATCAGGGTGGGCTTGGTCTCAGTTTGTCTTTCTACTTTTCCAGGTGTGTAGAATGGCAAGTTGACCCTCTCTGGGTTCCTTTCTAAGGGCCAAGGGCTGCTGCCTTCCAGCCCATGCTTGCTTTACACTCTTATTGCTGTCTGATTATCTCTGCCATCCATGTCCTGGGATGGCTGGCGTGTCCCTTTTTGGACCTTTCTTCACCCTCTGTGGTAAGATGAAGGACTAAGTTAGGCAGAGGCAATAGAGAAGAGCAAAGGTTCCACTTTGGCTTTGCCTAATTAGGTCTGAGTTGCTTAAGAAGAGGGAACTCACAGAATTCAGGAATTATTACTTTGCTTTCTTTCTTTTTTTTAAATTTTTTTGTAGATGGACACAATGTCTTTATTTTATTGCTCTGTATGTAGTGCTAAGGATCGAATCTAAGGCCTCACGCATGCGAGGCAAGCGCTCTACCACTGAGCCACAATCCCAGCCCTACTTTGCTTTCTTTTGTATACTCTTCCCTCGGAGATCTCAGGGGCTGCAGGGTGGCTGGGCTAAAGTTGGATTTGACCATGGAAAATGTACATTTATCACAGGCATAATTCCAGGAAAGGGAGGAATAACCAGGTAATAACTAGATATGTTAGAGTTGCTGTGCTTAAGGCTGAACTTTGTAGAAATGATAACTTTGAGAAGTACATGAGTAGAAAGTAATAAGACCGATTTTTTTAAAAATATTTTTTTAGTTGTAGATTGACACAATATCTTTATTTTATTTATTTATTTTTTTATGTGGTGCTGAGGATCAAACCTAGTGCCTCACACATGCAAGGCAAGTGCTCTACCACTGAGCCACAATCCCAGCCCAACAAGACCAATTTTATAAGTCATGTGTAAACATTAAATTCATTAGACATTTTGGAAATGGTTTGGGGAGAGATCTGAAGAAGTTGAGAAGGCACAAGCTCTTGTTCAGGGGAAGATAGAGACACTTATAAGTGTTAGATATTGTTAGGAAAAATGGGCATAAGTACTGGCTAATAAATTGGAGCAGCCATCACAACAATACCTACAGGATTATGACATTTAAACCAACAGAATGTAAACTATTTAGAGGAAACCAAGGACGAGGCGATATATAAATAAAACAAAAGCATGAGACATGGCCCCATATAAGATAGCAATGAAATAGGATTTATAATCCAGATATATGCCTTAGTGTGACCAGTTGAAAGACATGTTTTTAGACCTGAGATATAAGTACGTGATATTAAATAAATACAAGGTTAATACAAGAATCTAAAAACAAGGTTACAGAAAGATTGACAATAAAGAAATGCAGGGGGCGGTTCCAAGATGGCGGCCTAGACAGTCCACTCTGCGCTAGGCTCTCAGGGACCAAGGCTGGAAGTGGTGGAGGCGCCATTTTCCAGCCAGCTTCCTGGCATCATTCTGCGGCTCAACATCCCATGCAGGAATTTCACTCGTGTATGTGTGAGCACAGGGCCACCAGGAGGCAGCAGAAGCCGGGAGGCGTGGCTTCGGCGCTGGCCAGAGAAACGCGGTTGCAGCCCGGGCCTCGGCCCAGGGCTCTGGCTCTCCGAGACTGAGACTGGAAGTAGCAGGGTGCCATCTTCCAACCAGTTTTTTGGCAGCTCTCCACGCCTTGCTGCCCCACGCAAGAGTCTCGCACGCGTGTGTGAGCACAGAGCCATTGAGAGACAGCAGTAGATGGGAAGCGTGACTTCGGCGCCAGCCGGAGAAACGCAGTTGCAGCCCAGGCCTCAGCCCAGGGCTACGGCTCTCTGAGACTGAGACTGGAAGTAGCGGGGTGCCATTTTCCAACCAGCTTCTTGGGCAGCTCTCTGCAGTTCACCGCCCCACGCAAGAGTCTCGCTTGCATGTGTGAGCGCAGGGCCACTGGGAGACACCGGTATCCAGGAGGAGCAACTTTGGAGCCGACCGGTGGAGTGCAGTTGTGGTGGGGGATCCGGACCAGGGCTTCAGCCCGGAGTTTATCCCGGGCGTGCCGGGCCTGCTTCCGCACAGAGTGCCTGGCCCCAGTGCCCACCCAACCGCGAGAGACCGCTAGCAGTTGCTTCTGTGGA
>CM053401.1:58161068-58209034 GCA_028644305.1 Xerus rutilus
GTAAGCACTTTCAATATCAGACCAACTAGAATTTAAGATGAAAAACCTAATAAGGGACAACAAGGGACATTATATGTTGAATATATAACACAATAATCATGGACATATATGCTTCTAACAGTAAGACCTGAAAATATAGAAAGCAACAACTGATTGACCTAAGAAAGAATGTTGGTAAAAAAATTATGGTTAAAACTTAAAAACACAAACATAAACCTCTTGGAAGCTGATGAAACAAATAGAAAAGCTACAGTACAAACATCTAAAATATATTATTTTCAAGCAAGTATGATATAAGTCAAATAGGAAGTTTAATACATTTCGAAGGATCAACTTTGTAAGACTATTTTTTGACTATGGTGTGATAAAACTAGAAATTAATAGTAAAAGGAAAGCTAGATAACTAACTAAATGACCTGAATGCTGGAAAACTAAAAATTTTATCTAAAGATTTCCACAAGTTTTTTATACATAAAAACCAAGTCAAGAACTCTCCCCACCCTGTATATTAAGACTGTATTACTTAATGTATCTTTTTGTCTAATCTCTGGTAAATTTATTTACTGGATTAGAGGGTGAGAAGCTGTAAAATGAAGTAAACAACAACAGTTGAAACAAAAGAGAATAGGAAGAGGAGGAGGAGGAAGAGGAAGAAAAAAAAGTAGAAACAGGGAAAACGTCAGATATGCAGAAATAAGGAAAACCTTATTCTTAGAAATATCTAAAAGGGTATTTTAGATATTTCCCATATTTCCCATAAGAATGGGAAATTTGGGGGAAATGTGAAAAAATTAGAGGATACAAGGCAATCCCTTAACTGAAAGTTATTTCTCCTAACTTTGACAGATGATTTGAAATGTACAGCAACTGGAACTGCATCCTTACTTGGGACTGTGATCTTCAGAACTACCTCCTGTGCGTCATGATGTTCACAACAGAAACCACATAGAACCTCAAGGAGTCGAGGAAGTCAAGAGAAGAGGTATTCTCAAGTCAAGAATACGTAGTCAATTCCTACGTATATGTAGCTTATTCAGAAGATTGTAGGTTAAAGGATAGGGCTGGAATTGCAGGTCCTTTACATTTGTAGAGGACCACTGATGTCACTCTATTTGCCTCCCAGCTGATATGACCATGGTAAACATGGGTCACTTATTAATTTGAAACATTTTTCCTTGGAAATGTGGAGTAGTTACAATTGTTGGCATAATAGTATAACGGGCTGGGTTTCCTGGGAAACCAACTCTGAGGTAGAGACTGGAATATATGAGACTAGAATCAGAAAATGCTCTTGGGGTCAACCCTTGGAGAAAGAAAGAGAAAGAAGAGAAGAAAGCAGATCAGTCAGAGGCAGAAGCTGACTGTGGTGAAGTCTCAGTAGAGCAGATGCGTTACAGAAGTTGTGAAACTGGGATAACCCTGTAGACTTGTCTTGGGTTATAGTGAGAGAGCTGGGACTTTCTACTCAACAATTACTAGTCATTGTGTGGGGGGCTGTTCTGGAAAGGGTGCATCAGCTTGGGCAAGGTGACATTTTCTGGCCAATGAAATGGCCATAGTGAGAATAAGAGGTAATAAATCCTTCATTCCTCAGGGAGGACATGGTTGCCATCCACACCCTCAGTGGTACAATTTCATATAATTTTGATTCCAAACGACTTTTTTTGTTGTTGTTTAGAAAAGTGAAGGGCTGGAAGGAAGTGATGGGTCAGGAAGCAGGTGACAGCCTAGTACTTGCTCTTACTGTGGGCATAGTTTGAGAGCAATGGCTCTATGAACATGAATTTTAAAAACTATGCTTTATAAAGCTGTAACACAGGGAGTTCTAGAATTTTTTCTAAGACTCTCTTGTCTGAATATATTACTAGGAGGGGGAGTATCCTTCCTGTTTTTTTTTTTTTTCCCTCATATGGAAAGGGGAAAACATGAAGAAAATCATAAAAGTTTCAGGTACTGTGTTTCTTTGTCAAACCATATTATTTCATAGATAGATGTTTTTGAAGGAATATGTGTGTGTGTTTTGAAAGGATTTAAAAATCTCAGTGATAACTCTTGGACTTGTCTTTTAACCTCAGGCTACTCAGGGATGATTCAAAGCTAAAAAGACATGCAGCTTAGGCTCTTTGAAAGGCTTATTGCTAATTCCATCTCTTACCCCATCTCCCTACCTCTCCTCCTGCCTTAAACCCAGGTGAACTAAAGGGAGGAGAGAGCAGAGGGGAGGCCAAATGTAAAACTGACAGTGTGGAGTTGGAGTAAGAAACACAGGACAGGAAGCACATTCTATAGATCTGGATGAATGGAGGATACTGTCAATGCCTGCTCCTTCTGGGGCTGCCTTCTTGATGATTTTCTCTACCCCTTGGGTATAGCTCAAATGTGCCCCAGCCTGTGGAGAGAGATCCCAGCAGTTAGAGCATCTACCCAGCATGGGTAAAGCTTCTCAGAGAGTAGGGATGTGGGGAGGACTAAGCACATGGGTTCTGGAGTAAGACCACGCAGGTTCAGATACCACCTTCATTTCCTGCTGATCCTGTGATCTTGGATAAGGAACTTAACTCTCCAGGCTTTAGTTTTCTCATCTATAAAATGGGTTGATAATAGTACCTCATAGGTTTTGTTGTTGGGAGTTGAATGAATTAACTCTGCAAAGTCATGTAGAACAAGTAAGTATTTGATAAATATTGGCTATTATTTGCTTTTGGGGGCCATATTCCCTAGGTTTCTTGTACCTTGATAGATACATTCAGTATGCACTTTTACATCCAAAACTCCCACTCAGGCTTCAGGGTCAGGACATTTTTAGCCAGTGCCTTCTCTGCACATATCATTTGAGCAACTGTGCAGAGGTGACCATATATTCTTACTACACACACACACACACACATATGTATATATATATATGTATGTGTATACATATACATACATGCATATGTATATATATTAACACAAATAGTTTCCCATTTAATAATTTTCACATACAATTATCCATCCTCAGAAAGATTATTTCTATTCCTGACCTACATATTAAGGTCATTTCAAAGCCTTATAGATTCAAGGTGGGATCCTTTGTCAAGTATAGATCCCTCCCCGTTCTCCCCTTGCCTCCCTTGATTATCTGGGAGATGAATTTCTAATTTAAAAAAGGGAGAGGATTTAGAGGTAAGGACCCTTGTATTAGGCCAAATTTTCCCCTGATACTTTAGCTTTGATGTTTCTCAAGCTGTTTTTTTTTTCTTTGTCCTTTTTATTCTCCTTTAAGAAGGGAAAGGAGCTAAGATGGAGAGCAGGCTAGGAGACTCTAAGAATAGGATTCATTTTCATTGATTTGGAAAAGAACAGAATGAAACAAACATGGGAGTCACTGATCATGACTTCATTCAGGCTGAAATATGAAGCCCAGGAAATGTGCAAAAACATATTTCAGTTTCCACTTACAATTTTATACTTCTATTAATAGTTGCTTAGAGACATATTTATTCCTTTATTTAGCCTATAGATTTTTTCCCCTCTCTAAAATAAGTATTAATTGATTACTGAGCAAATATTTTGTGCCAAGCACTGTCCTAGGCACTGGGGATCTAGCTGTGAGTGAACAAAAATAGATGTCAAAGAGGTCAAAGTTCTTACGGTATTTATGTTCCAGTGGGAGGAGACAATGCTTTAATAAACAAAAACATACTATGTTGGGTGGTGATAGGATGGAAAAATAAAGCAGGTGAGACAAATGGATAAGGAAAACAAAATAAATAAGAAAAAAATCCCCAAAGAAGGTAGAAAATGATTGTTGGACGTGCCTGTGTGTGATTTTGAGTGGGTTGTTCTGGGGAGCCGTTTCAGAAAGAGTTTCATTTGAGCTAAGACCTTAACACAAATAAGATTTTCTTTTCATTGTCACCAAGAGAGATTTCATGAAGAATACTTGGCATTTCATTGGGAACAAAAATTTGAGAACAATAATTTCCCCTATATTGACCTTGGCCACATCTGTAACAGAGTTGTAATGTTCAGCTTGCCATTTAGAATATGCTGATGACCATGACAACATTAGAAAATTCCTCTTTTCTACATTCATTCTTTGTCTTATCCTATTGAAGGGTAGAATGTAGAAACCAGGGCCAAAAATGGCTCATTATTATGAATGTTCTTAAATTTGGATATGAAGATTTAGTGCCTAAAGCTTTCATATTTGTTTGAAACATCTCTACCTTTATTCCTTCATCTTTTTTAAAAGCTAAGATTCAGAACTGCAGTAACTAGAAGGAACCAATTTGGGGGCATTGAAACTAGCAGTTCCAGTGACTTTTATGAATTTTCTTGTTTGATCCGTGTATAGTCTGTTCCGGGGGGGCGTTACATAGATCTGAGGTCTGGTTCATTCTTCAAACTTACCTCCCTCTGGTGGCCACTTTAACACCTGAAAATCCCCATGCCTTTCCATCAAAGTCTCCATAACGGAGACAGAGGGCCTGCTGAGTTGGATTTTTATGGTAAATTCCTTTTGTATTGTATGTTTATGTCTCATTACACCTTGAATTTTTACTATGTTGTTCTCCATCATCCCAAACACATTCAACCAAAGGCTGAATATTTTTTTTTCCCTGCTGTGATACTCCTGTGTCTATGACAGAAGGAAGGCAATCATCTGGGAATGAATGGACCTTTTAAACCTGCAGTTCACATTCCAGTTTTATCTTAGGAGCAGGCAGCATGCCCAATTTATGCTGTGCTTTGTTTCTAGATTGTTTTAGCTCTGCTAAAAGTCATTTTCAGTGGGTGAAAGAGCTTGTACTGCACATAATATTGAGGCCTAGCAGAAAAAACCTACCTACATTTTTACTCTATGGCCACAAGATGGGACCTTTTCCGGGGAGGATTTGAGAACAATTGTAGCAACAGGTTTGAGAACAGTGGGATAGAGAGGTGCTTGCTGCTGGAGGATAGGGAGGACACACTTTATTACTCAAAGCTTCTCTGACCTCAATCCCGAGCTTCCACAATTGCCAAGCATGCAAAGAAAATTTATTTTTAAACATGAGGAGAGTAGGAGGCTCTTTGCTAGGTTTATAGTGGGGTGCAGGAGAGGGTCAGTATAAACATCCCTGTGGGATGTGGGGGAGTCAAGAGAATAAACATGACAGGAACAGAAGAGAAAGCGAGAGACAATGGAGAAGCAGAAGGGATTATGGAACCAAATATATTCCCCAACTCTAGTTGAGGAAGATTATTATTGAACAGGAGAAATTCTTGTGGTGATGGAGGCAGTGGCAGAGGTCTGAAGATGCAGGGCAAGGAGGTTGTGGTGGAGATGGAAGTGGATGTACAGTTGTTAGGGAAGGTGAGGAAGGAAGTATAGAAAATAGTGTAGGAGGTTATGGACACAGCAGGTGGTAGAGGTGGAGACAGAGGTGGTGGTAGAAATAGTGGTGGGTAAATGGTAGAGTTGGTGGTATAGGTCATGGTGGTATTTTTATTTTTTTATTTTTTGGCAGTGCTACAGATTGAACCTGGGGCTTCGTGCATGCTAGGCAAGTGCTCAACCACCGAGTGACATCTCTATCCCTTAGTGATGATAACAGAGGTGGCAAAAGTTGTGGTGGAGATGGTGGAGGGGATGGTGGAATTATAGCAGCCATGATGGAGAAGGTAGTGGGGGTGATGGAAGAGTTGGTAGTGAAGTCTACGTGGTGGTAGATGTGTTGGTGGAGGAGGTGATGGAGTTTGCAGAAGAGATGGTTGAGGAAGCTGGGTGTGGTGGCGTAACAACTGTGATGCCAACAACTCCCAAGGATGAGGCATGAGGATCACAAGTTTGAAGTCAGCCTCAGCAATTTAGTGAGATCCTATCTCAAAATAAATAAATAAGCAAGTAAATAAATAAATAGGCTGGGGATGTGCCTCAGTTTTTAAGCACCCTTGGGTTTGATCCTCAGTACCAAACAATAAAAAGAGATCACTGAGATAGTAGATAAGGGATAGGAAGTGGTATAGGAAGCAGAGATGGCGGAGGAGGAGGGAACATTGGTAGAGGTGGACAATGTACTGAAAGTGATGGAGAAACTAGAAGAAGGATGCAGGAGATTGTGGAGGGGGTGAAAGTGGTGATGGAGAAATTTGTGGTGGTAGCCAAAGTGGTAGAGGTGGTAAAGTCATCTAGGTTACACAATCTTTTTTTTTTTTTTAAATATTTTTTAGCTGTTGATGGACCTTTATTTGTTTTTATTTGTATGTGGTGCTGAGAATCAAACCCAGTGCCTCACATGTGCTAGGTAAGCACTCTTTCACTGAGCCACAACCCCAGCCCAATGTCCAATCTTAATATAAAGCAGAGTGAAATAAGTATCCCAGTGGGCAGCAGAGCAAGCAGCCACGTGAAATACTTTTCATTTCGTCTCCTTGGGCTTTCAGATATTCTTCTCACTAATTCTATACATTTTTACTTTTGAGTCTAAAATTATTCTTATTTTCTTAAATCAACTCAGCTGCTGAACATTGGTGCCCATTCATTCTTCCTCCGAGCACCTTCTATCTGCCAGCCTGGACCAATCACAGGCAACAGACAATGAAAAAGACTTGCTTTCTGTCTTCATTGAGGAAATAGACCTATAAACAGAACATAAAATAGTGGAATGAAATGCAACAGTGGCAGAATGGTAGACTTTGCAGAGAAATGATAGACAACAAAGGTGGGGAGTGTTGGGGCCAGGGGAGGCTTCCTGGAGCAGATAATAATCTGAGGATGAGAGAATTGAGGATCAGTTGGTTGAAGGGGAAGATGACTGGTACAGGTCACACTAAGGAGGCGAGAAAGAGTTCATGGTAAAAATGTAGTTGTAAATAGTTGTTCAGCTTCAACTTTCTCCACTTCAATTTGGGAATGTTCAGTTCCTTGCATTATGTTGGGACTTAGAATCAAGTTCAAAAGCATCCATGTTTCCAAAAAGCAAATTTTAAGTGGAATTAGGAACTTCTGGTGCTTAGTGGTGAGTTGTTCAGAAGTAGAGACAATAAGAGCTAATCTCAGAGCTGGTGCCCTCGAATTCTTCAGCTCTGCTCATTCTCTTAGCCTAAGAAGTGAATGGGAAGACAGAATTTGAGTGATTTTTCCTATCAGGGGAGCAGGACAAACAGTACTGTAGTGGGATAGGTGAGCAGCATGTAATATCTGTGTGGAAGATAAGTTACTCACTCTGAGAAGACATTCAGGAAAAAGTCAGCCAAAAATGAGTCACTCATTTAGCCCCTTGAAGAAGTGGGACATGCTGAGGCAGGAAGGTAAATAGACTCTTCAAGATCTTGAAATGAAAGAAAAAAAAAACCTCTAAAAAAATTACAACACACATTTTTGATAAAATTAAAGTATGAATTTTTAAATAATGCATGGTTTGTCAGACAAATGATTCAATAGAAGAACACAAAATATATCTGAATAGAATTTCAAAAGCTGTGTTTTAAATAGGAAACATTAAAGTCTATGAAGTAGACTTCAGAAATTGCTTTCCTGGATGAACACTGCAAATAACTCTGCAGAGATCACAGAGGGGAAATTCCCTTGGGCCCCGAGTTGCCCTGCAAAGGATGAATGAAACATTAGGTGCATCTCTCGTTCTTGGTGCTTCCTCGGTGAACAGGAGATGCTCAAAGAGGCTGGATGGTGGCTTGATGTTTTTCGTGCAGGATTTCCAAATCAGAGAAGGCACCTCCTATCCAAAAGATTTGCTGTCTTTTCCCACTACCCGGGAAAGCAGGATATGGATTGCACAGAATACAATTTTAGAAGCTGATCTCTGGCCCTCATATTTAAATTCATTTCTGGCTTATTCTTCCCAAATAGCAATTGAGTTTAACTATTGAGGTTTAGCCATCTGCGGTCCATGTTTATAATTGTTCACAGTATTATTGTCTCTGAAATTTTCACAGTTAATATTATTAAGGGGTGGATATATGATTTCCTGGGTGGTTCCATTCACTCTTCTGGCCCATTTTGATAAGAAAGTGCCTACCTGCTGCACTGAGAAGCTTTTATTGGCATTTTGAATTTTCACTTGTAAGCAAATAATATAGGAGAACAGAATCACTCCACTGGTAGCCTTTCAGATACAGAATTCTGTTTAATTTGCACAAACCATTTATAAATTCTAACTATTAACTCAGCCTTTCTTGCCTGCCTTACAAAAGCAGCTCTTAGGAAATAAAGCATTTGGGACCCAGTGGGAAAGATTCCAAGCTCATACTGCCAAATCTCCTGAGTTATCCTGACTCCCACCTGAGATTTTGGGATTTTCTATTATGAAAGGGGGAAGGAGGGGCTAGCCCCATCTGGAACCTAGATGAGAGAGTAAATAGACTTGCCTGTTTTTCAAAGATAATTGTGGGTTATGAAACAAAGCTAAGTAGGTAGCAAAATCCTACGTAGATTACAAAAGTGATTTTACATCTCTGCATTAGAACACGTAATTTTAGGCCCTGAAGCAATGTTTGGTGGACCAACGTGCTGGGGCAATCAGTTAATGAATCCAAGAGAAGCAATGGTTGGAATTAGATCATGGATTATGGATTTCTAGAACTGGAAAGGACTTTAAAGATTTTTCTAGGCAAACTCTTTTGCTTTGTAGTTGAGGAAATAGAGACTCAGAGAAGTGATTACCTATTTTAAGTGATTACCATGGTTATCCTGATTTCCAGCATTGCGCTTTGGTAGGGGATGACCCTCAGCTCAACCTCAAATTATTGCTCTGCTGCCTTCACCCTGGCTGTTCCCCAGAACATGTGTCATGAATGACACATGACACATGACTCCTCACTGTTAATCCTGCTGCTCAAAGGTCACAAAGCCTCTTGTTCTCATTTGTTCTGGTCATACCTCTGGTGGGTGGGCAATATTCTTCATGATTGACCCACAATGTCCGGGTCTGCCATTTGTCTGAGGGTGGCTTGGAGGGACTTTGGGAGACATTTCCCAGGCTGGGGCTTTCCACCCTAGATTTCTTTTACCCCGGGATTCTTTCTCAAGCTGAGAGGAAGAGTAGTCTGACTATAGAATTTTTGTTTTCCTGAAAGGTTGACAATATTTGTGAAAGTTTTGTTGAAGCTAATTGAACTTTCTGAGCTTTTGCTTATTCTTTGTAAAATAAGAAAAAGAAAAAATATAATCCACAAGGTTGGTCCTAAGTATAAGGGAGGAATTTAATAAATGTTTATTTTCTCTCTTGCTTTTGGTAACAATTTCTGAATATTATTAGTTTTTGATTAGTCTAAAAATAATTTTATTTTTTCTGTTTATGAAAATAATACATCTTCCGTGATAAAACAATGCTGAAAATCATGAAATTCTCTCAACAACTACCAACCAGAGAGAACTATTGTGCCTACTTTTACAACATTCTTCCAGTTATCTCTCCGTGTACCAATGTCTGAATTAATATTTATATTTATAATGTTACATAAAATGAAATCATATTATAGGAAGTTTTGCAATTAGCTTTTTTTTTGGTATAGGTCAAGAAACTGTTAATAGATATTTTCCATCAGTTGTGGGAACATTTAAATTTCAAATGCAGGAAATAAGGGATAATACAATGTCATCTCACAGGTAAAACTTCACTATGACCTAATTGGCACTCTTCTCTCCAACTGGCTCTTTCCTCTATTCTCCCCAATAAAGACAGACTATGCCACTGGACATATACAATGCCATTTCTGGGATTTGCAAAAGATTTGCCAACATTTTAATTTCCCCTAACAAAAGCCAGGGTAAATAAATGTCATACACTACTATAGTTCCCTATGGAGCCCCTAAGATCCCCTTAATCATATCCTTCCTCCATTTTCCAGGGGATGAACTCCCAGGAAAGGCACAGATTTTCTTGTACTTAAGCTCATTGAGTCTTGTTGGCCTGTAACTATATGTGATTCCATATTTTACTTAGATTGATCTCCTTGGTGTTCCTGTATCTTGCCATTGTTCAGACAGACAGATTGATGTTAGCCACACTCTTTCATTTGCTTCTCAGTTTTGTTCACACTCCCAGTGTCTTTGTGACTCTGATAGTGGTAATGTAAGTGATGACTTAGAACAATGTGAGCAATGTGAAGGCACGCAGGGTGATTCTGCCTGGAATTATCATCTGTTACTGCTATCAGCCCATTCCTGTGAGTACCTGTTAGTAGAAAATAGTGCTAATTGAAAGTCTTTGGATATTGGGAATTCTGGGTCATAATAAACAGATAAAAAACTTCAGTATTAAAAACTTGTGTAAGAAATCACACTTCCATGAAAACGGTTCTCATTATGAAGGGAGAATGTTAATATTCATGTGGTCCCAGACCACCAGTATAACGTGAAGGAGACTTTCTTTTTTAAAAAATTTTTTTCATTGTAGATGTACACAATACCTTTGTTTTATTTTTATTTATTTTTATGTGGTGCTGAGGATTGAACCCAGTGCATTACATGTGCCAGTCAAGCGCTCTACCGTTGAGCCACAACCCCAGCCCCCAAAGGAGACTTTCTTACATTCTGGGATCCTCTGATGAGAGCTGGCAATTTAATTTAATTTAATTTTAATTTAATTTTAAGGCTGTTTTCTGTTTTGTCATAATTGGACCAAACTCTCTCTGAGTGTTTATACACTTTGGTTTCTCTCCAGCCTCCTATCTTCCCACCATAGGATTCGTTCACTAATTCGTTCTTGCCAGATGTATTGAGGTGGTTTTTATCAGTCAGCTTTCAATTAGGAAGTGGTGGGCAAGTACACCTACTCATTTCTCACCATCTGCCTAAAGAACAGCTTTACCTCTGACACAGTGATGCAGGGCTTCTAACCCTGAGGTAAAGATGAAAGGCCCTATCACTCATCTTATCTGCTTATTCAAAACAAAAGGCAGTGGTGATTTGCAATCAAGGCTCATTGGTACCTCAGTGAAGGCCCCTAGAGGGCTCTGCCAGGCCCGCTGTGAAGATGGAGACATTTTTGGAACCACTGGAGTGGTTCTGGCGCTTCTGACCTCGTGCCAAGTTTCTGTCATAACTGAAGATTAGACATGTTTTCATTAGGAACATTGGTGAATTGATAGAAATATACTTGTAACTTTGATATTTACCTTGCTAAGTTTCTCTTCCGAGAGAAAATCTCTAATTTATGGGGCATCTGCATTCCAAGATTGATGAGGAGGAGGAGGAGGATGATGATGTGTGTGTTTTCCTTTGCTGATTATTTCATGCTTCTCCCCAGAGAGAATCTCTGGCAGGGCTGGAAAATAAGAAAAAGATAAAATCCATGCTTTGGAAATTCTGGAAAACAAAATGGGTTTTTCATATATTTATATTCATATTGTCTCATAAGTGAACAACCTAGAACTAAAGTAAGTTTTTAAGAAATTATGACCGAAAAATTGAAGCTCTTTTATAATGAAATCTACTTATATGTAAAGCACACTAAATTTTACTGAGACAAATTTGAACTAACTTCCTTCCTTCCTTCCTTCCTTCCTTCCTTCCTTCCTTCCTTCCTTCCTTGCTTGCTTCCTTCTTTCTTTCTCAGTGCTAGGCAAGCACTCTTTTACTGAGCTACACTCCCAGGCCCCTTAAGCTTAAATTTTAATTGTGCTCCCTCCCTCCTTTGTTTAGTAAATGGACTAAAAAGTGGTTACTCTGAGACCATGAGAAGACAGCTAGCTTTTTCATGCAAATGTGGACAGAAGGTAGTTTTTGTGTCAGGTATATTCCATTCGCCTTTTCAGGTCTACCCTCCACCCTTCTCCACTCATAGGCTACGTCACTGGCTCACTTGTCCTCTGTCTTCCACTAGCTTTGACAATAAGAGACATCTCCCATACACAGGAGGGCAAGAGGAGTATAAGTTCTTATTTCTTCAGTTCCCTTTTTGGTGAGCATAATTGAAAATAGATACAGAAACAAATTCTTATCAGTTTTTAGGATGAGCATGCTATCATGTTTGAGAGTAAGCCTATATTAAAACCAGCTTTTCAGTTCCCACTCCAATATGAGCAGGTAACTGAAGATTACAAGACATTTGAGGAATGCTTTTAATAAGAAAGAGAGAGAGAGAGAGAGAGAGAGAGAGAGAGAGAGAGAGAGAGAGAATATTAGAAATAAAGCAACTTAGAGGAATCAGAAAACAAACATCTTAAAAATTAAAGCCTATTATTAAATGTTCTCAAGGAAACAAGGGAAGATATTGCAACCATGAAACAAGAAGTGAATGCTATTTAAAAGGGACAAAAAATAGATTCTTAATGTTTAAAAATGTAATAGAATAAGTGAAATTCAATAGAAATATTGAAGATCAGATTGAATACATCTCCCTGAAATAAAGCAAAAGTGAAAGGTGATGGGAAATAGTGGATCAGATGTTAATAAAAAAATGTAAGGACCAGTAAAGTGGTCAAGAGACCCAACATCTGACTAATAAATGTTCCTGAAAAAGAGAACAGTGAAAACAGAAAGGAGAAAATCATCAACCAAAAGAGTCAAGAAAATATTCTAGAGAAGGACATAAATTTCCACACTGAAAGAGTTCACTGAGTACTCTCAGAATGAGCAAAAATAGACCTACAACAAGGGCATCTCATTATGAAAATTTGGAATATTGAGGATAAAGAAGCTCCAATAAGCTTTTAGAAAGAGAAAAGTAGACCACAGTAAGCAACAGGATCAGAAGGGCTTTGGCCTTCTCATAAGCAAAACTAGGACCTAGAACCAAATGAACAATAGGTTCTCAAGTTCTAAGGGGAAGTGATTGTCAACCTTGAATTTGGAATTTGATATAAGCATTATCAGACACACAGATGCTCAAAACCATTTCCTTCCCAAATACCTCTTCTTAGGAACTGGTCCCAGGCTGGGGCTTTCTACCCTAGACTTCCTTTTCCTTATGTACCATCCGTGTTCCATGAACATAGGGTATAAACCAAGGAAGAGGGAGCTATAAGACATGGGAAACTGAGAGCAAAAGGAATTATCAGAAGAACCAGTGAAGGGATACACCAAGAAGACAATGAATGTATCAGATAGAGAAAGATGGCAGAAGATTAAAAAGCTTCAGGATATACTTCTTAGGAAGATGAAATTACTAGGATATTAGGATATCCCTATGTATTCAATATCTTGAGAGATTTAGACAACTGTCTAAAGACTGGTATTAAATAAGTGATAAATACATAGAAAATTTAAAAAGTGAATGCAAGACAATTATCCCAGAAAAAAAAGTTGTACAGAAAAGGAAAAATGGATATGATTATTATCTGGCTCATCTGTGAATAGCATTTACATAGTAATAATATTATAAATCCCCAATATTGGTCTATCTAAAATTATACAATTATAATTATGTTGGAAATATGAAAAGATAGGAAAGGCACATAGGTACAGTGGGATACATAAAAGAAAAGAAATAAAATATTAAATTTTATAGGAATAAGTCAATAAATATTGCCTAAAATTGAAAGAGAGAAGAAGGGGGCAGGGGGAGGAGCGCGAGCCGGAACAAAACCAAGACCAAAAAACGACCAAGTAGTAGAACAACACAAAAATGTCATTTAGAGACCTAGAGACCAATTTCATGTATTAGTGAAAAGGCATGAAAGTAATTACCTCATGAAAGGGGAAAATGGGGCTGAGGGAGATAAGGAACTACTATCTTTTTGTAATAAACCTTGTAGAATTATTTGACTATTAACTTTAAATATGCATGTCTATCTGATTAAAAAATAATAAAGGAAACCATAAAAAGAAAATTAATTAAATAATTAAAAATATGCATACACCCCAGGCAGTCATTGCTAAGCAATTGGAATTGGCAAACAAGTGAAACTATTCTTATTTTGGGCAACATGAAGACTATAAAAGTAGAAAAATTGTTTTTATGAGTGTCATTACAGCATTGCTTATTAGAAAAAAAGCTTTGTAAAATTGGATTAATTATCAATGGGTGCCTGTCACATCAAGAAGCTTAGGGTGTAAGTTGCAGTAATTATTGTTTTATCTTATTGTGGGCAGCAAGGGACAGGACAGGACAAGAGTCAGGGGACTGTGATTCCAGTTAAGAAGGAACAGATTTTGTGTCTAGATTTGTGTGGAGTCAATAGCAGGATGATCAGCTAAGGTGAGCTCTAGAGATCTGGGCAGTGGAAGCCAAGGGCTGGGTAGTCAGAGACAGGAAGAGGGGTACTATGGTTTGGATATATGGCATAAGTATGTTGCCTAAGGGTTCATGTGTTAGAAGCTTCATTCTCAATGTGGTGACATTAAGAGGTAGTGGGATCTTTAAGAGGTGGAGCTAAGTGGGAGGTCCTTAGGCCACTGGAGGCATGCCCTTGGAAGGGATTAACCAGTAGTTCTTATGGACCAGTTTGTCCCTGGTCTCATTTTCCAACTTCCTGTCTCACCATGTGATCTCTCTCTCTTGTCCATGCTTCCACCATGATGCCATCTGCTGTGATGTGATGTAGCCACAAGGCCTGCACCAGAGCAGGTACCATGTTGTTTGGACTTTCAGGCTCTAAAACTGTGAGATAAATAGATACCCTTTCTTTATAGGTTATCCAACTTCAGGTATTTTGTTATAGTAATAGAAAACATACTAATACAAGGGGTACCAGAAAGCAGACCTCAACTCTGATTTTCAGGGTAGGAGATTCAGGTTTCCTGGTCTATTATACATTTCTCACTAGGTATGAATGTTGTTTATAGGTCGAAGAAGGTGGGGGCCTATAGGCACCCTGATCTATCTCATATATAAATATGTGTATATGTGTGTGTGTATATATATGTATATATATATACATATATATACACACATATATATATATCTTTATTTTGTTTATTTATTTTTATGTGATGCTGAGGATTAAACCCAATGCCTCACATGTGTGAGGCAAGTGCTCTGCCACAGAGCCAAAAATCCTGCCCTGCACTCTGATCTCTTGACCCTCTGTGCTTCATTTCTTTGACCTTTACAACTGAATTTCTTAACCTTTATCTGTATGCTTAGTCTTGCTCTAACATTTGGGCCCAATCCTGTATCAGCAGCCCTCAAAGCTGGTGTTTTAGACAGCTTTTTCACTGCTGTGACTAAAAGACCTGACCAGAAAAATTGTAGAGGAGGAAAAGTTTATTTGGGAGCTCATGGTTACAGAGGCCTCAGTCCGTAGACAGCAGGGTCCGTTCTGTCCAGGTGAGGCAGAACATCATGGCAGAAGGCTGTGATGAAGGGAATTGGCCCACATGATGATCAGAAAGCAGAGAGAGACTCCATTTGCCAGATACAAAATACATACCCCACAGGCACACCCCCAATGACCCACCTCCTCCAGGCACACCCTACCTGCCTTCAGTTGCCTCTCAGTTGATCCCATCATGGGATTGATTCACTGACTAGGTTAAGTCTCTCATAGCCTAATCATTTCTCCTCTAAGCCTTCTTGCATTGTCTCACACATGAGCTTTTGGTGGACACCTAATATCTAAACAATAACAGCTGGCGTCATCATTTTTTTCTGGTCACCCTCTCTTATGATTTTGATCTTTAAATGTCCTCCAAGAACTCATGTGTTGAAGGCTCGTTTCCAATGTAGCAGTGTTCACAGGTAGAATCTTTGGGGTTGATTGGATCGTAAGGGCCCTGACTTCATGAATGGATTAATCCATTTGTGCATTCATAGCTAAATGTGTTTTAGGGGAGGGACTTTGTTATAAAAGGAAACTTTTATTTTGCTTCCTGGCTACTATGAGATGGGCAGCTTCCTTTACCATATGTACCCATTGCCACGGTGTTCTGCCTCATCATAGGCCCACAAGCAACTGAGCCAACCATGGACAGAACCTCTGAAACCATAGAGTTTTGTTTATCTCAGGTATTTTATCACAGTGATGGAAGGCTGACTAACACACCCTCTGATGTTGGCAGCATTAATGAATCCTTGTCTTATACCCTCAACAACTGAGAAACTTACCTGAGCTCCAATCCTCCTTATTATTCTAACATCCAGTCTCCTAAATGTCCACAATACAATACATATCCACAGCATTTGATGATACCTGTTCTGGGTTGGACAGAAAGTCTGCCACAAACCTTTACTTCACCCCTGCCCAATGTGTGATTTGTATCTCATCTTCATTTTCCCTGTGTACACTGATCACCTAGCCTCAGGCCAAGCTTTGATCCTGGTCTCTCTGCCTTTCAATAAAGCCCAAGTCCTAACCTTATTCCCAGGTTAGGAATTTCTTGAACATTTATAATCAACCTATTTAAAATCTTCCAAACATTGTGCTTTGCAGGTTTATAGAGATTACCTCATTCACATCTTACAATAACTCTCTAGGGTCATAGTTAAGATAACCAACACCATTTTACATAGATAAGAAACTGTACTTTGAAGCTAGAAAGCACTTGTCCATGATCACAGTACAGGGATGGGGTAGGAATTGAAACACAGGTCATCTGGTTCCAGCCTCAGGCTGTGATTACAAGCCTCCTTGCCTCCCACAGTCTTTGTTGAAACTTCATCATCTACTGACTCAACTTCTCCCCAGTTTCAAATCCTGGATCTAGTAGCAGGTGCATCCTGCTTTTGCCTCAGGTAGAGGCAGATGTGCCTGGTTGTTTTCACAGTATTATTTGCTTCCATGAAGTTCCCAGGTGATACTATCAGTTCACATAATGCCCTAAAGCTAGGGCAGGTGGTTCTCAGTGTGGTCCTCAGACCTGCAGTGTCAACATCACGCTGGAACTGGTTAGAAATGCAACACATCAGAGCCTGCTTGAGATCAACTGAATTGGAAACTTTGGGAGTAGAACCTACCAGTCTGAGTTTATTTTCTTTTTAAATATTTTTTAGTTGTCAATGGACCTTTATTTATATGTAGTGCTGAGAATCGAACCCAGTGCTTCACGCATGCTAGGCAAGCGCTCTACCACTGAGCCACACCCCAGCCCCCAGTCTGAGTTTTAACAAGCTCTCCAGATGATTTTGATGTACACCAAAAATTGGGAACTACACTCTAGGGTCATACAGTCAGCTAGGGTCAAGTCTTTGCTTAGGTTATTGTTGACTGTGCTTAAATGAAATGTGTTCAGGAAAAAGAGCAGCAGGAGACATGTTTCTGTCTTAAGTTGCTGCACTTATCCAACTTGTGATTTCCTCAACTCTGTCTCACTGAGAACACAAAATGGAAGGATACAGTGTGAGAAATCTTTTCTTCAACCTGACCCTGTACCAGGGAATAATGAAGACATTGTTTTTGGGTGCTTTTAATGAAAATGAAAATAGAGTCTTAAAAGAGAGAGGCTACAGGTCAGGATAGACAGGAAAGAGTCTGAAATCAATGTTCTTGAAATCTAAAGAAACAAAGATTCACACACTGATATTTTCATGTTAAATGCCTCAGGCCTTTTTGTTGTGTTGTTTATGACTAACTTCATCTCACATCTGCCTTATGGTAAAAAAGTGGCAACCACAGCACTTATCAGAGGGTATATATGAGGAAATGGATTAAGGCTGCAAGGGGTTATTTGCCTCATTCTTACATAGTTCAGTGATTTAAATATCAAAAATAACAACATGGAAAATTAATAAATTTGAATTTTTTTTCTTCTACATAATTCAGTGATTTAAATATAAAAATAACTGCTCACTCATCTACTTAGTGGTTAGCCATAGCAAGTTCCTGGTATCTTGTCTACACGTTTCCGGGTGTTTAGCACCTGTGCCACACCTGGGAGAACACAGCTGCAGAAGTCCTGGCCCTGAGTGTAAAGCCAGGGCTTATCCAAGCTTTTGAACCGCAAGCTTGCTGAGGCTGCCCGGGTGCCTTCCAAGCAGGGCATCTGTGATTGATGATGGGAGAGAGTAAATAAATTTCAGTAAGTACACACAAGAGTGGATCAGGACAGTAAGTGTTTACTATGTACAATCAATGGGCATTATTTTAGAGGAGATTAAAATTTCCTGGACTTAATCCTCCTGCTGGAGCAGCGTTGGTGGCAGAGGATGAGTTACTGTTTTCTCCAGGGAGGTAGTGAGGAGCATCTGTGCCTTTTGAGTCAAAGCATGTAGTAAAATAAGCCATTTAGAAATCTGTTCAGGCGCTGGGGGAATGGCTCAGTGGTACAGCACTTGCCTAGCAAGTATGAGGCTCTGGGTTTGATCCCCAGCACCAGGGGGTGGGTGGAATCTGTTTAGTTTGGAAATCAATTCTCTAATAAAAGATGTGTTTGTAGTATATGAAGTGGAAGAAGGTGGTTGTGGATGGCTAAATGTCTGGAGATTGGAAACAACAAAGCTTTGTCTCTTTCTAACATTCTTGGGCACTGAAACCTCTTCTCCATTTTACAACCTATGTAATAGAATCTGATGTTTGGTGAAGGTTGGTGTTTGACTTTACTCTGGGGTGTACATTTCTTTTTTCTTTCTTTCTTTTTTTTTTTTTGGCACTGGAGATTGAACTCAGGGGCACTCGACCACTGAGCCACATCCCCAGCCCTATTTTGTGTTTTATGTAGAGACAGGGTCTCACTGAGTTGCTTAGCACCTCGCCATTGCTGAGGCTGGCTTTGAACTCGCGATTCTCCTGTCTCAGCCTCCCTAAGTGCTGGGATTACAGGCTTGCGCCACCGCGCCCGGCTTGGGGTATACATTTCTGTCTAATAGTGAACTGTAGATGGAATAGGGTATCATGGTGGAAACTGAAAAACTAGCTTCTTCTGAACTTTATAATTTTTCTTTCAGGAGCTGTCACTTAAAATTTAAAATAGTTTTTTTCTCCTAAGAAGTCAAAACTTGAACTTAGCTTTGAGAGGTTTGTTCTAGAAAAAAATCTTGAGTACCTAGCCATTATTTGGGGGACAAAAACTACGAACTCAGAATTTTCCTGAAAGTAGATGATTAAGTATTATCAATGTAAATTATATATATATATTTTTAGCAAAATGAGTATTTGTAGATACCTTTATTTCTTCATGAGAAAACTCTATGTAGATTTAAACCACTTTATGCCTTATGTCAGGAGTTGGAAAACTATGTTCTATGTACAAATCTGGTTCACTGCCTTTTTTATAAATAAGGTTTTATTGGAACACAGTCAGGCTCATTTATTTGTCCATAGTTGCCTTTCCACTATAACAGTAAGTAGTTGCTAGAGAATATATCGCCTTCAAAGCCTAGAATAGTTATCATCTGGCCTTCACAGAGAAAAGTTTGTTGACCTCTGCCTTCGATTATTGCTTCTAGTGTGCACACTCTTAAACAGTTAGTTGCTCACAGACATTACAACCAGAGATTACAAAATGACAGGGAAATATGCGTGCCTGGACTTCTTATCAGACTTATGAAGAGACTTTCAAAGAGACTTGAACTTGGCTTGCTGTAAGTCCTCCTGGCTGCCTTAATGATGTCCTACACATGATGCTGTTCCAGACTGAATAACTCTGTTTTACTAATTGAACTATTATTTTCTGATATGATGATCTCATTAGAGTCACAGGACAAGACTTCACTCCATGATATGTGGATGAGTGCAAATGGGATTTCCCTTGAAAGGAGCAGATATTCTCACTGTCAATCATCCCAAGAAGGTGGCAATTCTGGATAGGAAAAAAAGACTGAAATTTTTAGCTCTACTCAAACCTTCAAGGACTGCAGCTTCATGAGAGACCCTGAGCCAGAAACACTCAGATATTCCTGCATTTCTGATTCTCCGAATTTTATGAAATAATAATTGCTTGTTGTTTTAGGTGGATAAATTTGGGGGTAATGTCGGACTGCAATGGATAACTTATACAAAGCCTTAGGCAACCTGGGCCTTATGCCAAATGCCACATGCCACATGGGTGCTCGATAGTCAACTATTCTAGTATCACTGGTGAATGAGCATAGGACTCCTGTTAAAGTGCTCACTTGCAGTCAACTTTGGGTAACTTAGTCTTCAGCTTAGAGGCTCTCAGATCCTATAGGTGGGAGAGATGGGACAGTTTGAGAGTGATGTGAATGTATGTGCATGTGTATATGGTATGTGAATCAGTGTTGTTCCCTGTACCCTCCATAAGGAACAAAAGGGGCTCTTTGCTGTGGCTTCTGTGACTATAAGGTTTACTTTATGTATGATAGCTCTTCAGGTCTTGGTCCTTTCTGGTTGATTCTCAGAGATACTTCTCTCTATGGATTCTACAAAAACTTGTTTTTTTTTTGAAGAGCACCAAAATTGTGTTTGTTTCTGTGCCAAGCTTTCTGGGTTCTATGTATTGAAAGCAAACTCCTTGGAATTCTTGTCTCCCCTGGACCTGGTTGTTGACATGGGGACCACATAGTGGAGAAGGTTACATAAAACACAGGTCCCTGGTCTTCGTGGGCTTTGACATTTACGTAGATATTAGGGTGTTTGCTTCTAGTAACTCAGGAGCTAAGTCAGTTCTGTTGTTATAAAAACAAAACCCCCAAATTGTGTGGCTCTTGTTGCCTGAAAATTAGCCTAAGGAAAAAGGAATTCTTAATAAAAATGTGAGGGCTGTTAGCTTTTGCACATTGAGAGGTGAGGAAATTGACTTAAGGGCAGGAGAGGTACATCTCATAAGACAGCTCTGTCCTTGTCCGTCCTGACTTATCCTGAGAGAACCAAGCAGGTGAGTTTGTGTTTGGAACAGAGTCTCTCTGTTCTCTTTAACAGCTGATCATTTATGCCTGTATTTTCAGCTTGTTCCTCTCTCCTCAGGCCTGTACTTTCTTGTTTTGCAGTGAAAAAATATTGCTTGCCTTTCTAATCTTGAAGGAATATCTTGTATCAGGATATAGATTTTGTCAGTGAGCTCCCATCACCCATAAATTCAATGAGCTCTTCTAACTTTTGAGTTTCAGAGGTAAAATTCTCAGCAGCAACTCCAAGTTCTAACAATTGCCTTTGTCAACCTCGTGTTCCCTTTTAGCAAGGGTCAGTAACAAGGACATTGGGCACAACTTAGGGGCTAAGTGGGTACCAAGCTTCATTTCCCCACACCATTAATCTATACATTGAATTGCAAAGCCCTGGATGGTGTTGAAGATGATTTTTTGGAATTCATCATGTTATTAGAGGTTTAATTTTAGATTATCTATATATTGGGAGCCTATTAAAGAGGTTGGAGAGAAGTATGGGCCTTTCAAATCAGGCAGACATGGACATCCCTAGGACTTACAGTACATGTGACAATGTAGTGAGGTGGTTTAAGGTAAAAACCACCTAGTCCCACCATTTGCTCAGTGTCCCAAAATGGGTTAGCAATAATGTCTATTTCAGTGGTGGCGTGGGAATGAAATTAACATATCTGAAAGCATTTGGAATAGTGTCTAACTCAATACACTATTTACTATTATTTTTGTTATTATTACTGGCTCTGTCATCATAGGCCAGTAAGATAACTTCTCTAAGCCTGAGTTTCCTTACTTATAAAACCAAGGTGGAGAGCTTAGTGGTAGTGTGCTTGCCTAGCATACACGAAGCTCTGGGGTTAGTCCCAAGCATGGCAAACAAAATAAAACAAAGAACAAACAAACAAACAACAAAATCCAGGATGGTAGTAACAATCCATATATATATTTTTTGAATTAATATATGTAAAACATCCTACCCAATTTCTGGTATATAGTAGGAACTCTCCTAAGGATATTTTATTTTCATATATGATTAATAGCTGCTACCTCATTTACACTCTTATGTTTGGGGCCTTGCAGACTTAAATGAAGAGGTATAATCAGACCGCAGTGGGCCTGACACCATTATCATAATGCTGGGACACATGGAACTGAAATTGCCTCCAAGGCAGTGTCGCTGCTCTACAGTGAGATCCTTACTCCCCGAGGTCATTAGAACCCCCATTCTCAGCCAGGTTTGATTTCTATCAATTTCTACTCCTGGAAAAAGTGAGTCTGACTCAAAACACTTACTTCCTAATATTCAATCTTTGAAGGAAAGAACAGAATCCAAAGCTTCTTTTTAAACAGATCTTTAGCTGTGCCCTTTGTGAACTTTGGGACCCAGAGAGATCTTGAGGATTTCTGCAAAGATCTTGTAACTGGCTGAATTACTCCAAGACCCAACCTGGCCAGTGACTATTAACATTAGTACTGGAGCCTATTATTGTGTGATAATTGCTCCATTAGCTCATGTTGCTGCTGTTGTTCATAAAAGCCCTTCCTTGTCACTAGCAGACCTCTTGTCTCCTGCCCTGACCTCTCTTTCCATGTACATTTGATATATTTCTCATTATCCTGTTTAACTTTGCTTTGTTATTCCTCAGAATGACTTGGGCAATCTCTTGCAGTCTCCAAAACTTGATATTCCATGTATCCCGTGCTGACTCCCCTCCTCTGGTATGTTCCAGATGGTTTTGCACCAAGCAGAGCATATGCCTCTTTCTTCCCCTTGATTACTCTTTGCATTTCTTTGCTCTTCTGCACCGTCCTCCATTTGATTTACTTCTGGAGTATTTATTGCGGGGGTGATGTGCATAATGAATGCCCTTGGGCATTCATTAAGTTTAACTCTGAACGGTTTCTATTTCCCCTCAGTGTCCTTGATGTCTGATGTGTTTGGTCATTTGCTCATGTAAACCTCACAGTTTGCCAGCATTTACTCCATGGAAATTCATACCTCTCTCTTTCAGATTGTGCTACTTATTTATTTACTTTTAATTTCATGGACCTTCTTAGTTTAAAATGGTGCCTTGCTGGTGACCTTTGAGATGTCCCTGTGTGTCCCATTCTATTGGAGGAATTACTCCAGTTAACCATTGCAGTGCAACAAACCACCTACACGTCAGCAGTTTAAAACACAATTATTGCCTCTCCTGGTTCTTAGAGTTGGCTGGGAATAACTAGACAGCCCTCACTTGGGATTTCTCCTACAGTTGTGGTGGGAGATGCTGGGGAGGGCTGTGGTTGTCTGAAGGCTTGAAGGGGCTGGCCATCCATGAGACTCACTCACATGGCTGGCAGTTGATGATGGTTGTTTGAGGGCTCAGCTGGGATTGTCCCACTGAAGTACCTGCATATGGCTTCTCCATGTGAGTACGTGGGTTTTACAAATCATGGTAGCTGGGATTTGAGAAGGTGCCTTCCAAGAGTGAGCATTGGAGGGCGAAAGATGCAAGGCTTCCTATGATCTTGGAAGTCATGTAACATTATTTCCATTATACTTGATTGGTGGGAGGGGAACTACTCAAGGGAGTAGAATACTTCTTTAGGGGAGATTGGTTACCATAGTGAAAAGTTACTCTGTTCTTTACCTTGCTCCTTATTTTAGAGTCAGAAAGTCCCTTTTGATGTTAGTTTTTCTCCAGATTGTTTTCTGGTGACTTGAGCAGTAGCTACAGGTAATTTGCTCTTCTAGTAAGCCTCAGTTAGGATATTCCCGTTTGCCATCTCTACCACTCTGCTGCCATAATATCTGTTTCTCAATTTGAGATTCTTAGTTTGGAAAGATTCTGCTAACCTAAAGAAATGAAGCACAAGGGAAAGAGTCCTATGTTGTACCTTAAGAGACTTGTCTTCTTGGTTGACTTTGGAATGCTATGTATGACCTTGAATGATTCATTTGCTCTCTTTTGACTCTTGTCTTTTCTGAATTCTTCTATAAGCTCTGAAATTCTATAATACTAATAGCCACCTTCAATATGCATATCTATTGGATTGAATAATTTAACCTTTGGAACTGATTATGCACAGGTTTTGGGGCTGATGGTGTGGTCTCTGCTCATTATAGTCTTTGCACATAGTAGGCACTCATTTTTGATAAAAATTAAATCTAGAAAACTTGATGATAACATTATTTTCAAGATCTTGGTGGTAGATGCTGCTGGATTATTTATTATTGTTTTAATTTTAAAGATCATTATCTGACATATGTAAGGATTTGCTTTGAGAACTTAGAATTTCTTGTTAACATGGTCTCTGCATGTGTCCTTTTGCTGCTTAACAGGCAGTTCTTTGTGCCTGTTGACAGATTGATATTTTGCAAGTAACCCTCACGCCCTGATTCTGGCTGTGATTACCTCAAGCTGCAGCAACTGGAGGGATGCCAAGGGTTTGTGGTCATCTGAGTTCGCTTTTTTTTTTAAGTGCTGGGCTATTGAAACCTTGAGCTCTGTCCCTTTGGAGTTGTAGAGGTGAAAGAAAATAAAGAAAATCCTCAGGAGTGAGGAAGAACAGGTCAAGTATAAATGAAATATACACCCTGGCCTCCTGGCTGAGTGCGTCAGTTCCTAGGCTTACTCCAACTGGAGGCTGACCTTGGTTTTCCTGCCGCTCAAAACCCATTTGCCATTTGAGAGGACAAAGGGCTCCATCAGGAAGAGCTTAACTCTGCTAACAGTTACAAATCACTGGCCTTGGGGAGCTGGGACTCAGAGAGGTCCTTTGCCTTCTTTTTATTTTAGGGGAATCAAGTTTCAAAGAGACCAAGTGCCCACGTCTCCAGGACTTCCCATGGTCTGAGAGGTGGCCAGGCCTGGAACTGGCCTATTGCTGTGCTTACCCTATTCAGCAAGAAGTCATCTCCCTAGAGGGAAGACGACTCCACTCCAAAACAGACTTGAGACCGATGGAAGAAATCACTATGAAGTGGCCTGAACTCATGTGCCTGTGTATTTTGATGACAATCATAGGCAAGGCAAAATAGGAAGCAGTCTCAACTGGCATGATTAGAAAAGGCTAACATTTCTAGCAGTTCTTTTAAGAAAAAGGCAGGATGGCTCCTTGGGGGTGGGGGTAGGCTGTGGTTTTTCTCTATCCTGAGCAGGAAGACTTTCAGACCCGCGTGGCTGCCACTTTCACTCACCTCTCTGACAGTCATCGTTTGTTTTATTTATTTTTTTTAATTTTCAACTTTGGCAAACATTTTTGTAACATTTATACTTAATTAAATAAAACCTGTTCACGTTCTGAACTGGAGGAACAGAGGTCAAGTAACACCAGACTCCCTTGCCAGCCTTTGCTGAACCGGTTGAGCAGCTGCAGTCCCAGCTCTCCCGCTGGAAAAAGCATCCTTGACAATGTTAATAGTTTTGACCTCTGAGTTCTAGTATTTCACCAAAAAGTCCCTAGGGTAAGAAGGAAGGGACTGGAAAGCTGGTGCCTAAGGCTAAACTTGGACCCCAGACAAAGAAGAAGAGCAGAATAATTCTGCAGAGACAGGTTTTTTAATTCTTCACTACAAAGTGAAGATTTAAAAAAAAGGAGAGTTCATCGTTTTCCTACTAAGAATTATTTGTAGTTCTGTGGTCAGCAGGCCTGGGCCTTGGAGGACAAAGGACAAGTCTGTAGAAATTCAGCCCTGGCTGGCTAGATGACATAATGTAATATGGAGGTTTCATTTGCCTGGCCCTAACAGGTGGCCCTAGTTTGCCTACACTAGCAGTCCTAGGTCACAATGGGCCTCTCTTGAGAAGCCTTGAAAATCATTTTTCTCACCTCCAAAGTTATGACAAAGTCCACCAGAATATTTTGGGCATTAATCTCATCAGTAGAAGTCCTGAGAGATCATCTACTTCTGCAGTTTGCCCACAAGCCAGGGGGAATGTTTCTATCTTCTCTCCCACCAGTTTGATTGAACAGCACCTAAAGGCTTTTCTTTTTGTTTATATTCCAGGGAAATCATTCCACCACAGAATAAATCACAAGACATTTTCAATAAATTCTTCAGTCTTTTTTCAGATTGGGGGAGAAGTAAGGTACAATAAGGACTGAGAAAGACAGGGCTGACTGGAATGATATAAATAATTTTAGTCAACGGTTTGAAGGCATTTTTAAAATCAAAGCTTTTATCATTGTTAAGAAGAGAAAAGAGCTGACTGGCTAGCAGCCAGAGCTGAGCCTCAGGAATAAATTTCTGTCTAGAAGCCTGTTGGTGTCTAGCCCTTTAGGCCCTGGCAGGTGCAGTAAGGCCTTCCACCAGCTGGTTCAGCTGATATTTTCAAAGTGCCATTTCCATTAGCAGTTGAAGTGTTTTGCTTTTCTGCCTGGTACATAACGCTGGCACTGAGTCCACCCAAAGCCCTTATCCCCAATTCTATTGGGAGCACCTAGACTAGATGATGATGATGATAATGATAATACCTTCTCATTTAGCATGGTTCCTCTGAGTTAAAACACTATATTAAGGGTTTTATATCATTTTTGTCACTTAATATTTGCAACGACCGTGTGGGGTAATTATTACCATTGATCTTGTCAATGGATGAGGCTTATAGAAGTTAAGTGACTTGCCAAGACCATGCAGTAAGAAGTACAAGTGCTTGGATTTGAAACCAGGTCTACCTGGCCCTCAAGTCCATGCCCTTAAATTACATGACATATTGCTAGTTGTTTTTCTTGATTTCTGAACTTCCTCTACATCCCATTAGGAGTTATCCCCCTCCCTTAAATCCAGGACCATTTGCTTAGAACCCTACCTAACCTCCATCAACTCCTTTCCCAAGAACAAGGTACCACCACTGGCCAAGTACTTTTTAAAACCAAACAGATTTCCACAGAACCTTGATAGGTCTACATGACTGAAGAAGTGATTGCATCAATCCAGGAGCATCTACTGCTACATCTCATCCTCCAAATTAAATCTCTTGGGTAATGTTACTGGCCCAGATCAGACTCAACTTCTTTAGATAGTGTGATACAAAGAGTGGGTCATCTTGAAAAAGCCAGCACTTCAGCCTTGTTGACTCCCCGCCTTCCCTCCTCTCACTGTACTCTCTCCCCAGCCTTTCCACAGGATCAAGACTCACTGTAAAGCCCAGTGGGACATGGCAGACTCTGAGCCTCAATAATGCAGAAACTCAGAAAGCCATTCTAGGAAAAACCTGTCCATTCTATCATCTCAGAAAAAAATTATGAATAAGAACATCAGCTTATTAATTCATGAAATTTTCTTTTCCCTTGTCATTTCTCCTTTTTCCAGAGTACTTCATCTCAGAATTCTAACTCGAAGGAAGTCACATAGATCAGTCCTCAGAAGGTTACTTGAGAAGCCTAGAAGCAGAACAAAGAAACTGACTTATCCTAACTGATATTTCATTCAGACCCTGAAAGAACCATTCTTGTCCTTTCCAGTGAACAGCACCCTTCTCCCTGTCAGTAAATCTAAGGGTTCAAGACCAGGCACTGCCACCTGTTATCCCTATGGTTATTGACAGGGCATTTAACCTCTTTAAGCTCCTGTTTTGTTAGTAAAATGGAAGTGGTAATATCTTACATATGATTCACAATGTTTAAATCAAGGTTAAAGATAAGAATTCTCTGTGTAGGTTGTTCTTCATTATGTAGAGCTGTCAAATTGATTTTTTAATTCAAAACCTCGTGAAACCAGTTCTCTGTGAGCCATCAATCTGATCACGCATCCCAAACTGACACTTTTTTAGGGAAGGATATGGTTGCTTCCTAAACTTCAATGTGCACATGAAGCTCCTGGGTGGGCCTGGGAGTCCAAATTTCGAAGTTCCAAAGTGATGCAGATGCTGCTGGACAATGCTTTGAAGCAATATTTTAGATACTTTTGGTAAGATTCTATGCAGATGCTCAAGAAAGACCATGTATTTAAAGCACAGTAAATAAATATAGACAATACTATGTCAATTAATATTTTTGTTGTTGTGGGAAAAAACCCATAACACATAAATACCTAATCCTAAGCCAAATTTTTGAATGGAAGAGAAAATTCAGTAAAGAACATTATTGAGGACACTTGGCAAAATTGGAATATGATCAGTGGATTACAAAACAATTTCATCAATGTTAGTTTTACTAAAATTGATGATGGTTTCCGAGAGAGAGTTAGAGAAAGAGAAAGAGAAAGAGAATGATGAGAAATGATAAAGCAAATGGATGAAACATTAACAATAGGTAATTGGGGCTAACAGGGTATTGGTGTTTTAGACACTATTCCTATCATTGTAACTTTTCTATGAGTTTCAACGTATTTCCAAATAAAAAGTTTTGAAAATAATAATAATAAAGATCAATAGGACTCCTAAAATGCCAAACACCATGGTTGCTGTGTGAGCTCATTTCAGGTTGACTGTTCAATACTGTTGAATTTATGTGTTCTTTCTCTGTCCTTTACATTTCATGGCCTTAGTCTTTTAATTCTCTTGTTCCCTTTCTGACTGTTCCTCCTCCGTCTCCCCCATAGATTCCTCTTGATTTATGCTTGACTGTTGGTGCTTTTTTAGGTTACCTCCTTTGCCTTCTCATCATTTTACTCTCCGTGCGCAATTCCAAGAGGTGTCTTCAATGTGACCTCTTCCTTGTCTTGCCCTGGCCAACTTAATTGATCCTTTTCCCATATTCCCGTTACATCCTGTTGTCAGATTCACTTTTGCACAGGATACTTCTATTTTACTGCATCACTGTACAATTATTTTTTTCATGGTCTATGGCTTACTTTTTGAGAATAGAGAGTGCAATTTACCATCTTTGCATCCTTTGTGCCTAGCACAGTGCTCAGGTTGTGTAAATGCCTGAAGAATAAATAAAGCAAACTCAGACAGTGGTTCAGACACCAGAAACAGCCATCTGAGCAGACCAGATGGCAAACGCTAGTATTTGGACACCCTGTAGAAACACAAAGCCCACTTAAATTCTGTTGTATATGTGTATGTGTGTGTGTGAATTACCTCTCTGGATGGTCTCAAGATACCAATAGCATCTGGGGAAGACACCTGAGCCAAGTTTCCTCTGTAAATTATTTCTGGACTCCTTTTTTTCAGATTTAAACAATAGGCTGTCAAAATTGTCAAAAAGAGGAAACATGTTTCTTATGGGAAAAATTATTTATCATGCTCTTCTACTGTAATTAAACAAAGCAAGCTCTTTCAGAGAAGGAAGGTTATAGTCTTGCCAAGACTGTAGCTTCTAAGAAAATCTTTGCCACATTCAAACTAAAGAGGACTCAGAAGACCAGGTAAATAAGGATCATCAGGTGAGATGATCTTAGCCTAAATCTCACATGGGTTTGGATTCAGTTCAATGCAACAAACAATATTTTTACACACTTTCTGTGCATTAGGCTTGTACTAGGTTAGAATAGAAATACAAAAAAGCTATGGCTTCTGACCTCTTGCTTATAGTTCAGTTGGGACAATAGATATTTAGACAAATGAAGATAACTCACTGTGATGATCCATATATGAAGTATTATGGATCAGAATGGACAGAATGATTGGAAATACAGAAGAAAACTAATTTTGGGATATGCTCTCTTGAACCCTCCATCAAAAAATCAAACTGAGAATATTATCCACCCCCATTTATGCACACTGAGTCAATAAAGTTAATGTTTTTCATGCCTATCAAGAAGATTTTGATGTAGGGACATATAACTAAATAAGCTTTAATACAATGGAAAACAACAGGGTCATTAGAGATACAAGTAACATGTGATGAGAATATAAGGGAAGTAGCAATAAAATGTGAGTGGGAGGTTGTGAAAGTCCTTACTGGGCATATTGGTATTTAGTATGTTTAGTTCATGCCTCCCCATAGTGGCTGTGGGCTCTGTATCCACGTTAGCATATGGTTCTGGATCTCTTTAGTCAGATATTTTAGAACCAGATGTCTTAGGGGAGATGACACAAATATTAGTTTATTAAATATTCCTGGGAATCTAGAATTGAGATGCTAGGCAGCTAAATGGTGGCTTTGATTCTGGTATGATATTAAGGAGTCTTGTGTAGCCATGTTTGGATTTTGAGAGCAGATAGTAAAGCAAAACTGGGATAGGGGAGCGTGTTGGGAGAGAGAGACAAAGAAGGAGGAGGAGGAGGGAGAAGAAAAGTTGGAAATGATGGGTAGAGAAATACAGACAGACACATGCAGAGATGGATGTATTGTTGAGGACTCACTGGTTGCCAAGATTCTGAATTTAAACTGGGCTTGTTAAACTGAAGAGGAGCTTTTATTATGATGATTCAGACTATAAGACTATCAGAGAACCTAAGGTCAGAAATTCAGCTGCCTTTATGAGGAGGGACTGGAACTAGAAACTGAAAAGCTGTTGGGACATCTGGCTGTTTTTCACCACATTCTGGCTTCGCTCTTTTCTGTTTGTAGACTAATCTTCTGTTAGATGACCATCCCACAATTTCTAGGTTTATATCTCCCTTGGTCAAGACAACAGATCAGACTGAACCAGGATCTAACTTTTAGTCTTCTAAATTCTAATTGTCCCAGATCCATCAGGTATCTGTCTTTTCTTGGTCTAACATCCATGGGAACAGGGTGATGGAGCCTGTGCATGGCTATTATGACATTCCTGTGTGAAGGGACAATAAATGGGTCAGTCTTAACTGAGATACTTCCTTCAAAGCTTTATGTTATAACAAGAATACCCCAGGTTGGGAAGAGAGCTGACTCTCAGGTTTCTGTTTGCATTTCCTTTATGAAGTCTTTCCTATTCTTCCTGAGAGATCCTTATGTAAATCCCACATCACTTAAGCTAACTTAAGTGAGTTTCTATTTCTTGCAACAAAAGAACCTTCATGGAGCTGGGCACGGTGGCACAAGCCTGTAATCCCAGTACTTAGGGAGGCTGAGACAGGAGAATCACAAGTTCAAAGCCAGCCTCAGCAAGGGCGAGGCTCTAAGCAACTCAGTGAGACCCTGTCTCTACATAAAACACACAATAGGGCTGGGGATGTGGCTCAGTGGTCAAGTACCCCTGAGTTCAATTTCCAGTACCAAAAAAAAAAAAAAAAAGAACCTTCATGAAGATTTCAACAGTCAGAGGAGGCATGAAAGAGGGCATTCCAAGTTCAGACAGTAGCATGACTGAAAACATGGCAGTGAAAGAGTTCATAGGTGGTTGGGAAAAGTTCTTCAAATGGGCGTTACAGCATAGGGTGTCTGAAGGACTGATGTGGAAAATGAGGCTAGAATGGTGATTTGAAGACTGTTCATACTGACTTTAGAAATTGCCTTCTTTTTTTTTTTTTTTTTTTGTGGTACTGGAGATTGAACTCAGGGGCACTCGACCACTGAGCCACATCCCCAGCCCTATTTTGTGTTTTATGTAGAGACAGGGTCTCACTGAGTTGCTCGCTTAGCGCCTCGCCATTGCTGAGGCTGGCTTTGAACTTGCGATTCTCCTGTCTCAGCCTCCCTAAGTGCTGGGATTACAGGCTTGAGCCACCGCGCCCGGCTAGAAATTGCCTTCTTGATGGATAAAGAAACTGTGGTATATATACACAATGGAATATTACTCAGCCTTAAAGAAGAATGAAATCATGGCATTTGCAGGTAAATGGATGGAGTTGGAGAATATCATGCTAAGCGAAGTAAGGCAATCCCCAAAAACCAATGGCCAAATGTTTTCTCTGATATGTGTATGCTGATCCATAATGGAGTGAGGTGGGGCAAGGGAAGAATGGAGGAATTTTGGATTGGGCAGAGGGGAGTGAAGGAAGGGGAGGGGGTATGGAGATAGGAAAGATGGTGGAATGAGATGGACATTATTACCCTATGTGCATGAATGGTGTATACTCTGCATGGTGTATAACTAGAGAAATGAAAAGTTGTATTCCATTTGTGTACAATGAGTCAAAATGCATTCTGCTGTCATGTATAACTAATTGGAACAAACAAACAAACAACAACACACTTTGGGAGGCTGAGACAGGAGAACTGCGAGTTCAAAGCCAGCCTCAGCAATGGTGAGGCACTAAGCAACTCAGTGGGACCCTGTCTCTACATAAAACACAAAATGGGGCTAGGGATGTGGCTCAGTGGTTGAGTGCTCCTGAGTTCAATCCCCAGTACCAAAACAAACAAACAAACAAACAAACAACAACAAAAGAAATTGCCTGCTTGGTTGTTTGGAGGAGGAAAGAGAGCCTAGCAGGTTTTGAATAGCAGAATGATGGTATCTGACCAGTGTATTGCATTTCTATCTTCTTAGAGAGTGACAATAAGTTTATGCCATTAGTTTGGCAATGGTTGGACTCTAACTTCAGTGTTATATGATGGATACGAAATTCCACTTCTAAATCAAGTGGAATCGCACCTAAAATCATCACAAAGGCCTCATTTGCTGACCCTTTGCCAAAAATTACTGGGTGCCTACAGTAGATGCTATTGGTGCCCCACCTGGATCCCCTTTACTGGCAGGTACACCCATTCTCCAGCTGCCATAAGTGCTGCAGCTTACATCTGTCACTTTCTTTTCTTTTCTTTTTCTTTTTTTGGTACCAGGGATTGAACCCAGGGGTACTCGACCACTGAGCCACATCCCCAGCCCTATTTTGTGTTTTATTTAGAGACAAGGTCTCTCTGAGTTGCTCAGTGCCTCGCTGTTGCTGAGGCTGGCTTTGAACTCGCAATTCTCCTGTCTCAGCTTCCCAAGGTGCTGGGATTACAGGTATGCACCACTGTGCCCAGCTTGGGAGTTGCCTCTCCGGGAGATCCATAAAAGATTCTACCACTCAACCCCTGTGACTGAATGACTTATGGGAATGTAAGAGCATGTTAGTTAGATTTTCATTGCTGTAACAAAATGCCTGAGAAAAACAACTGAAAGGAAGAAATATTTCTTTTGGCTCACAGTTCCAAAGGTTTCAGGCCATGGTCAACTGGCTGCATTGATAAGGGTTTGTGGTGAGGCAGAGCATCATGGCAGAGTTGCTCACCTCATAGTAGAGATGAAGCAGAGAGAGAGAGGGAGAGAGAAGGGGCCAGGGACAAGATGTATCCATCAAAGGCACACCTTTAGTGACCTAATTCCTCCAAGTAAGCCCCATTCAGCTATGAACTCATCAGTGGATAACGATGAGGTCAGTGCCCTCATGATCCAATCACTTCTGCAAAGCCCCACCTCTGAACATTGCTGCATTTGAGACCAAGCCTTCACCACATGAGACTTTGGGAGACACTTCATATCCAAACCATAGCAAAGAGGCTAGTCCCTTTGCCTCAAGGTAGGACAATGCTGTCACGTGATTTACACTCTTGAGCCTTGTGGATCAGGCCGTGGTGTATGTTACCTGAGACCATGTCCTTGCTCAGCTTACTCTCCTACTTCCCTTGCTGGCTTGTAGGTTCTCTTGAAGAGCTTTCCCTCAACAAATCACAGGCACTCAAATCCCTTTCTTAAGCCCCTGCTTCAAAACAGTCTACCTGAAGACAATGTTATTTATTTTAATAACCATCCAAAGCTATACAGGGTGCTGTCTTTCCAGTTCCATAAATCATAGTGATCAAGAACTCGGATTCACCTGCATTTAGATCTTGGCTCTGTGACCTCATAGCTTCTGGTCTGGACAGACTGCATAATTCCAGTGTCTTAATTTGCAACATGTAAATAGGACAATAATGGTACTCAGATATGAGGATTAGATGTAATAGACATGAAGCTTTCAGCTGAGTACCCACCCAAGAGCTCATTAACTTCTATTGTCATTGCTTCTGGTTCTCTTTGTTGGGGCTGCTATATGTAGTTGTACAAGTTGTGTACTGTACTAGGGTCCATGTCTAAGGGGGTAGACAGATGTATTTATTATGACAATTTGGTTTTATTTTTAATTGTTACGCAATAATTATACATATTTACTGAGCACACTGTGATATTTTGATACATACAATGTGTAATGATCAAATCAGCATAGTTAACATTTCCACCACCTTAAATATTTATCATTTCTTTGTATTGGAAGCATTGAGAATTTTTTCCTCTGGCTATTCTGAAATATGCATTAGGGCTGGGGCTGTGGCTCAGTGGTAGAGCGCTTGCCTAGCATGTGTGAGGCACTGGGTTCGATTCTCAGCACCACATATAAAAAAATAAAGGTCAATTGACAACTAAACAATATTTAAAAAAAAAGAAATATACATTAAACTATTGTTTATATAGTCACCCTACTGTGCTGTGGAACACTACAACTTATTCCTCCTATCTGTATTTTGGTACCTGTTATCTATCCTCTTTCTATTCCACCATCCCCTGCCCTTCCAGACTATGGTGGCCTCTGTTCTACTCTCTACTTTTATGAGATCAACTTTTCCAGCCTCTACACATGAATGAGATCATGTGATATTTGTGTTATAACCATTTTTTGATAGATACTAGCAAACTTGGGGAAGGATTGTCCTTTCCTAGTTCTTACAAAGTCACTCTGTATATTAGCAGAAGACTGGCCTGAAGTAGAGTTCAGATTTCTTCTTTTGTTCCTTCTACCCATCTATAATGGTGGCTCTTAGCCTGATGTTGACGTTGTGGAACAAGCTGACATAGTCCTCTTTTCACCTGTTCTGGAACTCAGTGATAACCAATAGCTGAATTTTCATTAACCCCATCGCTCAGCAATAGCTGCCTATCCTTAGACTCATGTTGTCAGATGACCTGACAGCTGGTCATCCTAGGATGTGTGCTTTGCCAAGGCTTAAGGAGGTGGTATTTGAGCTACAGAGTGGGACGTAGTGGTGCCCATCAAGGACAATGCATGAGAGGGAAGTGAATGCCAGCAGCTTGCAAGGGTGAATATGGGCTGGCACACTTGTTGATTCACACTGGACTTGAGGTAGAGAAATAAAAAGCAAAGATACTATCACAGTTAGAACAAGAGGGCTAAGAGTACCCGTATGCCTTTCCTGTAGAGATTTCTTCACAAAAGATCTTTTTGCTACAGACAGCTTCCCTTCTATCTCCCACCTTTACCCCAAAGTGCCAACCAGGGAGGTGAGTTCTCACCCTTCTGGCAGGGCAATGGTAGCAATTGTGTCTTACAGTTCACAGAAGTGACAGTGCAGAGCCACATGGATAAACAAATGGCTTATTTTCAGCTAACCTTTGTCAATCCCTAGGAATAGCTTCCCTCTTTGTCACGAGATTTAGTCATGAGACCAGGCACAGGCACAAGAGACTGAAATGCCCCAGTGGATGGAAACTGGGATGGGGAGAGGAAGTCAGGAGGTAATCTGACCACATTTCTGTGACACGAGCTGGTATGAGTCCCTGGAGGAAACCAGGCTGGAGGGCGAGCATTCACAGGTCTGGGGGGCCAGTGCTTTGTAATATACACACCTTTTCTTAAAAGTAACCTGATCTGAAGAGTATCAGAGAGTGATATAGATGGAACACACCAGGAAGCCTTTCCCTTTTGATAAAGCAGTAACCCTATTCCTGTATATGAAAGAGCTGTTCTTAAGCTGGGTGTGGTAGGGTGTGCCTGTACTCCTAGCCAATTGTGAGATTGAGGTAGGAGGTTCACTTGAGTCCAAAGGTTTGGGGCCAGCCTGATCAACATAGTGAGGCCCTGTTTCAAAACAACAAAAGAATTGTTCTTCTGTGTCCCCTTGTCTGACCAGCTTCCCCAGAGCCTCCCCCCGGCCTCGGCAACCAATAGAACAGAATCCCTGAAAACCACAGCTCACAGACTTCAGGTCTTTACTTGCAAAGTGGTACCTGGCTAGGGTCTCCTCTCAGATAATATATAAGAAAATCTGGTCTAACTTCAGAATCACTTCCGAAGGGCAGAATTATAGCAAGCTAAGAATTCCCAAGTACCCAATCAGATGATTCAAAATATTCTAGCCATACCAGACATTTGCTCCTATGATATTGGATGACCATCCCACATTTCATGAACTCCACTATTGGGAGGACACAGCTGGGTTTCCCAGTGTGATAGGATAGAACCCTTGTCTTTCTCAAGTGGGGCAGCAGGAGATGGGGTTGTTTTCTTTCTCATTGCTCCTGAGTTCTTCAGCCTTTGGGGATGGAGCATGCAGATTGTCTGTCAGTGACAGCACAGTTGGATGGAAGGCCTCTGGAAAGTGCCAGAAACCCAGAATTTTCCTGGAAACTGGAAGCTGCCTGGTTCCAGGATTGTTCAGATGTATTGTCCTTTCACATGGATTACCTACTCAGCAACCCAGATTTGTGAATCCTCTTGAAAAAACAAATCTTGTATAGGTCTTTGGAGACATGCATGTGACATATGATTCCAAGTGACCTTCACACTGAGTGCAAGTGAATCACTATTGAATAGTCGCTGACAAGAGCCCAGAAAGCCCCCTCTTCATGTAAGAGTTTGCAACTATTTTACAGATGGGTCTGGACTTAGGAGGCTTTTTTTTCCCTCCCTTTATATGTAAGTCTTCTTATGTCCAGAGTTAAGGCAAATAGCCTCGCCTCATGGAATAGAAGTCAAAGTTCTGCTGCAGAAAGGGGAAAGAAAGTCAAACCTATTTGGAATCAGTTCACTGGCATAGAATTGTATTCTACTTTGAGCCCAAATTCTGTAGTCTTATGAGCTATGAAGTCCAGTTAAAAAAGGGCTCAGGCACAAGAAAAGACTATCAGACATGTAAAATTGTGAGAACCAGAACTTTAGTGGAGAAAGGAAGAAAAAAAATTTTAAAAACCCAAGGAGAAGCCAAGGCCAATTATCAGAGCTGCTAATTTTTACCAACCTAATCATTAATGAATACCATGTTTCTGAAAAGAATGTTAAGAGAATAATTGTATTTCAAGGCCTTCAAAACTGCTAAACTCTGAAGTTGTACAATTTGTGCAAATTAATATGATAAAAAGAGACAATTAAGGTTTATAATTAACAGATAAATACAAATGATCTGGCGAAGACAATCTAAGTTTCTGCTCTGTCTTATGAAGCAGTGTAATTGATTTTTATAAATGCTAATTTACAGTACATGCTCTGTTAACCATTAACACAGAGAAAAGAACGTGGAATAAATGGAAGTCAAGGAGGAATGTGAGCCAAAGAACTAACAAGCTGGGTCTAGCCAAGGAGAAGAAATAGAAAAGTATGCCAAATGTTAGAATGTGGCTTTGAAAAGAGAAAAATATCAAACAATGATCTTTCTCCTGTTTCTCCTTAATCATCTACACCCGTGGGGTGTAAAATAATCCCTCAAAATCTGTACAAGTACAATTAAGTTTTTCTCTATTGATTTTATACAATTTATAACTCTCTACTTGTATTTTCCTGAAATTTACAGGATGTGGGTGGAATGGTCTGACTCAAAATATAGATCACATTGTATAAATAAAATGTATTTCATCAGGGAGAAGTTTCCCTGGCAAGGACAGTTGAGCTGTTGAGAGAGAGTCCTGTGTCACTTATGGCCAGGAGAAGCCTGCCATATTTAGTAATCAGATGGCATGGACAGAGAATATTGGTGGAGATCACATGTGAGCCCCACACCCAGTGTGGCAATGGCTGACACTCCAGATGGCAGGCAATTTGGGATGGAGCTGCTTCTCAAGTGGGCAGTTCCCACAGAGCAGCTCCAATGTCAGCACCTGTAGGAAATTTATCTATTTAAGGTGGTTGGTGAATCTCCTGAGCCATTCTAGGAAGCCGGACAGTTTACAACAAAATATTCTTTTCCTGATGCAGAAGGAATGAAGATTAAAAGAGTAAAGGGATGTAAGAGGGATTAGGAAGAGAGAGAGAAGTTTGCTCTGTATGTACCCATTAGACTACATGTCTATATTTGTATTCTTGGTTCCCAACAATGTTCTTTACATGATAGACACTTGAAAAAGATTTGTTTTGATAATGAAAATAGAGGACTGAAACAGTAGCTCCCCTTTATTCACAGAAATGTAGTTTCAGTTACCTGTGCTCAATTGCAGTCCAAAAATATTAAATGGAAAAGTCCAGAAACAAACAAGTTCTAAGTTTTAAATAATTTTTATTACAATATATCATTATAATTGTTCTATTTTATTATTGGTTATTGTTAATCTTTTGCTGTGCCTAATTTATAAATTAAAATTTATTATAGTTATGCAAGTAGGGGAAAGAATGTAGTATATGCAAAGGTCAGTATTATTTGTGGTTTCAGGTGCTGGGGTGTGTGTGTGTGTGGGGGGTGTCTTGGAACATATCCCCTGCAGATAAAGGGAAGATTACTGTAATTCATATTATTTATGAAAGGAAGTCTAAAGATATGACTTTTAATTTTGGTAGTATGAAAGCCTAAAGGTTTTTACTTGAGTCTCATGAACACTCTGCTTTTCAGTTTTCATGTTGCAATCAGTAAAAGGAAAAAGGAACCTGGATGGAGAAAGACTCAAGGGATCATTGTTCTAGGGTGTTAGACCTGGTGAAGTCAGGAATTGACTTTTCAGTTACTGATCCTTCTATCTATGCTCCATTAACCTGTTCCTGGTGAGTTAGGAGTCCCTCCAAGCATTTCTAAGTATAACTTGCTGGTGAATGTGATGTCTTTCCTGAAATTCTTAGTCCACAAGACCAGTTGTATTTGCAGTAGCACACTTTTCTGGTTCCTCTTTTTGTTACCTTTTTGATAAACCATATTTGAATTCTGAATTTAAAATTCTTTAAATTTATTAACAAAAGAAAAGGCAAAAACCTGAATTCTGGGAGTTAAAACAAAAGGCACTTTTAACACTTTAATCTACTTTTTATTAAGTAGAAAATAAATGCATCCCATAGAACAAGGCTGTCCTTAGAAATACAATCCATATGTGTAATTGTTAATTTTCTAGTAGCCACATTAAAAAATAAAAATTAACAGGTGAAATTAATTTTAACACTTTTAAATTTAACCCGATATATCCAAAATAGCATTTCAATATGTAATCAGTATAACATTACATTGGGATTTTTACATACATATTTTATATTATATTTAAAGTCTAATGTATATTTTATAGTTACAGCACAGCTCACATGATGCTGGCCACATTCAACAATTCATATCACATGTGGCTGATAGGTACTCTATTATGCTGTATAGGGGGCAGGGGAAGAGGAGAGATCAATTCCTAAATGCATCTTCCAGAGTCGTATTGATTCTTACTCCAATCATAAAACATGATGGAGATGAACTTGTAGCTATAGTCATAATATTTATTTATAGCATAAATAAAGTTTAATTGGTACAAAGATGATAAAGCTGAATAATTATATCTCACCAATAATAAATTTGTTGGATCCATTATAACTATGTTAAAAAGAGACTTGCTTAACAGATCTTAAGGAAATCATATGTTTATCATTAACTGAACACTATACTCAGAATAGATAACCCTATTAATACAGTAGAGATCACAAATATGCTTTTCTGCTTTTAAAAAGTATTTTGGGCCAATTGACATAGCTAGATGTGATACAACAAAGGCCAAAAGTATGGCTTCGGTCCATATCTGTGCCAGATACATACAGGGCAGTGTTCTTTCAAGGGATCTGGACAACCTGTTTGAACTATGGCAATTGTCTTGTAGCAGCCATCAGCAAGTGACTTAACATAGTGTCAGGGCTGGGCACACCACCCATTACATTTGTAAAAGTAAATCAGAGCCACAGTGGAAAACTGTGCCTCTGTAGAGGACAATGGAAATGGACAGTTACAAAGCAATTTCTAAGATATATTAAAAGAAAAGAGCAAGTACAGAACAGTATGTATAATATGTTAGCAACTGTGTACAAAGGACAAAAGCCTTTGCTTATAATGCATGCTCTCTGAAAGGACACAGAAGAAAGAGGCAATGTTGATTGCCTTCAAGAAAGGGGTGAGGGGGAGCTGAGCAACAAGGAGAAGAGGAAGAAGTTCCCCTTTGTTCTCTAGAATTTTGTCCCATGTGATCTATTATATTTATCATGTATGTATAATTTCTTTTAACTTCTGTCCCACCTGAATGAATGTAAGAATCATAATGTTGCTGCTGGGCACCACATTCCCAGCCCTTTTTTTTTTTTTAATTTTTATTTTTTGAGACAGGTTCTCACTAATTGGCTCAGGGCCTCGAAAGTTGCTGAGGCTGACCTTGAACTTGGGATCCTCCTGCCTCAGGCTCCCGAGTCACTGGGATTACAGGGGTGTGCCACTGTGCCTGGCCACAGTTCCACTTACTATAACAAAAGCTAAAACCAAAGGAAATGGAGGTAGCATTCTGGTTCCTTAAATGAAAGTAACTTCAAAGTTTGGAGGAGGTATTTTTAAGAGTATCTTTCTCTGACAGAGAGGCAAAGAAGCATCTCTCTGGTAAAAACAATGTGTGACAACAAAAAGAGGGAATGTTGTCAGCACAGCAGTATCAGCACACCACATCAAACATGGTGATAAAATAAATGCTTTGGTAAAATAAGTGGAATGTGGATGTCACACTGTGTCTTACTGAGCCATCACCCCTGGTAAAGTATTTGATACAGCTGAGATTCTCAATGGCTACTCTTAGGGATAGTATCATTTTTCTGGAAATCCAATAGAATTGATTTTTTCAACAAAGATGTATTATAACTTCTGTAATGTGCACTGAGAAAAGCACAGAGGCTGCACAGATATGCCCAGCAAGGTCCTTGCCCACAAGGAACTGGTAGTATACCCAGGGTTATAAACATGTAACCAGTACTGTTCCAGAAAGTAATAGAAGTACAGAAAAGGGTAGACAATTCTGCCTGAGGAGTGAGGTAGAGGCTTCAGGAAGTAGTGAGGAACTGGGTATTGATGAACGAGTAGAATTTCCCTAGTACAGAAGCAAGGAAGAGTTATTTTAGGCAGAGTATTATCTTTAAAAAGATGGAGGCGTGATACAGCCAGCCTATTTAAGAAGGGGGACTGAAGGAGACCAGACCATAGGATGCTGGAGGGCATAGGCAGGTAAGGCTGGAGAGTAAGCTAGGGGTCTTGTAAGGGACCATGAAGATGCTGCTGGGGAGTTTCGACTCCCTGGGCAATGGAGAAATGTGGCAGCAGTGTGGTAGCATGAGGCCTGAGGAAGGAAAGTACACCAGAGACAGAGCCCAGTAGTGACTAGAAATCCAATAGAATTAATTGGATTCTATCATGAGGAGGGAGAGGAGCCAACAGATTACAGAGCAGGATCTTCAAAGGCTTGATGACAAACTGACTAGGTCCAAGGGTCAGAGGGGAAGGATGAGCTGTTATGACATACTTTTTAGAATAATCCACAAATCAATTTATACTATTTTCTCAGAATACAAACATTGTGAAAAAGTGATAAAACCTGTTTTGCTTAAAGAGAATGAAGTAATCTGGCCCTGAAAATTCATATTGGGAGTGGGAGGGAAGGTCTCCTTAGTTTTAAAACATCTTTAGGATTATTTAGTTTGATACTGTATTGGAAAAAAAACTTGATATGTAACTTACTTTGAAACACCACACATTATTATTTAAATGCCCACTTGAATCCCAGCTTGAGGCTCTCTCAAGCATCAGTTATTTCCTAAATATGGCCACTCAAAGGGGACTACAGAGAGGTGATGTGTTGGAATGGCTACAACTTGAGGCTAGGCATGTCTGAGTCTGCCTGATCTGGGTCAGTCCTGTGCCGACTATTGATGGATGACACCTATTTCTTCAAAACATTCTGTTCTCTGAAGTGATTTTACCACGTGGTGGGCAATGCCAGTTAATTTTGGATAGGAAAGTTCAGAAAGTGGACATGCAACACTCTGGATTGAAAGCCTAAAAAGTCTTCGTGAGAGATTTAATTTGGATCCCAGAGATTAATGCTATTATTTAAAACCTCATCAATTTTACCTGTGGATTAAATCTCTTTTTACTAATGTATGTGCTGTGAGCAAAGCTTCACTCACGTTATGAATGGATAGTTCTTTTACAGATTCACTGGAAACCTGTAAGTTTGAAACTATTTTATATTTAAAAGCTGTTGGGTGATTTTAGGTAGCGTGGATTGTTTTTTACTTAATTGCCGCCCCTTGGGGGATCTGTGCCTAGGTATCACTCTACTAGCCACACAGAGAATGACCCAATTGTGCCTTGAGTTTCCTCTAAATACAATCTATTGATTTTCTTTCTCCCACAGTAAGCAGGGTGATCTTCGTTATTCCAAAGCAATTAGGTGGAGTATTTGGTTGGACTCTTCTTCAACCTTGAAGGATTCTATTTACTCTCCTCCATTATAGCCTTAAAGCTTTAGTCCCTAAATAGCCGAGAGTTGCTTTTCTGCACCAATAAGCAAAAGCATTACAATATTAATAACCCTCGGCCACGGGTTTAGCTTCCTCACCTTCTTCCCATGCTTGGATGACTTCCTCCGTATTTGAAGTAATCAATAGTGGCCTGAAATTCATTGGGGCTCTCACACACTTCATGAAGTTTCCAAAATAAGCTAGTGGCAAGCATTTAATTAGCTCATTTTGTTTCTGTCAAGACAGAAGTGCAGACTTGAGTCCAAGCCCTGGGATACAATATAGCTGTTCCTGAAACTTCTTTACCTGGCAGTAATAGGAATGGGATTCAAAAGACTACTACCCTCTCTGTGGCTTTGTACATGTCTCTTGCTAATCTGGCTCCTCGTTTTCCTTTGAGTAAAAAGAGTAGGGTGCCACTAATCTTTTGAGAGAGATTTCTTTAGCAGTGGAGACCAGGATTAGTACCAGTCACCATACTTGGTGCCAAGTTAAAAGATGCACATGACACAGCCGAATGAGGAAAGAAAAATATGTGCACGGAGACAAGTGTTTGCCTGTGCAGTGGGAAGGACTCTGTTAGAGCTGGGTGGAGGGAGCCATGGTAAGCATCTGTAGGGCTGTGACTGAGGTGAGCCCTAGGGCAGGGCTGTTCCTGGGACGACATGAAGCGGAGGACAAAGACGCTGCCCAGTTTCTTGCTTTTCCTGTAGTCTTTGTAGTAGGAAGAGATTTATTTTCTCCCCATGTCCAGTCAACAATATTTATTTCCATAAGCTGCAAAACATCTGAATAAAGGAAGTATCTCTTCGGATGTTTATGTTAGGAACTGTCGGCTCTTTGCTGATAGCTATCTCTGATTTTGAAGTCACTGTATTTCCATCAAGATGAGCCAGTAGAGAATCTCACGCACACACAGGAAAAGGCTGTAGTGAGTTCCACTGGATAGGAAGCTGAGATTAGCTGGCCTGAGAAGGCCTTCGGCTATAGACTGGCAGGAAAGCCCGGAAGGGTATTCACAGGCTGAAAGTGAGAAGAGTTCCTTATCCCTTCCTTTGGTTCATGGAGAAAACTCCAGCTCTGTGATTCTGGGTTAACAGTTCTACCACATTTGTAGGTCTCCTGTGTGGGAATCCCACCCAAATTCCCACTAGAGAGAAATACCACAGGTTACAAAGCTCTGTTCCCCACAGCTAGTACTACTTCCTTACCTTGTTAGGGCTTTATTTAGGCTTCATCTTGATTCAGAAAAAAGAATCAAGGCAGTTTACATAAATGCATACATAATAAAATAAAACCTAAGATAAAGGGTACTACTTAGGTGTGTATAAATGCTGACCTTTTAAAAGATTCATGTTTGGGCTGGGGTTGTAGCTCAGTGGTAGAGTATTTGCCTTGAATGTGTGAAGCACTGGGTTCCATCCTCAGCACCACATAAAAATAAATAAATAAAGATATTGTGTCCATCTACAACTAAAAAGTATTTAAAAAAAAAGATTCATATGTTTTGACTTAGCAATGATATCCCTAGAAATTTATCACAAGGATAAGAATTAAAGTATCCTCAAAGGTTTACTTTTTGTTATTCATACTCTTTTAAATTTTCTCTTCTGCTTTTTAAAAATTATAAACTTCATTAACAGAAGAGTATAAAAATGTATATGTAATATTAAAAAGAACAATAATAATGAAGTAAACATTGTGTTAAGATAAAGAACACTGATAATGTCTTAGAAGTGCCTTTGGGCCCCTCTACAATGGCACTCATCCCTAACTCTTATAAATATGCAATGCAATAATATTAATATTATTGTTGTGAATAATCATTCTATTGCTTTTTAAAATATTTACCACTTCAAAGTATATTCCTAAATAATATACAATTTCACTGCCTATTTCAAGATTCTGTGATTGACTTCTTATTCTCAATATTATGCTATTGAGATTTAAAAAACATTGGTGTATATAACCAAATTTCATTTATTTTCTCTGTTCTATTGCATTCTAATATTTGAATATTCCACAATTTATTTCTCCAGTCTAGTATTGATAGTATTTAGATTGTTTTCACTTTTGCTACTATGAGCAGTGTGGCTAATTAATATTATTGTACCTATATAATAACACAGTATGTTCAAGAGCTTATCTACGGTATATACTTAGGAGTGATTTGTGGTGTTTGACTTTATCACCTTTCCACCTTAGGTAATGTCAAAATATTTTCCAAAATGACTATTTCAGTTTAGCTTTCACCTGGAGTAGGTAAGGAGTCTTTTGCTCTACATCGGCACATTACTTAAAATTTACTCTTAAAGATTTTACATTTTTTTTAATAAATATATCCTGGTTTTAATCCCTTTGTCACTTATTTAAGTTCCCAATATTTTCTCCAATTTTGTGATTTGGCTTTTCTCTTTATTATGGGATCTTCTATAAACAGAATTTCTTAATTTTAATGCAGTCAATTTTATTCATCTTTAACATTATGGCTTGTGCTTTGGTCTTATTTACAAACTACTTCTCTGTTCATGGATAATTAAGATAGTTGCTAAATTTTCTCCTAAAACTTTTGTATTTCTGCCACTTGCTTTTGAGTCCTTCATCTTGAAGTTGATGTTGGTGTGTGGTAGGAGCCCAATTTTACATTTTTCTGTGTGGATAATTGTCCCAGCACTATTTATGGAAAAGTCCATTTTCTTTCTTGACCGAGTTACAGGGCCAACTATGTCAGACGTCAAATATCCATATGTCTGTGGGACAACTTTTAGAATTATTATTTCATTCTTTTGATCTGTTAAAGGATAGACTTAGGCACATTAAAATTTTAAAGCTTTCATTTGAGCAGACAGGGATTCATAAATTGGCAGCTCTGGACTGCAAACAGTTTGTTCCTTGGCTCTGACAAAAGGGAGTGGAGACGAAGGCCTTTTATAAGGTGAACATGGAAGAAAGGCAAAAAAAAAATATTTGGTTAATATGGAGCTGTCGGCTTATTTGGGTCACTGCAGCAGAGAGTACTTAGTAAGAAGATAGTTGGTAGTTTCTAATTGTTTAAACTTAAGTTTTGTTTTACCCTGCACACTTGGGTTGGGCCATAGTTTGTTTATGTAGGAACCCAGGACATTGGAGCTGCCTTAGCCTAATGTATGTGTTTAAACAAAACTCCTTGTCATTTCCTGCGTAAATACTATGCTGTCCCAATGTCTACAACTTTATAGAAAGTCTTACTATCTGATAGAACAAGTTATCCGACTTTGATCTTCATCAATAGGATTTTGTTTCTTTTTGGTCTTTCATAGTTCCATATAAATTTTAGAATATGCTTTCAGGTTCTGCAAATAAACAGTTAGAATTTTATTGAGATGACCTCAATTTGGAAAAATTGATGACATCTTTACATGATTGAGTTTCCAGCCCATAAATATATCTCTACTTTTATTTACATTTTTAAAAATGTCTTTTACTAAGGTTTATAATTTTGTCCATAAAGATCTTTTGAATAATGTTATTGAGATAGCTTTAAAATTTTTATTTTTCTTTGCTTTTGTTGACATTGGGATGTAACTGATTTTGCATGTTATTTCTTTTTAATTTCAATAATATACACATAGAGTTTTCATTTTATGCATGTACAGTCATATCATTGGCAAATACAGTAAGGATAGTTTTATTTCTTCTTTGCTTTTCCTTTTTCTCTTGGCCAGGCACAATACAGTGTTGAATAGAAAGGACAACAATGAAAACACTTATCTTGTTCTTGATTTTAAAGGAAATGTTTCATTACTTCTCCATTAATATGTTGTTTGGAGCAAGTTTATCTTTAAAAATATGTTATTAGGTAAAGGACATTTCCATCTTCTCCAAGTTTGTTAATTTTTTAAAAATCATAAATGAATGCTTTATTATAGTTTCCCTGCCTAGAATTCAGATGATTGTATCATTTTTCTCATTTTAATATGATGAATTACATTATTTGTGTATTTTCTAATGTTAAAACATCCTTGCATTCTTGAGATATCCAATCCCATGACTTTTATATACTGCTTAAATCAATTTGCTAATTTAAAAATATTTTTGTGTTTTTGTTCATAAGATTGGCTTTTAATGTTCTTTTGCTTACTTTTCTTGACAGATTTTGATATCAGGCAGGCATCATTATACTTTTTTTTACTGCAGTTTTAGGTTCACAGCAAAATTAAAAGAAAATTACAGAGATTTAGACCCCTACCCCTATACATACATAGTCTCCACATCATCAACATTCCCCACCTGACTATATTTGTTAGTCAGTAAATCTACATCGACACATCATAATCAATTAAAATCTATTGTTTACATTAAGGTTGATTCCTGCTGTTGTACATTCTACGGGTGTAGATATATTTGTAAAGATATGTATCTACCATCGTGGTATGTGTGGTCCTCTGTAGGACAGTATTTCACTGCCCTAAAACTCCCGTGTTTGGCCTATTTACCTGCCCCCATTCCAGGGTAACTTTTTTAAGTGAGAATAATGGAACAAAGGGAAATGTAAATACAAAAGAAAAGATAAACGTTAGGATTGGGGTTGAAATGCAAAATGTATGCCATAAAATCTCTTACCTGGCTAGGAATTTAGCTCTGAGCTTTTTAGCAATGAATTTAAATCAATTTCATGATTCACAGAAATCAGAGAGACAAACTCAAGCTAACTGTTCGGAAGTAGAACAAGTTTTTTTATAAGGTAATAAAATGGTGGTGGTTTAGAGACTGTTTTTGGAGCTGGGTTGCCTGATTTTTCAATCCTGTCTCTATAATTTACTAGTTATATAAGTTGCACAAGTTGCTTAATCTCTGTGTGTTTCAGTTTTATCACCTGTAAATCAAAAATAATTATGGTATCTATTCATCAAGTATTTCACATATTAAATGAATCAACACAAAGGACGTACTTTGTGAAGTGATGAATCATTGGTAGCATTCAATAAATATTAACCTTAATCTTCAATTCTGATACTGAGACCAAAAAGAAAATTTCCCCTTAGATTTCCTTTTCAGAGAATACTGTTTCATGAAAAGGACAACAACTCAACCAAATCCTTTTATGATAATTATCATCAGTCATCATCATCATCATTCATTTTTCTGAATAACTTTCAGAGAAACTTTCATGAGTAATGTTTTTCCCAGGTGAGCTTTTGAAAAAATTTGAGGGCAAGGAGTCTGAGGTAATACTCTATGAGTAGGACACGTGACATAGCCATGTACTTGCATATTTTTGGAGCATTTTGCTAGAGGACCATAAATAGAAGACCATCTTGACTTCACATGGGCCAAGAAGAGTTTCTCCTTGGGTAGTTTTGGGTGAGTAGTATTGCTGTCAAGAGTAGTTGATGCCCAATGACCGCATTAATTTTATCCTGGGAAAAAAATTAAAATCAAATACTGATTATCACCTTGGCTATAATTTCGTTATTACTCAATGTTCAGGTACCTGAATCAATTAACTTACTAAACTAATTGACTACCCTTTATTCTAGTCAAATAATGATTTTCACGACTAACACATTTGAGTTTACTATATGCTGCATTGTACTCAGCACTTCACATATAACTTATTTAACCCTCAGAACAATCATATGAGGCAGATACTGTTGTCATCCCTATTTTACAGGTGAGTCATTCCACTAGTAAATGGCAGAATTGGGATTCAAACCCAGATAGATTGGCTCCTACGTCCAAATGTTAGTGAGATTCCTGCCTAGAAGGATGACTTTGTTTTAGAATGGTTGGCCTGTGCATAGCCCATCTTTGTGGCAGGAATTTTATAGCTGGCATTTTTATTTGGTATTCCAAATGATGGAATGATGTTACTTGAATGTGAAAGTGTTTTTCCTTCTGCATTTCATGACAAGACACATAGTCAGCCCAGCCAAGAGTGGTACCAGTATACAAAGTAAAAAGAACACTGACAACTTTCATGCCATTTCTACCTGATCAGTTATAGATTGTAACTTTTACAGTGGATTAAGGAGCAGGTTTTAAATAATCATCAATAATGAGATCAATC
>CM053401.1:58209534-58247559 GCA_028644305.1 Xerus rutilus
AAATACCAGGAATCTTACCATGTTCAAAGAAAAGCAACCAAAGACTTAAAGTGTATCACTCAGTAAGGTCATTTCTCCAAGTGACCTGGCTTTTCCTGCATCTAGAAAGTCAAGCTCATTTAGTCTGAGGCGGAGTACCAACCAATTCCTGGAATTATGAGACACTTTACATTTTCTGGGTCAGGTCCCTGGTACCAAGGTGGAGCTCAGTGGTGAGTCATTTATACATACACTCAAAAACAACCTTTAGAAAGTATGGTATGTGGTTGCAGAGAGTTTGGGTGGCCTGAAAGTCTCATCCTTCAGTCAAGAAAGAACCAATAGGGAAATCAATTTGTGAAAATGAATGTGAGAGATGATACAATGATCCTTAGTGAAATCCTGCAAGAGGACCTAACAGAAAATATGGAGCAGAAAGGCTCTTTGTTAGTATAGCCGAAGTTCTGAAGGTTGACCAGCTTGTCCTTCCAGACCCCATCCGTTCTGTAATGCAACCTTCCCCCTGAAGAAGCCAGACAATGGATCTGAGATGACCTGCCTTGTCCTCATCCTGAACAGTGAGAGGCATTCTTGGGATTATATTAACCTGTAATCTGGACTGAAACACGTTTTTCTGATTTCCTGTGTGGACCTGCATTGCCTAATGCAACTGACCAGAGGAGACACGGTTGATGTGTTTTCTAAACAGTTGAAATAGACTCCATTCTGGCTAGCAATAATTCTCAGAATGAACACAGCAAGCTCTATAACAGGATGACTCTCCTTTGGCCTACTGCACGTGGAACAACCTGGAGAGAACTATGTTAGAGGATGACTGGACTGTGGAGCCCAGGAAAGAACTCTCCATTATCTTCCTCCATGAGAAGGAAGTAAAGTGACGTGAAGATGACGCCCACCTAGCTCCTGCCTACCTTCAGTCTACCGACCTTTTCATCTGAGTGCCTGTTGTCAGAGCACTTCATTCAAACTCTCCTTTACTGAGATTACCCATTTGTTATCATTCCCCACCACTTCTTTGCCATTTGCATATGTATTTTTATTCATACGCATTCTCGGAACCATTTTGGAAGACTATTCTATCTCCCTTTATGTATGTATTTATTTATATCTCTATGGATTCATGAATTCTTATGTGTGCATTACTACCATTATTTATATTGAGGCTCAAAATGTTCCAGATTTGTTGAGTAAGATACTGTAGATCTTTATCACCAATATTTCAGTGTAATCTTCCTAACAACAGTTATTCTTTTACATAATCACAGCAGAATTATCAAAATTAATATATTTAACATTCATATGTTATTGTTGTCTGAACAAGAGTCCATGTTAAAATTTTTGTCAATTGTCTCAATAAAATTCTTCATACTCATCCCCCCACCCCCACACAGATTCTAAAATGGGACCATACATTGCTTTTAGCTGTCATGCCTTTTAAATCTCTCTCAATCTAGAACTTATTTAGCCTTTCTTTATCTTCACTATTGTTGGCCTATGTGGAAGTATCTATCCATTGTTTGTGAAAATGCCTTCAATTTGAGGTAAATTGATGTTACCTAATGATTAGAATTGGATTATATATATTTAGCGGAAGTATTCAGTGATATTATATTCTCAGTGCATCGTGTTAGAAGGCATGTGGTTTAAGTTGATGTTCTTCAGATTTTTTCACTTAAAGTTATTATTTCCCTTTGAAATTGATTAAGGAATTGGTAAAGAGATTTTTAAATACATTTATTTATTTATTTATTTATTTTATTTTTATGTGGTTGCTGAGGATCGAACCCAGTGCCTTACACATGCTAGACAAGCACTCTACCACTGAGCTATAACCCCAGCCTGGTAGAGAAATATTTTGAGGTTAAGTATATATCCTTTTCCCATCGAGCTTTTACCCACTATTAGTAGTATTTGTTATTGGTTCTTGCCTGAATCAAATATTCTCATTGTTATAATGATGGATACAAAATGATGATTTTCTAACTCTACCAATATTTTTTTCATTTAGTAGTAGGTATTCTACTCTAAGGAAGAGCTTCCATCTATTTATAATTATTTGTTTTCCATTTATATATTTCTGTATGGTTTCATGGGTTCTTCTTTTATTCAGTGAGTTATAATTTATTACTATCATTATTTATTTTGATAGTCAAAATGTCCCAGTTTGGCCAGTGCAAGCCCCTTCTAACTGAGTCCAGTGTTTTTCCGACATGTCTGCATCATGATTTCAGCTTTCTTTTGGATACAATCAGACATTTCAGACTCCTTTTGTACTTTTCTTGCCTCAGCCCTCTAAGTAGCCATTTCTCCAAGGAGTAATTGTTCCTTTCAAAGGAGAATGGTATTTAGAATCCCAGCTCTGGACAGCAGACATACTTCTTGTTCCCAAGTTTTATTGCTTTGTCAGCAGACAGAGCTAGTTAAGAAACATATGCATCTGAGAGCATATGTGTTTATTATATGTTTTATGTATGCATGTACATTTTTATGTATATATGTGTAAATATGTGTATACATGTGTGTGTGTGTGTGTGTGTGTGTGTGTGATATCACAAGTTCACACTAATACCCATGATTCTAATCCAGCTTTGTAGGGCTTATTCTAGGTTTCCCCTTTCCACATGTATAACTCCTTCACAAGAGCTATGTTTTAAATCCATCCTTAAAAGGAGGATAATCTGAGGGAAGTCATGGTGAGAGTAGGAAACTAGAGGAAAAAAGGCCTTTGAAATCTATTTTTAGTGTGGGCTATCTTTTTTTTTTATTTTTAATTTTTATTTATTTATTTATTAAGTGCATTTCAAGTCATGGTACATATATATACAGCTCAATTTTCCATCTCTCTGGTTGCAAACAAGATAGAGTCACACCATTCGTGTCTTCATACATGTACCTAGGATAGTGATGTCCATCTCATTCCACCATTTTTGCTACTCCTATTCCTCCTCTCCTCCCCGACCTTCCTCTTGCCCCATCTAAAGTTCCTCCATTTTTCCCATGCTCCTCACCCCCACCCCCTTATGTATCAGCATCCACTAATCAGAAAGAACATTCGGCCTTTGGTTTTGGGGGATTGGTTTACTTCACTTAGCATGATGTTCTCCAGTTTCATCCATTTACCTGCAAATTGGGCTATCTTCTTGATGACTAATTGATGACTAATATAAAACCCAATGAAAATAGGAAATATGAACCAAAAGGGTAAACATTAAAATTATAAATATTTTTGTTTTTAATTGACACATAGTAATTGGACATATTTATACAGTGCAGTCTGACATTTCAATGCATGATACAGCATGTGATGATCAGACCAGGGTCTTTGGTCTATTCTCTGTTCACTTTCTTTCTAGTACTTCATTTGGGATATGATCAGGCATAAAAGTGGATATGATAGTACTTTTGAAGAGTCCCGTGTGATGTAGGGGGAGAGCAATGGCTTGGAATTTGGAAGACATGATTTAGTCCTAGAATTCAAGTTTGTATAAACTTGAATAATCCATTTAGTCTTATAGGACCTTGTATTATTTATTTATTTATATGGTAAAAGGGGAGCCTTACAAAGTTTTCTTATCGCTATTTGATCACAGACGAGTAAAATGTCAAATCTTCTGTTGTAGACTCCTAGAATAAAATCTTCTATTGTAGATGCATGCAGAGAGGTAAGAATGAGAAGGAACCAAACTCTTTCCAGAGAGGGAGATGGGAGAAGAGGTGCACACAATGTAGCAGATGTTTACTTGATCTCTAAAACCTGAGGTTGGGAAAGAACCACTGAGCTACTGCAGGATTTAGTTTCATCAGATTTCATTTTTAACAGTGTCGGTGAAACTAAAATTCAGTTGGGAAAGTCCAAGACTCCAGCCAACAAGGAAGAACTTCATGAGACCTAGTAATTATCCAGATCATAAAGTTAAAACAGGGAGAAGAGCCAATTCTGTCTGGCGAGTAACCTGAAGTCTTAGTCACAGCACTCGTGTGAAGATGCTTCTGCCTGGCCCTGGTCCCGGGGTGTCATAGTAACCTTGGGTGTGTGCAGGGCAGATCTTCCCTTTCCCACATCACTGTATCAGTGCACCTGGGCTTTCTCAGGTGTACACCAAAAGATCCTGGTCCTGGGAATGCTAGAAATGGTATTAAGAGGATTGCCAGCCACCCAAAACACCAGGGAAGGTCAGGGCAGCAAGCAGGGGATACAGAGGAGCAGGATCCCAGCTGCTTTGGAACCCACCCTTCCTCTTCCCACCATCCAGAGCTTGCCTTCAGCTGAATTCCTGACTTGTTTGTTTTGGGGGGTTGGGTTTGGTGTGGTTGTATTTCTTTGTCCCCTTGCTTTATGTGAGGAAATGGTGGGAAGAAACAGTGGGAGGACTGGGAAGCAACGCAGGTCCTTCCTCTCTACTCTTGTTTGGATTGGGAATTTCCATTTCATTCTCATTTCTCTGTCTCCATCATATTTTGCTAAGTCTCCCGAGGTCACTTCCCAGTATCAGTCAGAGGCCTTTTGTTTGCACATAGTATGCTTGCCTCAGCTTCCCTATAAGTCACCCCACATGTTGTACTTTTCAGTTAAGTTAATTCCCTTAACTGGAAAAGAATAAAAGGTGAATGCAGACTATTGAAAAATTGTCCAGAATATTTAATTTAGACAGCACACTGGGAAACATAGCATATTACCTCTGTTCTCCAGAGCTCACAATCCAACTGGAGAAATAAAATATCCTTGTGTGAAGAGTTGAAAACAGGAGAGTTAATAGCCATACTAGATGACACGAGGCAGGTTGGAGTTAAATGTCTAGAGAATGGCATAGAGATTGCATATGGAACAGTAAAGGAGAGCAGGAGAGAATTTTTTGAGGGGCCCACGCAAATCTTGACACAGATAGAATTCAGTTGTATCTCTGTGGCCAGAATGAATAGCACCTTCCCTTTGCCTGGCACCATAAAGTTTACAAAACACTTTGTCCTATTTAATATTTAAATCATAAATTTTCTAGTCAAGGAAACTAAAATTCCCTCAGTTACGTGAAGTGATGGGTCTTGGTCTCCTGGCCACAGGATTAGAGCTCTTTCCACTCTAGCTGCTTCTTCCTAGAAGGTGGTGGAAGGATAATGAACTGAGAGGAGAGTCTAGGAGCTGGACCACCTTAGACAGGGAAGTCGATCTGTAGTATACCCAACATGGAGGTGGGGTTCTCTGTTAGAGAAAAACTGGGCCAACCAGAGACAGCAACGCACCTGCATACCTGCTGTCCATTCAGCTTGGTAGCTCAAGGGCCACATTTATCCTAAAAATGTATAGTTGGTCTGCAGAGTAACTTGAAATGTGTGCATTAGTTGCCCATTTAAAAAAATGAGGTGATTCCTCTCTCATACACCTGTGTACACGTATACTGATTGCTAGCTTCTCTTGAAATTGGAATCCCTAACAACACTAAACACACATTTTTTACCGGCACTTTGAGCTGAAACTGTGTAGCAACTGCCTCTTTAGATGGGGTAGTTGCTGTGCAGTTCTCTTAGGCTCCATAGCGCTAGGCCCCTATCTGTGATGCAGATGGCGATCCTGTGGGGAAATATTGTATTTGTTGTACTTGAATATTTACTGCATTTGAGTATTCTTTTAGACATTTGAGAGGGAACTATGATGAGGTAGAAAGGGGCAGAAAGCCTGGATTCAAGTCCTGTTCTGCCTTATATTATTTGTATGATTTAGCTAAAACAGTTAACCTTTCGTAGTTTGAGTTTCATGATGTTTTATTTGGGCATAATCATACCCACTTCCAAAGAGATTGAGAAGTGAGATAATAAAACTGTAAGTAAGGGTCACTTATATTGTTTTAATGGTGACTTTTGGAAGTATTCAGTATGAGATGCCCAAGTAAAGAACACTGGTTCTATGGGGTATGCCTCCAAATGATTTTGGAATCTTTGAGTTGAAATGTCACCAGCATTGTTTGGGAAACAGCTGCATGGAGTCTCATGTAACTTTCAGGATGTCATGAACAAGGGGGAGGGGATGACATCGAGGCATTAAATGAGAGGCATGTTCCCTGCCCCATAATCTCAGCCTCTTTTGCTTAGTTCGCTATTTTAATATGTCTTATGTGTGTGCATATGTATTTTTAAAATATATTTTTATATGTAGATATTCCAGGGCGAGGATCAGAATCAAAAAGGACTAGGACACTTTCTGAAATCCATCTTCAAGGTAGGGCAGTATTTTAGAAAATCAACTTCTCATCCCTCAGAGAGCTTCGAATGCCTGTTGCCAATTGATTTTAGGATTGTGACAACAATACTGAGGTTCTTTGAAGATGACAGCAGCCTGATAAAGCTCTTAAAGAAAGAAATTCAGATGTGAAGTATTTATGGTCAAGATTCTCTCTGGACACCACACTTGGGTTTTCTTTTGTGCCAGCCTGCTGAGTGGTTATTATGGGATGTGTGTGGGAAAGAGGACATGATGATAAGTGCTTCCTGGCTGTGCACTTAGATGTACAATTCTGTTTCTTCCTCCTTACCACCCTCTCTCTGCTCCCACCCCATCTCTACTACCCCTGTCAGACACTCTGCTTAAAATACCATTTTGTCTTTTCATTGTGATTCCTTTGTGAGAAGAAATGGGAGCAACCACATAAATACTGTCCAGAGACATCCTGTCATCTTCTGGCTGGAACAGGAAAGTGACATGATATTGAGGCTTGGTACACGCTTATCCAACTTTCCAGACATCTGAGAGCTCACATAACTCAACATTTATATAATTGTCATTTGTTCAGTTAAGTCTCCCTGTCCCACTTTCTTTTAAAGCTCTGCTTTTTAGAAAATATCACTGAGGGAAATGCCTGGATATGTGAAAGTAATAGCTCTTGGAGTCTAAATGGCAAGTTTGCATCCTTTTCTCCCTAGGAAATTGAGATATGCTAGACAAAAAGTAGCTCTAGTTTTCACTATGATATGCTTAAAATAGGCTGGGCTTGGGCTCCTTCAAAATAAATGCTAGTCCTTGGATCAAAGCCAAACATGTAAATTTTGGTTAAATAAGTGCTTAATGGGAAAAGCAAAGAGGTGAGCACTTGAGGCTCCACTGAGGCTGCTGGTGGCCCTTGGCACTGGCCTGCTGTGGCCCTCTCACATTAGATGGTCTGTTTTCCTGGAGATCTGCTTTGACATGGTGTGTAAAACTCAGCACAATAAGTCTCTTGCTGTGTTGAAGCGGAAAAAGGAATCTGCCTAGCCATCCATAGAAATGCTAACGAGCTGAGAAGAGTACTTTGCTTTCCTGATGCTGTTGGAACATATTTTTACATTTCTGCATAATGGGGAGACAGTGAAGTGCAGTTTCTGCTAACTGTGCCCGTTTCTCCTCTTTGCGCTCAGCAGTGACCAAGATGCTTTGCATCAGGGGCGACAGAGACATTTTGATGAGATAGGCTTCAGCCCCAAGTAGAAGTTGCTTTTTCTTTGCATTGTCCTATGCAAAGCCAAGCCGTGTTGTGGTAGGTTCCAGCCCTGTTAGGATACCAGGCCTGTTCCTTATTGCTACTTTGTACTTGAGCAAGTTTCTCTCCCCATTTGCACCTGAATTGTCCAGGAAACTGAGGGACAGGAGTGAGGTGGCAAGACTTTTCATTTCCACAGTGCTGTTTTGACATTCTGCCCTTTCCTGATCTCTAAGGAAATGTAATTTAAGTCAGGAATCTAATGCTTGCCAGAGACTCCAGGGAATGACCCATGTAGGATAAAAAGAAGCTACTAGTTCATTGTTGCTGCCCAGCTCTCTAGGGAAAAATACTCTAGTGGAAGATACTATTGAATTGTTGATCCAAATTTTTAAGATTCACAATCTCAAGGGTTTAAACAAAAGTTTAAGAAATTGGGATTCTTACGCATGACACTATAGAAGGAGAAAGTTTTCTTAAGCAGTGAGATTGGAGAAAGGCAAGGTCTTAGCAGAAGGATTACTTGGGCATCCATCTCCCTCAGATGTGGTCACCAGCCACCACCGAACAATGGTTTTCAGACTTCTATATCTTAGGGCTGGTTGGCTATTATAATTATGTGATGTTATTTGTGTGACATTCAAAATCATGTTCCATCTAGTTATTGTATCAGTAAGATGCAGGGAAACAGCTCCTGGGTTGAGGGATCTGAGGTCCCAGACCTGCTCTGCCTGATCCCACCCATTGGCTCTTCTTGCTCTGAACCTCTGGGATGCTGTCTGTGTAGTCATTGGAAATCAGCTCCTGGACCTTCTACTTACTCAGGTCAACTGCCACTTGGCTTTAGACTAGGTAAATGGAAGAGACAGAAACACAGATGATAATTTCTGAGAGGTCATGTGCTTGTTGGTAAAGGGGAAGAATGAAGAATCAGGAAACAGGGAAAATACTCATTGTGTGGATAATCATGTAGGGTCTGCTGAAGCTTGCAGGTGGATGTGGGAGTTGAAGAGGATCTTAGGTATTGCTATGAATGTCCTTCGTTTCTTCTAGACAAAGGTGGCAAAACACGAATGTAGAATGTCAGCTCAGAAAAGTGTCTATAAAGTGATCTCATTTATTTATTCTTTCATTAAGCAAAAATATATTGGGTATTGTTGTGAAAAAGGTAGTTAAACAAGTATAAAATACCACATTTGGAATTGGGGATATAGCTCAATGGAAGAGTACTTGCCTAGCATGCATGAGGCCCTGGGTTTGATTCCAAGCACTGCAAAAGAAAACACCACCAAATAAAACACGAAGTGCCCCAAACAAGAACAAAAACAATAATAAAAAGCCCAGCAAGTTTCTGGTTCTCAAAGAGTATGTGGACATCAAAGGCACATAATCTAGGATGCTTCTTAATGCCACCCCAGATAGAATGCTCCCTCAAGAAATTACTTTTTTGAATATAGTTCCAAGAAAGGCTTGCTTCTTGTGAGGAAGTAGTGTACCTACTCTTTTTAGTATGAGAACAGTGTGGTTTCTCATGCTTCTATTTCTACCCTGTGAATCAACCAGGGTTCTAGGTTGTAAAGCACAGAAATCAATTCTGGTTATCTTAAGCAGTTATGAAGAATGAATTGAAATGATATTTAAATCAAAGGATATATATTCAGGGCCTGGCTGTACCACTGACTCATTCAGGGACTTGGGATAAATTGGTTATCCTTTTCAAATTTCACCTTATCTACCATGCAAGAAATGCCATACAATCAGAGTAGAACTTACCAAATGGTTAGAATGCTCAAGTTAGGGAATAAGATGGGAGCCAACGGAGCTCAGGAGAATGTGGCCCCAGAAACTGCTTCTTAATGCTGTTGGGCCAAGATGAGTAAGATGTTCAACTGCCTCCAGGTCACTCACTCCAGATTCAAGGCCTGGGAGAAAGCTTCTGATTGGCCATGCTTCAGTTTGAAGAGGTAGTCCACTGTGGGAGGGCCAGTCACTCTTAAGTATAATAGAGTAGTTTCTAAAAAGAAGATCAGTGGGCTAGTAAAAGGGGTGGTTGGATGCTGGATACCCCAAAGATGAGTGTCTAGAAATGCAGAGTAAGATTGATGTTTAAAAACAGAAGCAGAGCCAGGGATGGTGGCACATACCTGTGATCCCAGTGGCTCACGAGGCTGAGGCAGGAGGATCAGTTCAAATCCAACAACATAGCAAAGCCCTAAGCAACTTAGCAAGACCCTGGCTCTAAATAAAATATAAAAAGGACTAGGGATGTGGCTCAGTGGTTAAGTGCCCATGGGTTCAATCCCCAGAACAAAGAATAAATTAAATTAATTTAAAAATCAAATTAAAAAAATGAAAACAGAAGCAGTATCAAACCCTGATAAGGGGCTGATTGGCTCTTTGTTCCTTTTCTTGGTTCTTTTTTTCCCCTTCTTCCTTTCCCTTTCATTATCCTTACAGTACGACATTCCTTGAATGGCAGGTAAAGTGATATTTGAAAAGAATAAATGAGTTACTTGATGGCTTTGAGCTCGTAAGTGGTGTGGCCAGCTTCTGAATTTATATCTTTTGATTTCAATTCCAGTTATCTTGTCTTTCCCTGAGTTGACACAATGTAAAGTGGAGAGTGATAAATGTCAAGAAAAGTACAAAAAATTACTGGGATTGTTCTGAAGAGGAATATTTCTTCAGGTTTAGAGAACTTTGTAGGTCTTTGTCACTAACAACAAATGATGTTTCCTATGCTGAAGAAACAGTGTGTCTGATCTCTTTTGTGAACCAACTCGTACACCAGCACAGAATTTTCTACAGTTGCCTCAAAGACTGCCATGGTGAATATGGGGAGTGGCTCTTCAATGTCTTTCTTCTTGGAAAATCCTTGGGATTTCAGGTCTATGTTTAGATTATTCCTCTCTCCTGAAAAGACCTATCTTATTATCCTGATTCATCAGAGCCTAATTTTATTGCCTTTTTAAAAAATGATTTCAAGGGCAAATCACATGTTTACTAGAAAATTTGAATAATACATAGACTAGAATTTTTTTTAACATTCAGAACTCCACTGTTACATTTTGTTTTAAAAAATATGTGCATCTTTCTTTTTTTACTTGTATTTATTATTACTATTATTTTGGATGCTGGGGATTCAACCCAGGGCCTTGTGCACGCTAAGCACAGGCTCTATCACTGTTACAAGCCCCAGTCCCTACAAATTTCCATTTTTTAAAAATTGAAATTATATGATATAGTTTGATACATTTCTTTTATTACATTACACAATCTTCTGATCATCTACTCATGACATGAAATATTTTGCATTTCAATTATTAATTCAATAACTATTTATTTTGCATTAATTTGTGCCCACTGCAATGGGTCAGAAACCTTCCCTGCCCTTAAGGAACTATCTTCTCCATTTCTAGTCTATATAGGGAGCAGGAAAGAGAAGAAGCAGGAGTCAAAACACCAAGAGAGTGGCCTTGGGGCACCATGACTTCAAAATGATTATCTTCTTTTATTAAAGAAAGAAGTTTAAAACATTTACCCCCCCCCCTTTTTTGAAGAGTAGGGGCACATGGCAGTTTTATGAACCATATTTAAAGCAACATAGTTCTATAGAGATGCAACTGAATATATTTTTTAAAAAGAATATTCTTAGAATATTAACAGCTTGGGAGGCTAAGGCAGAAGAATCATAAGTTCAAAGCCAGCCTCAGCAACTGAGTGAGGCCCTCAGCAACTTAGCAAGATCCTGTCTCAATATAAAAACCTTTTAAAAAGGGCTGGAGATATGGCTCAGTGGTTAGGCACCCTTGGGTTCAATCCCTGGTACCAAAAAAAAAAAAAAAAAAAAAATTAAACAGGATCCAATTCACAAGCCACACATGTATCTCACTTGTACCCTCTCTCCAGTCTTTGGCCTCTGTCATCTTACACACCAATCCACTCTGTCCTTTCTCTTCCCTTCCTCCTCTTTGCTTCCTTTTATATGGAGTCAGTTAGCCTCTTTTCTAGAAAGTAAAAATCCTTCCTCTTTAGGAGGAGAAGAGAAGGCTAAGTAAGAACTTAGGATTTTTGCTAAGCAGGGGGAGAGAGACATTCTGGGCACTTATATAGCTTTTATAGCTCTTTCCAGTGTCTTGAATATCCCCTGAGATTTCCAGCATTGGCATGGCCACCTCAAAGGACCTGGGGGAATTTTTGCTGAATAGAATTGACCCTGAGGAACCAGAGAGCAAGGCTAATTTTGGGTCACTGCCCATTCACACACGGGCCAATGCTTGGACTGGAGGATGACGACAGTGGTTGTCCCTGAGTTGCCCTTGATGCCTTTTCACATCATCCCTCCCTTCCCCCCAGTGGTGGCTTCCAAGGGACTGGGATCACATTTCCCTGTCAAAGCATGAAAACTCTGTCATATTGGGTAAGAGGCCACAGGACTATGAACTGACAGGAGATGGGGGTGGGGGGAGGGGTGTTAAGGAGAGTGAGGCGGGTCTCAGTTTAGATCCTAGAACTCTCTTCAGGGTTCTGCTTTCCTTAAGTTAGAAAAGAGTCCAAAGCAAATATAGAAGTAAAATGAGCAGAAAGCTTAGGATCTTAAATAATCACTTGTGCATCCCTAGTTCTTTCAGTTCACAAGAGGGTAGGAGTAATACATAGGCATTGAGCCTTCAGGGTCCAGCAGACCTAACTGGAAGCTGGTTTCTGCCATTGGTCAGCTGGCCGTATTTCTTTACCTCTTTGGGCCCCAGGTCCTTTATACATAAAGATGAGAAAACAGCAGCATCTCCCTCAGCAGACTGTGAAGGGGATGAAGTGAAAAATGAAAAATCCAGTCCAGTGCCTCCTCAGCCACTGGCAGGTATTATTTTTCTTGAAAAAACCACCTAAGAGGGTTGTGATGGAACCAAGTGTAAGTTAGGCACAAATCTCACTCTGTGGCAGCCTCTGATAGGCGGTCATAAGACAGAAGATGATGGGAGCTGGGGAGAAGAGCTGACAAAAGGGGCGCACAACAAATGGGAAGCAAAGGTTCAAAAGGAACATTGGTGGAGAGTGCCGTTCACACGCGGTGGGACTCAGAAGGGAAAGCTGGATGTAACAGTGCAGTAGTGCTTTCTGACAGCCTGAGCGCAGGGGCAAAGGTGGGAAAGAAGAGCAAAGGGATGAATTAAAAGAGGAAAATAGGCCAGCAGGCTGGTCACCAGGCTCACAGGAGTGAGGATGTAAGCAAAGGAGAAGGAAGCAGACGGGGACCAAAAAATAAGCCACCAACACAGTGATAAAGATGATCTTGCCAACCAGGACAGTAAGAGGCAGCTTGGACAGAGGTTGGAATTGGGCCTGAGATTTAAGATTACAAAAAGAAAAAAATGTATGCAGACACTTCCAGATTTCTCTGACACTTTGATTGTTTTCCTACTACAACACTCAAAAATCCACCCTTGAGTTGAGTCTCGGGAAGGACGTCAAGGGCTTCCCTCACCCCTTGCCTCTGATTTGGAGATTCCACAGTCAGGTTCTCAGGAGTGGAGTGAATGGTTCAGAGAGAGATGGACTCAAGTTGCTGAATCCTAGGGACCCTGATTGGAGCAGATGCCGGCTGTGCAAACCGTGTCTAGACATAGAAATTGTGCTCCTAATCTCTCAATCCCGCTTTCTCTACATTCTCTGACAACGCGCCATCTCTGTAAACATCCTCAGCACAGAAGCAGAGCTGGAAACACATGTGCAATCAGCAGCCACAGCAGCTACAAAGGGGGTTATGAAATCCACTCAAAAATAGCCTGCTTGCCCCATAGGCATGCAAAGCAGCCAGACAGCCAGGGCGAACGTGTCGCACAGCAGATTCTGCTCAGCATTTCGAGAGGCTTCCAGTGACCTGCCATGCACAGGGGCTAGGGAGCTTGCTGCTGTCGGAAACACCCAGAGGGGCCGTGGACAGAGCCCCCCCCCCTTGAAGCCTTGGGGATCACTGCCTCCTATGGGGGCAGTGCATGCCTTCCCAAGATATACCAACCTTTGTCCTACCTGCCCCAAGCTTCTCAGCCCTGGTGACATTTATTTGGGTTAAAACTTGGAGGTCTCATAATGTTACCTGAGCTAAGAAGCTAAAAAGTCTGACCCCTGCCCTTAGAATCTACCCACTATGGCAGCCCAGTCTGCTGGCCCCTTGCAGGGTTGGGAGGGTCCATTTTGATACAGTGAATGAAAAGGGGGGGGAGAAAGGAGATTTAGCTGAGATGCTCAGGGCATCGGGGAAGGAAGGCAAGGAGTGCAGGTACATGTTCACTGTCCCCAAGGTGACGGGGTGAGGGATGAGGCTTGCTGTGAGCTTGGAGATGCTGTGGTTGTCTGTATTCTTTCACCTCTAGAACCTACTGCTGTGAGACCTTTGGCTCAGTCACTACAGGCCTCTTGCTTCAGCCTTCCCTGCCAAGGGGGAAGGCACTCTGCTCTCTCCTCTGGACTTCACTCCTCAAGGGGAAAGGAGCACAAGTCAGAGCGCTAGCCTTCACCTCACTGTGTGTCCTTAGAGGAGGAATCTCTGTCAACTCAAAGAAGTGATAGAATACTGAGTGTAATTACAGAGGTCTTGGGGATATTTTTGTATACATAGCTCTTTAGGACTTAAGAGACAGGGAAGGTCATCTACCTTCCTGTGGGAATGACTGCTGGGCTGGAAGTCAGGAGGCTCACACGCTCTGAGTCAGCTCTGTCCAGCTGCTGTCACTGAAGGTCTGACGACTTTCCTCAGTGGAGCAAGGCAAAAATCTAAAGCCCCAGAAAGGCCCCTGGGCAATTGCAGTGGCTGGGCTGGGTCAGCAGAATGTGTTGGGGGCAGTGTGTGGGGGGGTATGGGCAAGGCACAAAGAGGCCAGATTTCTCTTTGTGGGAGAAAGAAATGAATGCTCTCCTGCCTCCCATTCCTACCCACATTGCCCTTCCCTTGTACTGACAGCAAGTTACTCCCTTCCCCATCCAGATTGGATTTCTCTTTTGTCAAACTGACCCCCAGGTCTCCATTGGGAGGAAAGCACACCTGAGAGCAGCACAGACTCCTCTTTGGTTTGGAGGTGGAACTTGATTTGTTTCTCCAGGTCCATCATGGCTTGACTTGAGCTATCTCCTTACTTTGTTTCACAGCCTTTAATAGGAAACAACAACCTTCCAGATATGGGTGAATCAAGGAAGACCTGGGCCAAGAATTCGTAGTTGGTCAACCTATTCAGGGGTTAGCCAGGGGACTCTGTTGGCCTGTGTCTTATCGTTGAATCCACACTTTTTTGTGGGGGTGGGGGAGATCTTTTTAACCTAATGATCTTCACTTTCTTTTAGAGTTATTTTATTTTTTTATTTTTTATTTTTTTTTAAATTGTAGATGGACACAATGTTTTTTTTTTTTTTATTTTATTGCTTTGTACGTGGTGCTGAGAATCGAACCCAGGGCCTCACGCATGCAAGGCAAGCGCTCTACCGCTGAGCCACAATCCCAGCCCATAGTAGAGCAAAGGGAAATGAAGTACTTTAGTGTCTTGAGCCATATCTTAAAATCAGGGTTGGGAGGGAATAGAATGGCTGCCCTGTTCCTGCTTCAGGAGTGAATTGTTGCCTAGGCTGGGCTCCTGAGACTGCAAGCTGATTACTCCCCTTTGCATCCTGGATGTGTTTTGGGAGCCTGGGATTGGGAGATTCTAACGTCTGTCCCTCCCATTCCTTTGGTGTTGCAAAGAAACCTGTGGAAAACACAACCTACCATTTTGGCTACTTCTAGTGGGCTATGGTGTTAAGGAAAAAATATCTGTTTATGTAGGGATATCACTGCAGTGGAGTGCCTGAAACTCGTATTTCCAGAAAGCTTGAAGGTTTTAACCTCCTTAGATGCCTTCTTCATGTTTCACGCCAGGCAGCTTGGGCGTGGAGAGCTGTCTCCACCAACTTGGCTGCAAGGATCTGGCAGCTGCTCAGGCTGAAAATAGTAGGTGCTTTGAGTTTTCATCAAAGCATGAGCAGGGACTCACGTACACACACCCTGACATGCAAATGTGGGCTCAGAGGTTGTTCCAGGCATGGGGCTGTGAGGTGAAGTTGGAAGTGAGCTCTGGTAGCCAAGAGGGTGGCAGAGGCCCTCAGGTCTGTGAGGCTGTTACCTGCTTCCTGCAAGAAGCAGGGGGAAAGATCCACTTGAGCCTCAGTGGCAAAGTGTCTTTACAATTGTAGCCTGGAGCAAGCTTTAGAAAGAAAATGAAAAAACAAGCTTATTGGGTTTTTGTTTTAAAGGTAAATCTTCAAAGTTTTCCCATTAGCTCCCAATGCAAATATTTAAAATGCTTAAATAACTGCAGGAAAATAACAACTTGAAAGCAATGTGCTTAATAGATTGATGATGTTGGCAGGAAAAGTAACAGGTCTTCTCTGCCCTTGGTGTCTGTGGCACTGCCCTCTAGCATTTGCTCTCACTTCCTGGATGCTGTTTCCCAGGACTCTGGCGTAGGCTTAGCCTGGCACGGATCAATAGCTCTTAAAGAATAGGAAAACATATCTTCAGAGATCTAAACCACGTATAGGTTGATCCAAACAGTATCTACAACATTTATCCATCTATCTACTCATCCTTATTTGCTTTCCTGAAAAAAAAAAAAAAAGACTCTATTAGAAAAGTGACTGTACAGTGCTCTAAGATTATTGTTGATTTGTTTCCAATTTTCCCAGCATGTCTTTTAGCCAGGAAACTTGGTGGAGTAGTTGAAAGTTCTTAGGTCTTGGAGAGAGAAGGGCTAAGCTTTGAATCCCAGACACGCTATGTGTAGCTTATGTAATTAGCCTAAATTCTCTAGCTTCTGTGAATTTCAAATAATACCTAACTTGTAGGCCTTCTATGAGGTTTCAATGGGACAGTGTATACAAAGTACCAGAAGTATATTAGGAGCCAACAAATGATGATCCTACTCTTCCCTTGATATTGTAGCATATTTGAGACTCAAAATTAAAAGCAAATGTCACAGTTATAGAGAAAGAACTGACTCAAGCATAGCACACACTGTTGGTTTGCCATACCCAATCAGTTTGACCTTGGGTCACTAGTAAAACCTCTTATCTCTGTAGTAGAACCTATGTGGGAGAGGGCTGGGCTGTGGTACCATTCATTTCTTTTTATTTATGTTCTTGTAGTTTTAATGAACAATTTTATATATTAAATATTAACATTAATTCCCAGAATGGGTTGTTCAGTTTCTTTTCTTTTTTCCATTATACACAAATGCAGCACAACTTTTCATTTCTCTGGGTACGCGATATAACATTGCACTATATGTGCAGTCATACATGTACCTAGGGTAATGATGTCCATCTCATTCTACTATTTTTTCTGCCCCCATGCTCCTTCCCCTCTCCTCCCCTCCCTCCCTTTTGCCCAAAGTTCCTTCATTTTTCCCGTGGCCTACCCACTGCACCCATTATGAATCAGCATCCACTAATCAGAGAAAACATTCAGCCTTTTGTTTTTTGGGATTGCTTTACTTCACTTAGCATGATATTCTCCAACTCCATCTATTTACCTGCAAATGCCATAATTTTATCCTCTTTTAATGCTGAGTAATATATATACCACAGTTTCTTTATCCATTCATCTATTGAAGGGCATCTAGGTTGCTTCCACAGTTTAGCTAATGTGAATTGACCCGCTATAAACATTGAAGTGGCTGCGTCACTGTAGTATGTTGATTTTAAGTCCTTTGGGTATAGACTGAGGAGTGGGACAGCTGGGTCAAATGGTGTTTTCATTCTAAGTTTTCTAAGGAATCTCCATATTGCTTTCCAGATTGGTTGCATCAATTTGCAGTCCCACCAGCAATGTATGAGTGTGCCTTTTCTCCCGCATCCTCACCAACACTTACTATTGCTTGTATTCTTTTATTAAAAAACGTTTTTTTAGTTGTCAATGGACCTTTATCTTATTTATTAATATGCTGAGAATTGAAACCAGTACCTCATACATGCGAGGCAAATGCTCTATCACTGAGCTACAACCTGTTAGGATAGCAGCCAGCCAGACACGAACACCTCTGTACAGCCAGGAAATCCTTTATTCAGGGGAGTGGGCGCCCGGGCGAAGGAAAGAGGAAAAAGAGAGAGGGGACGCACGGGAGGGATTTTATAGAGCCCACTACAAAACCGCGTGGCGAGTCAGGGATTGGTCACTTTAAAATCCGCGGGACAGATAAGCAGTCGTGGTCTTCTTTTGATGTGGAAGATTCGGGAGAGGAACCCCCTGGGGTAGGAACTGCCTTGGGCTTTTAGAGAGGGGATGTGAAAATTAGAAAGGGGCTGTTTTTCACCTTACACAACCCCAGCCCCTGTTGCTTGTATTCTTGATCACTGCCATTTGGACTGGAGTGAGATGAAATCTTAGAGTAGTTTTGATTTGCATTTCTCTTACTAGAGATGTTGAACAATTTCCATTCTTTTTTTTTTTGGTACTGGGGATTGAACTCAGGGGCACTTGACCACTGAGCCACATCCCCAGCCCTATTTTGTGTTTTATATAGAGACAGGGTCTCACCGAGTTGCTTAGCACCTCACCGTTGCTGAGGCTGGCTTTGAACTCGCGATTCTCCTGTCTCAGCCTCCCTAAGTGCTGAGATGACAGGCTTGAGCCACCGCGCCCGGCCATTCATTTCTTACGGCAGTTTAAGTCTGGTCCCAGACAGGCTTGGGACTGAAAGTATAAACTTTGCTGGAGTTCAGATTTGGACAAATTTGGGGGTTCTTCCTATCCCCTTCTTCAAGGGCACACCCCAGTGATCTCAAACCTCACAGTAGGCCCCACCTCTTAAAGTTCTACCACCTCCTAATAGCACCAAGCTGGGGACCAAGCCTTTAGCACATGGGCCTTTGGAGGACACTTAGGATCCAAACTATGGCAAAATCATTTTAGCAGATGAACTATGAGCAGAAGTGACATGTATGGATTCTACAAAAAGCTAATAAAAAACCAGTGTATCCCTTGTTATGTACTTCCTCTGCCATATGCCCCAGGAGGCACATGGAGGAGGGCTATTTGACCTGTGTCAGACTTTACACGAACAAGAAATAGGACTTTATTGTTCTAAGCCACTGAGACAAGGCTTTTTCCTCTGGAATTGCAGCACCATGTTAGTCATTAGTCCTGACTAACAGAGTGGATGTACTTGCTGCTTCACTCCCCACCCCCACCTACCTACCTGCTCCTCAAATCTATACAATCTTATGACCATCCTTGCTGCTTGGGGAAACAGCTATCTGCAAAATGCATCAGTGATCTCATTCTTATTCACCTACACACTACTGAGTTGCTTCCTGCACTTGAAACTATTGTTTCTCACTTAAACTTTTAATTGATTATTCTAAGTTCAAAACATTCCTTTTAAGGAAATCTCCCCTTATTTTCATAATTACCTATCTTCTTTCTGTTCTGGTTGCTTTTTCCCTTTTTCCATTCAAAGGCAGATGTCCTCTCAAAGCTCTACCTCTGGACTCTTTTCTTCCCTCCCCGTTGCTTTTGTATTCTCACCAGTGATTGAGCTATTGGCTTCATTTGCATGGGGCTGCATTCCTCACCTTCAAGTTCCAGGTCAACATTTCCAGTCTTTCTGATGTTTTTCCTGGAGCTTCAGCCAACTTTTAGAGATAAAGCTGTCTGGAACTGCACTTACTCTTTCTCTTCTTTTTCTTCTTCCTCCTGCTGTGCCCCCTTTGCCTGCCTATGGCACTGGTGTCCAACCTCACCAGGCTTAATTCCTGGATTTCCTTTTTGGCTTCTCTGTCTTCAATTACCTAATCAGCTCTTGAGTGCTATGGATTCTCTTTCATCTGTTCCTTCTCTATTTCTATTACCACTATACCATTTGTATGCTTGTAATTATACTGAGAGGGACCTAGAAAGACACACATTGGACTGTTGACTATGATTAGTTCTGGGGAAATTCATGGGAACGAATGGAGATGGTGGGGGATTCCATACTTGAAAATGCATTATTCTTTGCTTTTCTCATATTTCCTAGAATAACGAGTTCACATATTAACTAAACACAAAAATAACTTTAAAAAATACCTCACTATGAGGTAGTGAAGACTTCATAACCACAAGTATTTAGAAAAAAATTTGGATGACTTTGCACCAGGGATGTCATTGATGTTGTAGAAGGAACTGCTGTATCAAATGGTAAACCAGAAGCTCTCTCTGTGAGTTAGGATTAGATTCAGCTGAGTGATGGAAACTTGAAATCACACAGGCTTACGCAATATGAAAGTTTCTCTCCGAAGTAAAAGAGTCTCGAAGGTAATCAGTCCAGGGTTTGTGAGAATGTTCCATGATTCCAGAGACTTCTCCCATCTTATTCACATTCTAGTCACATCATGACTCCTATCACGTGATTTAATAAAACTGTCCAACCTTCATTCATCATATTTGCATTACTCCAGTTAGAAGAAAGGGACAATATAGAATATGCCTCCATCCTTTGAGGACACTTCCTGGGAGTTACTTCTATTTCTCCTCCATTGCCCAGGACCTGGGGACACAGGGACAACTAGCTTAGGAGGAGGCTGGGAGAGGCTTTATTTCATGTATCCATGTGCCTTACTGAAAATAGGGGATTCTATTACCAAAGAAAAATCAACGAGTCTTAAGGAAATATTAGCATTCGCTGCCAATGCCTTAACTCTAAGATTTAAAAATTTATACTACTACTTACCAGGTACTAAGCACTGGGGAAAGTCCTTCACTTGCGCTATCTTGTTTAATGTTCACATTCCTCCTATTAATTAGGGTCAATATTATTAATGATTATATTGAAATTTTGTAAGAGTAAGTAACCTGGCCAAAGTTACACTTCTATGAAGTGGTAGAAACAGGACTTGAACACAGGGTTGGCTGTTCCTAGACACCTTAACTTCTATTCCATTTTGGTAGTCACATACTGTCTGCATTAGCCAAGGATTTTACTTGTAAGCAACAGAAACTGTAATGGCGTTAAGCAGAAAGAAAGCTTATTAAAATATTGGGTTGTTCACAGGATGAATGTGAAGGTACTGCACCAAGTTCAAAGCTAGGAGGTAGGAAAAGTGTTTCAATTCCCCTAGTGGTTTTGGTGAGAAAACATCCAATACCTTTGTTCCAGACATAGAAAGGAGGCTTCCTGTCTCTTGCTTTCCCTACCAGTAGTTCCAGGTCCATATGGCTCTTTTTGATTGTTGCAGCCACATCCCAGGCATAGGCCCCAGTTGCAAGGGAAGATGGGAAAGCCAGCAGCTAGTCTATTTATCCCCTACAATGGGAAGCTGTTCTCATCCCCATCAAAACTCATAAACTAGAATTTCTCCAGGTTCACTTACCACCATTCCAGCATTTCTTTTCCTTATTACCCTCATTTTAGATTTTAAAAGCTTGAGCAAGTTAAATTTGAATTGGATTGTTTTAAAAAACCTTGAAATATTTGGTTCCTCTTTGGCTCTTTTCTTCTTTGGAAATTCCTTCAAAAACAGTGTTGTATTAGTTCCCAGCCTCCATGACAGGTGTTTGTAGTAGGTAGAATATGATCCCCATCCCAAGATGTCCCTATCCTAACCCTTGGAACTGGGAATATGCTACCTTAGATGTGATTTAATGAAGTATCTTGGGAGATAATTTGGATTATCCAGGTGAGCCCAATGTAATCTAAAAGGACTTTAAAAGGGAAAGAGGGAACTAGGAAAGTGTGAGTCAGAGAAAAAAACTTGATGACTGGAAACAGGGTCAGAGTGGTGTGATTGCTGGTTGGAATGAGCCAGGGAACATGGCGGCCTCTTGATTTTGACCAGGCAGGGAAACAAGTTCTCCTCTAGAGCCTCCAGAAGCAATGCAACCCTGCTGAAGCCTGACTTTTAACCCAGTGAGACCCATTTTGGACTTCTGACCTCTAGAACTGTAAGAGAATAATTTTTTTTTTTTTAAACCAGGGATTAAAACCAGGGGCCCTTAACCACTGAGCCACATCCCCAGTTATTTTTTATATTTCATTTAGAGACAGGACCTCACTAAGTTGCTGAGGCTGGCTTTGAACTCTCAGTCCTCCTGCCTTCGCCTATTTGAATTGCTTTTATGCTACTAATTTGTAAGTAATTTGTAGAAAACTAATATAGGAAGCAAGTTAAAATGCCTACAAAGTCCAGGATGTACTGTAAATCAGTAAGGTGGGCTGTGGGTAGAAACATTGTTTTGAAACATGTTTCTATTTATTTTTCATTTTTGGATAGAGACATGAGTCAAAAAATTTTCCTAATTTTATCTGTAAGAAAAACAATAGTAAAAGCATGGTGATAAATGGCAGCTGATGTACAACTTTAGTGTGAGGTTGAAAATTAAAAGCCTTTGAGCCTGTGGTGAATTGGAAAGTAAATAAGCTCCTGAATATGAATAAGCTAAAGCCACTTGTTACCCTGTAGGATTTGGAACTGGTGATTCTAATTTAATTCTAATGCACTATTTTTTGTTGTTGTCTTACAAATGAATAGTTCAAACAAAATATATCTTTAGGCAGTGGCTTGCTATCCTCAGTTCTAGACCAATCTCATTTCCCACCTGTTCATGTCACCACCGTAGAAATTTTTTTCCAGTAGAGTTTGTTTACGTATTTTGGTTTTGCAATTGTTTGTGCATGGGGTGGCAGATATTCTACTAGTGTATCCACCCTTGCTTCCCTCCCATCCAGACACACACCATCACATCAGGAGGCTGGCTTGAAATTTAGCTTGTTTGCTCTCTCCTAAAAGCACTTTACAAAGCATAAGCAGAAAGCCTTTGGAAATTCAGTTTTCAAAAGTGATGCACTGCCTAGAACATTCTCTACACTTTGTATACTCTTTTCCTGCTAGGATAATATTGAAGGAGTTCTGCAAGCACTCAAGCAATCAATGCTTATTGAGCACCTAGGAGGAATGAGGTCATGCTGGACACAGCAGCTCCTGACCATGCTGCTCATATTGAAAGGACAGGGTATCTTGGGGTGCAGCTGCTTGGACTAATATTTCTTGTGGAGTTGAGACACAAGGTGAATCCCTATGCCAGCAGGATATTTGCTCAGACAGCTGAGCAAATCTGGTTATTTATACCTCTTCTACATCTTCTGGTTTGTGTTTTCCCTATAGGACCAGTACACGTTGTGTAGAAAACTTTGGCAGTCTGAGCTCACTTCACTTGTGACCAAATCACCACCTGTGCTTAAACTAGCAATGGCTTCATATTAAAGGGTGAGCCCAATCTCTCTGTGGTTGTAGGGAGTGACCAGGTGAACATGATGCTTTCCAAGTGCTTTAGGTCCTCAATAACTGTGATGGGGCTCTAAGTTGTTGAAACTGTTCCAAGTGGAACCGCAGTGAATGGTGTCTGTATTTTTATTTCCAATTTGTTCGGCCCAATTCTCATGGTGCCTGGATCCATGCAACACACAGAGTGGGCCTGAGGTTAATGTTCGATGAAGATGATCATCATTGTTATAGCTAAAATGTATTGAGTGCTTACTCTATATCAGGCACAATGCCAAGTTCTTTGATTGTCATTTTATCCTCACAGCAGCAACTACTCACAATAATTATTATTACTCTCAGTTTATAGACAGGAAAAATGAGGCTCAAGGTCCCACTTCTGCTCCGTGGCAGAGTCACAATTCGAACCCAGAAATCCATTCATGTGTATATGCCGCCTGGGTGCCAACTCTAATTAAAACCTATGACATTAGATTTCAAGAAGTCCAAATGTAGTTTCAAAAACAGGTGTGCCTTAATTTGTCCAATTAATATGCACCTGAAAAATTGAATCTAAAAATGAATATAAACATCCTAAGGGCATTGGGGCATATCTTTATGACACTTGCAGTATTTGGCTCTGTGCCTCGCACCTAAGAGCCCCCAAACAAACATTTGTTAAATGAATGGATGAATGAATGAAACAATTGTAGAAGTTCATTTGAATTTTGAATGAATTCAAACCAGTGTTCAAAGAGACCTGCAGATTTCCTGTAAAGAGTATATAGATTGATCTTATTTATTCTGTCACCTGTAAGTGGCATTAATGCATAAAAATATGACTGGAGGGTGGTTTCAAAATCAGACTTTTATAGATTGTACTTTTATATATTATTCAAATTTTTAAGAATTGTAGATGCATTTTCTTAGTGTGGGTCGCCCTTGAAGCAGAGCCTCATAGACAAGGACTTGATGTAGTTGATTTGGGATGTGATCACAGGATAAGAAGGAAGGGGGAGAAGAGATGGATGTAGACATGGAGGAGAAAAACCAATGTCAGAGCACAAGTAAGTGTTCAGGATTGGATGAGGGAGTTCCTTGCCATGATGATGAGCCCACAGGGGTGGAACTACTGTGGAACTACTCTAGTTCCACAGTCTTCATTGGTATAAACACCCCCACCTTTCCAGCAGGCCCTTGCAGCATCCAAAAAGGCCCTAAGTTTGAAGGCAGAAAGGTTCTTACTTGGAGTGGGGCTTTGTCAGTGCCAGATAAATTGGAGTTCCTTGAACTGCCCGCCACCACTGTGAATGAAATCAGAGGTGGACAAGGGACATGAAATATGAGGCATTTACTATGGTATCATTTTTTAAAAACCATTTTTTAAAAACAATTTTTAAAATAGACAACAGAAGAAATTTTTGTGAAGCAAAATAATTGTTTTCTGATCTGATTTGGTGCATCTGGACTTTCATGGATCAGGTTATTTTCAGTGAGATCCTGATGTGCACCATGTCACAAGTCAGGTTCCCCAGGAAACAGACTCTAAGAACACACTGCAGGAAGTGTACTGGGGCAGGCCCATGGGGTCCATACCTGCAGGGGAAGCAGGATAGGGCATAGTGAGAAGCTGGGCTAAGATGTGGCCCCACAATAAGACTTTAGGGAACTCCAGGAGGAGCTTTGAAGCTGGGAAGGTCCTGTGAAGTTGTCTTGAATTGAGGCAAGAGAGCTGGGCTTTCATACTGCAGCATCCTTCAGTCACTGGGCAATGGATGACCTAAGGTGGGGACCCACCCATGAGTGAGGCACCCACCATTGAGCAAGGCAGCTGGAGTCAATTCCAGGAGAGTGCTTAGAGCTGAGCTTACCAACCGTGATGTTGTGGGTCTGGGCTGTGCAGCATAGTGCCTACTGCATGTAGCTTTAACCCACTTGCATGTGAACACATGGACCTATAAATAACATTAACAAATTCAAACCCAGAATAAAAGCAAAGCTTAACAAGTCTCCCTCCTCATTGTGGCAGGCCATGCTGAAAAGAATTGGACAAGGACAAGGTTATTTTCTCCCTTGTCAAAGATTTTGGACTGGATGAGGAATTACAAATTGGTGGTCCACAGGTCAAATATGTCTAAATAGTGTGTTTCATTTGCATGAATCATTTTTCATATAAAAATTTCTGGCTTTTCTTGAAAATTTAGAAGACATGGCATGTTGGGCCCACATTGTTTCAAAAGAAAGGCCAGGTAAAGTGGAGTAGCAGGTACCCTCTTTACTAAAGCATGCCATTTCCCATTATCGGTGGCCCTTTCAGTCTACTTGAGTCATTTATGTTACTGTCCAAGACCTGTAACCATTTGAGTTTTTCTAAAATATTTTTTTAGTTGTTGATGGATCTTTATTTTATTCATTTATTATTTTTTTATGTGTGGTGCTGAGGATCAAACCCAGTGCCTCATGCATGCTAGGCAAGTGCTCTACCACTGAGCTACAGCCCCAGTCCCCATTTGAGATTTTAAACTCTGATCTCTAAGATTCTACCTTTCTCTGGTGAGCTGTGAGTCTTGCTTACTGCTGAAATTGGTTTTTGACTTTCTAATGGTATCATATCAGGTAGAAACCTTTACTTACTAGGCTGTCTTCCTGGAGATTCTCTTTGGGCAAGTCAGACATTTCTTTGAAGGCCAGCTTTCTGATTTTGCAAAGCAAGGACCTCAATGGTCCTGATCTAGACCATGAGCATGAAGAAAAAATGTTTTTGATGGTAGATGCTATGTGGGATTTCTAGCCACTGGAATATTATTTAAGCCTCAGTGATTCTCATACCTGGATGAATTTCAGTATTACCTGTGGTATTTGTAAAAATACAAATTATCAGGTTCTAGGCCTCTCTAATTTAGTAGATGTGGGTCTGATGGGTGGGGCTCAAGAATCTTGAATCAGTTTCTTGAGTGACCTCTGTGTAAAACCAGATTTAGGAACCATACTGACTCCTCCTCGTTGCTCTTTACATTCAGTGCTTGGTTTGTGGATTATAAGCTTTGAGCTCCTGATGTACAGAGATAATTTCTTATTAATCCTTTTATCCATCTCCACCTTTTTGTGCTAACACCTAGGACAGTGCTCTGAAAGTCCTTTGTACTTAATGTCTAGTGAATGAATGATTGAAGGAGTGAATAAGCATTTTGAAATAGTTCTCTCCTTTAGGAGTTAAAAGGCACAAGCCTCCAAAATCATATGTTGCGTGGTTGGGGGAGGGGGGTGGAAGGAAAGGGAAATGGGCATAGTAATGATGGTTATTTGAGATGGTCTTTACTACCCCTGGCACATCTATGAAGATTCTAATGGTCTGACTTTATTTGGTTTGCAATCAGAGAAATGGAAAAACAGAGATCTGGTTATGTACTATGACTTGAAATGCATTTAAATAAAATTAAAAACAAAACAAAACAAAACAAAATCATATGTTGAAGATCATTTGATTTAGAGAATTATTTTATAAATATAGTGTCAAATAAGCCAGAGAGAGGAAGAGTCCTAGCTTTATCTTAGGAGGTTTTGCCTTGGGGATATATTAAGAAATAAATGATTCCTTCTAAAGAGAACTTACACTTCTCATCAAAAGATAAATTATTCACCCACCTAAAGTAATGTATGGGAGTTATTTGTACCATATTTCAAAAATGGTGAATTGATTCCGTAGAAAAGGAAACTTTCTAAATTATGCTGAAATTTTGCCTTGAAATATAAACCTTGAAAGAATAAGACCAGGAACTAACTTCATACTAAGAGATATGTGCAGTGACATAAATTTAATTTATCATGTTATGGTTTATTTATTAGGTGCTATGCTTCCCAAGAATTAAAAAGCCTGTGTCTGCAGAACACCAGGGAGAGGTAAGGACATTCCCCAGTCAATTTAGATTCTGAAGGGGAGAAATCCAGAAAATTTTGGCTCAAAGAAAAATCATGGTACATGCATGGCTATTTCCATAACCTGCTTTTCCTAGAGGTCTGTGCTCTAACTCATGGGACTGGAGCCCTTTAGAAATGCTGCATGTGGGATAGAGAATACAGTTGCCTTGAACTTGATTGACTGTGGCCTATTATGCCTGAACCAGCAGCCGTGGACAAGCCTGGTCCTCTATCTAGAGTGCTGAGGTTTAAGGACCAATTTTCCCTGTTGCTCAGTCATCTTTGTTCATGAGTGTTATATGAGATTTTTTGATACCTTTAATGATTTCTGTCTTGAGTTTAGTTAAAATAAGCTTATAAAATCTCAATTAGAATTAATTTATAAAATCTGTGTTTTGCATCACTGGCACTTGCACTTTGTTTTCCATTTTCCGCTTCTTAAAAACAAACAATAAAGTTATAACACAATAAACTATTCAAATCAATGTTGTACAGACAAAGCAGGTAGGTACCAAAAGTAAGCCATTGGTGGTGTGCTGTACGGTGCAATACCTCAGAATGTTCACTGTTAGCTGAAAGCCCAAAAGGTAGGAAAGGTGGGTAGTAGGAATGTTAATGTTTAAAAATCCACATTGCACAAATGATACATTTACTGAAGTTAAGCTGGACTATGGACTGATTGGTTATGAACATTGGTCCCAGCCTAGTTGTTGTCTGTGAAATTGGGAATTATTGCTACTTATTTTGGGCTTTGAATTCTATATCTGTTAGTAGCCATTATGGTTGCTTTTACTATTTATATCATTACTATTATCACCATTCTTACTGTTGTTATTGGCTGGCCCTGTTCAGTCCAGCAGAGAACCTTGAGGATCTAGGACCTTGAGAAAGCCTGAGGTTTGCCATAGACATAGATCCAAGAACTATGACTAGATTTGGACAAAGCCATGAGAAATTTGATCAGGTATTAATTTAACACTTGTACAGTTTGTGGCCCTGGCTGATAAAGAAAGAAGGCAGGATTCCATTCCTTCAAGGATTGGTAGAACAGGTAAGACTTAAAAAATCTTAGGAACCAAAGAAAAGCCTAAGGGAAGCAATACCAGACTGGAGGCTTTGGACTTCCTGAGAAGTTGAGGGGTATGTCACTTCAATTTCTGGCTTTAGTAGTGAGATCACTCCATTTTGAGGGTAGTGGTGCAGTAACTCTTAATAGGGTCCAGAGTATCCCATTAGAGTTATGGGCAAGAATGCAATGGGTGTCCTGGCCAGTGAGCACTCTGATCACTCAGAAACTTAATGTTGCTGAGGAAGGTTCTCCAGAATTCTTAGAGACTTGAAAACAGTTTTGGATGACAGATGATTTCTTTAGTGGGTAAGAATCTTTTAATGTTGAAAAGATTCAGAATTAATTATAGAATTACCTAAAACAATCAGATTTATATTAATATGATATATTAGGCTGTGAAGAACCAAGGACATTTAATATTTTATGAATTTCCCAAATGATCAGGTATAATTTAGGAAATCTGACACCATGATGCTCAAGGTTTCTGGGGCTCACCAAGACCTTATCCTTGACTACCACTCTTGGATATCGAGAGATATGAAATGCCAGAGATAAGAACCCATTTGTTAGATAAACTAATCAACTCTGTTCTTTCTCTAAATCTAGTTGTCCATTTAGTTGGTTAAAATGACTGTTTTTTTGGTGCAGTACTGGAGGTGGTACCCAGGGTCTCACATGTACTAGGCAAACACTCTTATCATTGCGCTACATCTCCAGCCCTTTTATTTTTTTACTTTGTGACAAGGTTTTGTTAAGTTGCCCAGGCTGGTCTCCAATTTGCTATCCTTTTGCCTCTGCCTCCTGAGTAGCTGGGATTATAGACATGTACCTCCATGCCTGGCTGGAGAATTACATAATTTATAGTAGAAGATCATTTGAAACAAGTTAACCATTCAAGTATTATTTCAGAGAAATCAGGTAGAGATGTGCTGTGGTACATGCTAAGAATCACTCTGGTTGTTCTCCATCCAGCTGAGACATTCTCTGGGGGAAAAAAATGTTTTGACACATGTCAAAAAGAAAAATGCCAAAGGAATTCCAAAAAGCAAAATATGAGATAAGATAATCTATTGGGCTTTGGGAGATGTCCCCAAGACTAGTCTTTTATATTTTATAACATAAAATGTTGCTGAATGGAATAACATTGAGACATGATGGTAACAAAATGAGTTAAGATGCTTTTCATTTGGTTCTTTGGATGCTTTATAATTCAAAGTAAGAGTTATCAACCTTCACATTTTAGTTTTTGAAAGATAAAATATTGTACGTATTGTAAATAATAGTAGACAGTGGTAAGACACGAATCAAGCTCATCTTTCATCTAGTCAATCACATTTTTTGGACATAAAAATGTGCTGAGCACTTTGGGAAATAAAAGAAGGAAGATGGAGATCTTATCCTGGAATGTAAGCAAATGGAGTTGTCTGTGGGCTTTTGTTCCAGATGTTGGTCCATCTTGTGTGCCTAAAGGGTAAATATCCTGGGAAAGTGGACCTTCTCTCTCATCTCCACCAGCATGTATCTCATGCTGTGTAGAACGCCACCTTCCCAGGGGAGCCAAGCGAGGTACTCTCGTTGTTAGGGGAGAAGCAGCATATTTGTTTCTCTCCATTTTGCTGATGGCAAAAGCGAGGCTAAGTGAATTATAAAAGTCACTTTGGATAAATTCACCTTATTCTAAAATCTAAAGATTTTACTGCAAGTACCAGAGGGAAAGAGTTATAAATGACATATGCAAGTTATGCTCAATATTAGGGTCTCTATTATAAACTGTGCTCCCTGAAAGAGTAAGAGTGTGCAGTTATGAAAAAGAGAAATGTTAAAGAAATTGGTGTGCTTATACCTCTCTCTTGAGACTTTTCAAAGTGAGTTTTAAAGTCTTGTACTGTCTCAAAAGTCACAGTAAGAGAAAAGAAAATCTCTTCAGATAATAGACTTATTTGGTGGAATTTTTGAGAAGGATGTGGTAATTTTATAACTGAGAAAAACAAACATAAATATTTAAGGAATGATAAGCTCTCCCAGTGGAAACCTCTTTCCCTCCCCAACATGGTATGTGATTGCCTGCAGGCATTTCTAGTCCAAGAAGCAATCTGCATCTTCACTTAAGTATGTCTGCTAATTTATGCCTGTGTGATTAAGATCCTTTTATTGGAAAATTGTGCAATATTAGGATCAATAGCTAGGGACTTTGAAATAGTAGCACACATTCAAAAATCCCTCCTGAGGGATGATGTGCACTCAAAAAGAACACACATTCCTCCATCAATTAGGCACTTAGGTTCATGGCCTGAGAAAACAATGAAATCAGCCAGGTATTTAGCAAGGAGGAGTGTGATACGATAAAATGCTCTCATAATGAATTTAGCACAATTCATTTGGAAAGCTAAAGGTAGACCAAGAGAAAGAGAGTGGTTGTACAGTTCAGACTTCTTGAAGAAATAATAAATGGACTTATTGACTGTGTCTTAGAATGTTTCATTCCAATCATACCATAACCAAGACCTTAAAAAATAATTGAGAGTAAGATTTGGAAGAAAAAAAAACCCTCCATATATATTTACGTTAATTTTTCAGTGCATAGTTTCTGTCCCTTCACTTTTTTCTTTCTGGCTTATCTTGTTTTCTGAGAAAACTTACATATTGCTAGAACTGAAATAGAGGGAAAAAGGCAAAGGAGGACATAGAAAAGGTTTGCTTTTGTTCCTTTAGGCTAGAGGCTGCTCTGCTCCTAACATGCCTATAGGGTGAAAGAAAAATCCTTTATACAGGATGCATAGCCGGACACTGCCTCCCTCCCTCTCTCCCTCCCCACAGGAACTCTTTCCACCCCACCCAATCATGCCCACCTCCCTACTGCTGTGGTTGTCCCTGCAGGTCCTGAAGTGTTGCCATGGCTGGGCATAAAGCAATGTCCTTTTCATGGAGTAGCTATAAAAGGAGAAATGGGTTCATGTTTGAAGGGCTGTCAGGAAAAGCGGAACTTCTGTAAGAGTTCTGCCCAAGAACGCTAATTGTTGCTTTTTTGCGGTTCCCAATTTCTCTGCAGCACAAAAGCTTTGTGTGGAATCAGAGGGTCTTGTGGGTATTTTTACTTCTGGGAGTTAATTAGTAAAGGCTACCAGAGGCTCACCATCACCATTTCAGTGTCATGAATGGATATGTTCAGTATATGACCACCTGTGCTTCCAAGGCAAGACCAAAGAGAAGTTGATCAGGGGATACTGGGGGCTCAACAGTGGTGAGTACTGTTACGTAGAGATGGAGGGATGCACTTTCTCTTTAGCCCAAAAGGCAGAGCAGAGGCTGGTAAGCTGCCCTTCTCTTTATAGAAAGGAATGCTAAGACTGGAGGTGGGCCAGAGAATGGCAAATAGTATTTAGAGAATTGTAATACTCAAAAAGGTTGGGGACGTAACTCAGTGGCAGAGTGCTTGCATAGCATGTCAGACCCTAGGCTCAATCCCCAGCACTGGAGAGGAAAAAATAAAATAAAAAGCACCAAGTTCCTCAGGGAAGCAGCACAATAGGTTTTGATGTAGAAGACTGGTTTCCTGCATCAGCTCATCTCTACCTTTAAAAATACTGTTTGGGGGCCAATGAAACTGGGCTAATCCTAGGTAATATTCTGGGAGACATGTGATCTTATCCTTGAGCTAATGCACACCTGCTCGCGAGAGCCAGTTTTGTGCATCTCTCCCAACTTGTTTAGTGATATGTTGCTAACTTAAAATTGGCCACAGAAGAAATATTTACACCATTAAAAACTGGCAAAGGCCCCAAACCAGAGCCAGTTACTGAGCATTTACCAGCACACTACTACCTTGAGCCACTCCATTTGAGCAGATTAGTTGTTTTGGTTGTAGTAATTTTTAAATTGACACATGATGATTATGCATATTTACAGGGTACAATGAAATAGTTTGACGCACGTGTACTGAATTAGGTATCAAACAAATCAGGGTAATTTGTTTATCTATTGCCTTGTACATTAATATTTCTTTTTGATAAGAGCATTCAAAGCCCTCTCTTGGAGCTATTTTGGAATATATAATACACTGTTGTTAATATACTCATCCTAGTATACAATTAGAACATTCCTCCCATCTACTTGGAACTTTGTACATGTTGGCCAACCTCTCTGCACCTACACTCCTCCCTTTCCTAGTCTCTGACAACTTTTTTATTCTCTACTTCTATGTGGTCAACTTCTTAACTTTTTAAAATTCCACGAGTGAGCCCATACAGTACTGTCTTTCTGTGTCTGGCTTATTTCACTTAACATAATGTTCTCTAGGTCCATCCATGTTGTTGCAAATAAGAAGATTCCATTTTTTCCCCCTGTGGCTAAATAGTACTTCATTGTGTATCTATGACACATTTTCCTTATCCACTCATCCATTGTTGGAAATTGAGGTTGATTCCAAATCATGGCTATTATAAAAAGTGCAATAGACCCATGCAGTTACTCTTTGATATATGATTTCATTTCCTTTGGATATATGCCCAGTAATGGGATTGCTTGGTCATATGCTAGTTCTATTCTTAGTTTTTTTGAGGAAACATCATACTGTTTTTCACAATGACTGTACTAATTTGCATTCCCACAAACAGTATATAAGTTCCCCTTTCTCCACAGCCTTGCCGGTATTTGTTATTTTTTGTCTTTTTCATAATAGCCATTCCAACTGGAATGAAATGATAACTTATTGCTTTGACTTGTGTTTCCTTGGTTTGTGATGATGAGCATCTTTGGATGCATCTGTTGGCCATTTGTATCTTTTTTTGAGAAATGTCTGTTTAAATCTTTTGCCTGTTTTAAAATTGGATTACATAGATTTTGCTATTGAGACATTTGAATTCCTTATATATTTTGGATATTAACCCCTTCTGAGATGCATGGTTTGCAAATATTTTCTCCTATTCCACAGGTTGTCTTTCCACCGTGTTGATTATTTCCTTTGCTGTGCAGAAGCTTTTTGGTTTGATGTAATCCCATTTGCCTATTTTTGTTTTTGTTGCCTGAGCTTCTGAGATCCTATCCAAAAATTCTTGCCCAGATGGATGTCTGAAGCATTTCCTCTGTTTTCTTCTAGTATTTTCATAGTTTTAAGTGTTACATTTAAGATTTTAATCTATTTTGAGTTGATTTTTCATAACTGGTGAGTGATAGCATTCTAGTTTCATTCTTCTGTATATAAATTATCCAATTTTCCCTGCACCATTTACTGACGATACTGTCTTTTTTCCTAACGTACGTTCTTGGTAACTTTGTTGAAAGTGAGTTTGCTGTAGATGTATGTGCTTATTTCTGGGTCCTCTCTACTATTCCATTGGCCTGCGCATCTGCTTTGTGCTGGGTTATTATTGGTTTGTATATGTAGATTTGTTTGGACTGAGGGATTTACTTTCCCTCGAACAGACCTGCCTTTTGCCTCACAATCCTTGCTACTCACTCCACCTCTGATGTCACTCCTATTCTGTTTGCCTCTGGTTAAAGTTCTCTTTCTTCTCTTGATTCTTCTAGCACTTTCTATCTTCAGCACTCTTTGGATATTCATACCCTTTATCTTGTGGGTTGCTGTTGTTGATTTGCTCTGCTCCCTGTACCTTCATCTAGAATGTGAAGGGAGGAGCAGTGGGTACTGTTGAGGGCCATCAGTAATGACATAGAGGGGTGGTTCAGCAGAGGGCCTAAGCAGACAGGAAAGTTTACTAAAGGCATATTAAAATAGTTTGAAGTCCGGGGGTAAAACATCTATTCAATATGAATTATGTGAAGGGATGTTTTGTGGGTCTCATTCTGAAGATATTTAAATCTTCTAGAATATGCCTTCCTTCTAAGGCTGTTGGTGATTTAAAAAAAAACGTATCACAATTGCTTCACAATCAAAGCTGCTCAAGGATTAGCCTATCTGTGGATAGAAGAAGAGATGATACAAGGAGTAAAACAGAATGAGAAGCCCACATGCTGCACATCCCATGAGGTCAAGAGAGTGCTGGAAGGAGAAAAAGGAGAGAGAAGGAGCTGACTCTAACATCTGCTGTTCACCTGCCATGTCTGTAGCAGGAGGTTTTCTTGTCACTTCTTACGCATCACTCTCCTCTTTGCACCCACTTCCTACAGGAAGTTGGGGGCTTTGATCCCAGATGCCCAAAGAGCCCCATGGGGGTTCTTACTCTCCATCTTCTCTCCCAGGAGGCCCCTTCTACTGAAGAGATCCTAGATAAAGATGATGCGTGTCAAAGGATCCTTCTTCTAGTTTATAGAATCAGTTTCAAAGTGAACCCTAGAGTCTTGAGTCTCTGATGGAGGAGGTCTGGGAAACTACAGGGTGAGAAATGTTCCCTTGGAGTTACACTAAAAAACTGTCAGAGTTGGGTCTTTCTGGTGAACTTGCCCATTTGGGGAAGCAAGTTGTCCTGATGCTTGTGTGAGTGTGTCTGTGGGAAGGGCTGGGTGTGGAAGGATGGATAGGCAGGACAGGTGGGCAGGTACTGGCCCCTCAGGCCTCTACCTCCTGGGAGGAAGGGTTGCCAATCTTTGCTCATAACAAGGTCCTGAGACAGTTTGCTATCTTTCTTCTGCTCTCCAGTCATACCTGTGGGATTCACTAATATGTGGGAGACTCTGAAGATAAGAAGATGAGTGAAAGAATGGTAATAATAAAAAGGTACAGATAGAGAAGCAGGTTTATTTTAAGCACATTTTTCTCTCCCCAGAGGTGCTTTTTGTCTACTTGCAGTTTGTAATGGTATCTTGCACATGTGGTCTGGGGTAATTCATCTCTGCAAAGTCCTTGAGTTCTGGGAAGCGAGGGTATTTTGAGATAAGGCATCCTTGGTTATACAGCTTTGAATTTCTAGAGCTGCCTTCCATGATTTTCCTTTGACTTAACAGACTCTTCTGTGGCTCTGTACCTTTGCATCTGTTTGATCTTCCTGGAATACCCAACTTCACCCCTGCACTTGAGAATCTCATCACCTATGAGGACTTAGATGAAGTGCCCCCATCTCTTCAGTGATGGCCACTTTGTATTTGAACTTCAGTTTTCCTAGCAGAAAAATAGAGGTAATAGTATCCCTGTTGCAGAGTTATTGTGAAGATTGAACCTGGAACGACATGGGTTGAGCTCCTGGCAGATCTGAGTCTTAGATGGCATTCAACAAAAGTTTCCCTTCTTCTCTCTCTCCTTTCCTTCCATCTTCAGGGCTTGCATAGGCTTCATCCAAAACTGTCAAGTTTACCAAATTGTCACTTCTGTTTGTGTGTGTGTGCTTCTCAGCCCTACCATGAACTGCTGAGGACAGAGATTCCTTTTAAATCAGCTTTGTCGCCCTCAAGTCTAATGCAAGTCCAAGAACACAGATGGTGATCTGTGTCTGTCGAATGAATAAAGGAAGGAAGAGTGTATGAATGTTCAAATAGTCTGATTAAGCACAGGGGAATTCTAGTAGTTGCCTGAGAGACTAATCTAAAATTAGAAATATGGTACCAGTTAATTTAGAATTTTTACAGAGGACTCCTTACATCACTGGCAAAATGTCAATAGAAGTACTTCCATTTGGTACCTTTGATGTATTCTCTTTGCAGAATTTGAGCATTGTAAAGAAAATACAGGTTATTTTCTCTCACCTTCCTCTATTTTCTAAGATAGAATTCTGATAATTATATTTTGTTTAACAAACACAAAAATAATCTTTTAAAAATATTCTCCAAGTGCCAAGAATTGGAATAATTATCCTCCCTGATTTCTCACTGGCTCATAAATGGACTTTGATGTATTTATTACATAATAAGCACCTTTCAGTCCTCTCAAAACCCAAGAACCAAAACACTAACAATAACATAAATCTACTCATGTGTTCTTCCCCTTTGCTGTACCCCCATCTCCTCCCCATCCCCTCCCCATCCTGTAACAATTAACACAAAGTTTGTCTTTATCATTCCTCTCAGTCCTTTACTTTGTAAAAAAGTTTTACCGTATCTGTTTCTATGCCTTCATAATATATTTTTGGGGTGTGGTTGTTTTGCTCTTTGTTAATAGAGTAGCATGCTGTATATGGTCTTCTGAGACTTGCTTCTCCAGCCCTCATTGCTAGGGTTTGAACTCAGAGTCTTGCTTATGCCAATCATATGCTCTCCCACTGAGTCACACCCCCAGCCAAGACTTGATTTTGCCATTCAGCATCATGCTACCTCTGATTCACCCACATTGTTGCCTAAACTGAAGTTATACATTTTCACTATTGTATAATACTCCATACAGTGAATGCATCATAATTTATCCTCTCTGTGGGCATTTGGTCTCTGTTCAGTTTTATGCATTTATGAGATGTTGCTGTGAACATTCTTATATATGTCAGGGTAATGCACATGTGCAGAAGCAAAATCTTCACCTTATAGGTAATCTTCTATTATAGGTAATAGGACCCTTATACATAACTAAAGGAAATACTAATTACTCATCTGGAGTGGGTAGAAAACCTTCAGATGTGGGTAGAAACTGCAGGAATGCTGCAGGGAGTAAAAAGTGAAAAGAAAAAGAGAGGGGATGTTTGGAAGCTGCAAGACCAAGGAAAGCTATTTGCTAGGAGAGACAAGTCTAATAGGGAGTTTTCAAACAAAACGCTGTCTGCTCTTCAGTGTAAATGCCTTTCTGCATCACCATTGCAAACATCCCGGTAAATGACACTGCTCACCAATTCTCTTAGGCAGGTGAAATTTTGCTTTGAAAATAGTCATGGAAGAGGATGAGAGGATAGTTGACATGTGAGTTAGAAACAAAGAGGTATTCATGTTTTATTAATATCATTTATGCCCACTAAATAAATTTGAAGAAATAGGAAAAGAATATTGGTGGAAGATATTCTAAACTGTTAGCCTATGTGGAGCACTCATATGTTTTGACTTGACCTTATGAATTTATGAATGAATGAATGAGCAAATGAATGAACGTGGAGCCTTGGAATAGATATCACTGGTATTAGCAATTATAGCACCAAACCCTGAGGGAGAAATCTCTAGTCTTTGAACTAAGGAGGTAAAGCACACATACATGCATGCCATATGTGTATATTATTTAATACACATGTCAAAATATTTGCCTGCTCTTCCCTTCCTCCTTCCTTCCTTCCTTCCTTCCTTCCTTCCTTCCTTCCTTCCTTCCTTCCTTCCTTCCTTCCTTCCTTCCTGTACTGGAGATTGAGCCCAGGGGCATTCTACCACTGTGTTACATCCCCAGCCCTTTTTATTTTTATTTGAGACAGGATCTTGCTAAATTGCCGAGGCTGGCCTCGAATTTATAATCTTCCTGTCTCAGCCTCCTGAGTAGCCAGGATTACAGGAGTGTACCACTGCACATCTTTTTTTTTTTTTAAAGAAACTTTGGAAACTCTTCTTAATTTTGATTTAATTTAGTCCTTAATATCTACTTGGGCTCATCTACATACAAGATCATGATTTGGAGGATTCTAATTCTGCACAAACACAGATTCTCTGCTGGCATTTTCCCTCTTGTCTTTTGGCAAAAGAAAATGCTATTTCAAATGATTAAGGTCCTAGGAAAATGATTAAGGCTTGGTGTCTTTTTGTTCAGGCCTCTGGCTCCTGAATATCATAAACTAAAGCCAGCCCTGCAGCACAGGCTGTAAGCAACACCAGTGTTTTTACCACCAGGATGTACAATCCTGGTGCTACATGCTCCATGTAATTGGACAGCAAACAATGCTCCTTTTCTCTTAGGATCCCCTGTACTTGCTGTGGGAGCAGGATTGTGCACTTAAAATTCGTGATCTCAGCAATGGTACAGAAAGTGGCAACCTTTTCTTTGTGGTTTCTATGAACTGGAGCAAAACCCTGGTTATAGATGGAGTGGCCCGTTTTAGCAACTGGTACCAGGTACTATACAGTTAATTTTTATTTTGTTGTAGCTTGAATTTTATTGTTTTTGCATAACTGTAATCAATCTAAAGGGTCTAACTGATTTATTTGTCAAAGACAGAAATAAGTCTGAGATCAAATTAAGAAAGGCTGCTTACGGTGAGGGAAGCCATTTGCTGATTTTTTTTTTTTTTGAGGAAGGAATTAATTTTATCTTTACTTCTTAAAATTGACACATAATTGTATTTATGGGGTACAATGTGATAATTTGATACATGTATACAATGTGTAATGATCAAATCAGGGCACTTAGCATTTCTGTTGCCTTAAATATTTGTCATTTCTTTGTGTTAGGAGCCTTTGAACTCCTCTCTTCTAGCTCTTTACAAAAAATAATAAATTCTTGTAAGCTACAGTCACATTGCTGTGTGGAGAACACTAGAACTTCTT
>CM053401.1:58248059-58273333 GCA_028644305.1 Xerus rutilus
AACATGCAGCACCTCTTCATGTTCAAAACACTAGAAAAACTAGGAATAGTAGGAGCATACCTCAACATTGTAAAAGCTATCTATGCAAAACTGAAAGCCAACATCATCCTCAATGGGGAAAAATTGGAAGAATTCCCTCTAAAAATGGGAATAAGACAGGGATGTCCTCTTTCACCACTTCTATTCAACATAGTCCTTGAAACTCTAGCCAAAGCACTTAGACAGAAGAAATTAAAGGGATAAGAATAGGAAAAGAAGAAGTTAAACTATCATTATTTGCCAATGACATGATTCTTTAGAGGATCCAAAAAATTCCACCAGAAAACTTCTAGAATTAATGAATTCAGCAAAGTAGCAGGATATAAAATCAATACCCATGAATCAAACTCTTTTCTATACATCAGTGATGAATCCTCTGAAAGAGAAATTAGAAAAACTACCCCATTCACAGTAGCCTCAAAAAAAAAAAAAACTTGGGAATCAATTTAACAACAGAGGTGAAAAACCTTTAGAATGAAAACTACAGAACACTAAAGAAAGAAATTAAAGAAGACCTTAGAAAATGGAAAGATCTCCCATGCTCTTAGATAGGCAGAATCAATATTGTCAAAATGGCCATACTACCCAAAGTGCTATTTAGATTCAATGCAATTCCAATTAAAATCCCAACATCATTCCTTATAGAAATAGAAAAGGCAATCATGAAATTCATTTGGAAAAATAAGAGACTTAGAATAGCCAAAACAGTCCTTAGCAAGAACAGCAAAGCAGGAGGCATCATAATACCAGAACTTAAACTATATTACAAAGCTATAACAACAAAAACAGCATGGTATTGGCACCAAAATAGAATGTAGATCAATGGTATAGAATAGAAGACACAGAGACAAACCCACATAAATACAGTTATCTCATACTAGACAAAGGTACCAAAAACATACACTGGAGAAAAGATAGCCTCTTTAACCAATGGTGCTGGGAAAACTGGAAATCCATGTGCAGCAAAATGAAACTAAACTCCTATCTCTCACCATGCACAAAATTCAACTCAAAGTGGATCAATAGGAATTAGACCAGAGACTCTGCAATTAGTTGAGGAGAAAGTAGGTCCAAATGTGCACCATGTCAGATTAGGCCCCAACTTCCTTAACAAGACTACTAAAGCTCAAGAAATAAAATCAAGAATCATTAAATGGGATGGATTCAAACTAAAAAGCTGCTTCTCAGCAAAAGAAATAATCAATGAGGTGAGCAGAGAGCCTACATTTTGGGATTGAATTTTTGCCACACGCACATCAGATAGAGCCTGATCTCCAGGATATATAAAGAACTCACAAAACTTAACACCAAAAAGACAAACAACCCAATCAATAAATGGGCTAAGGAGCTGAATAGATATTTCTCAGAAGAAGATACACAATCAGCAAATATATGAAAAAACGTTCCACATCTCTAGCCATTAGAGAAATGCATATCAAAATACTCTAAGATTTCATCTCATGCCAGTCAGAATGGCAGTTATCAAGAATACAAGCAACAAGTGTTGGAGAGGATGTGGAGGAAAAGGCACACTCATACATTGCTGGTGGAACTGCAAATTGGTGCAACCAATCTGGAAACCAGTATGGAGATTCCTTAGAAAACTTGGAATGGAAACACCATTTGACTCAGCTATCCCACTCCAAGGACTATAAAACAGCAAGGTCTGTACCCAAAGGACTTAAAAACAGCATACTACAGTGATGCAGCCACTTCAATGTGTATAGCAGCTGAATTCACAATAGCTAAACTGTGGAACCAACCTAGATGCCCTTCAGTAGATGAATGGATAAAGAAACCATGGTGTATATACACAATGGAATATTACTCAGCAATAAAAGAGAATAAAATTATGGCATTTGCAGGTAAATGGATGGAGTTGTAGAAAATCATGCTAAGTGAAGTAAGCTAATCCCAAAAAACCAAAGGCCGAATGTTCTCTCTGGTAAGTGGGTACTGAGCCATAATATGGGTGGAGGCATGGGGAGAATGGAGAAACTTGGGTCAAATGGGAGGGAAGGAAGGCGGTGGGACATGGGGGCAGGATAGATGGTGGAATGCGACGGACAAAAATGCCCTAAGTTCCCGTATGACTGCACATATGGTGTGACTCTATGTTATGTACAACCAGAGAAGTGAAAAGTTATGCTCCATTTGTGTACAATGAATCAAAATGCATTCTGCTGTCATATAAACCTAATTAGAATAAATAAATTTAAAAAAAAGACTAGTGTCACACTGTTAGTCAGACACCGGTGGCAGTGAGCCTACCTACACCTGAAAGACATCTCTGATATGGGGCCAGAGAGAGAGGAGCTCCTTCAGATCTGCCAGTTGGAAGGCAGGCAGGCCACTTCCTGAGCTCTGGGGCCAACCATGAAACCAGAGTAGCGCTTACCAATGTCCAGGAGGAACTGGCAAAACCTGCTAAGTAAAAACTTTGGAAAACTGCCTTGGCTTAAAAAGAGATGGTAGAGAGTATAATGATTAGAGCTGGGATTAAAGAAATCTATCTGAATATGAATTCTGGCTCTGTCTCTTTTTTTAAAAAAATTTTTAATTTAAATTAATTTTAAGTTGATACATAAAACAAAAGTTATACATATTAATATGATGTTTTGATACATAAATACTTTGCATAACTTTAAACATGTTAAAATATCTATCTCCTCCAACATTTATCATTTCTTCCAAATGAAACATTTAATATCTTTTCTTCCAACTTTTTGAGATGTACAATATATAATTGTTTTCTGTAGTTACCCTGCAGAGCAATGCTACACCAGAGCTTCCTCCTGATCAACTTTAAACCCGCTGATTAACCTGTCTCCATCTTTCCCTCCCCCTACTCTCTCCAGTGTCTGATAACTATCACTTTCAACTTCTATGGGATCAAGATTTTTTAGATTCCACATATGAATGGGATTTTGTGGCATTTGTCTTTCTGTGCTTGGCTTATTTAATTTAACATAATGATCTCCATTTCCATTCATGCTGTCAAAAATGACAGAATTTCATTTTTTATGGCTAAATAATATTCCATGGTGTATATGTACCACATTGTCTTTGTCCATTTATCAGTTGATGAACATTTAGGTTGATTCTATATCTTGGCTATTGTGAGTAGTGCTGCCATAAACATTCAAGTGCAAATGTCTCTTTAGTGTACTGATTTCATTTCCTTTGAATATATATCCAGGAATGGGATTGCTGGATTAGATAGCCATTCTGTTTTTTATATTTTGGAGAAACTCCATACTGTTTTCCATAATGGTTGTACTAATTTACATTTCCACCAACAGTATGCCTCCCCCTTTAGAGTTCCCTTTTCTCTATAATCACATCAGCACTTGTTATCTTTTTGATAATGGACATTCTTATTGAAGTGAGATAATATCTTATTCTTTTTTATTTTCATGTTCCTGATAACTGGTGATATTGAGAATTTTTCGTATACCTTTTAGCCATTTGTATATCTTCTTTTGAAAAATGTCCTGTTTAGATCTATTGCCAATTTTTAATTGGGTAATTTTTATTTTTATTTTCTGTGGAATTTTTAAGTTCCTTAATCCTGGGTATTGGCCCCTTGTCAGATGGATAGTTTACATATATTTTCTCCCATTCTGTAGGATGTCTTTTCACTCTGACAATTGTTTCCTTTGCTGTGCAGAAGTTTTTTTGTTTGATATAATCCAATTGTCTATTTTTACTTTCTCCCCCTCTGTCAGAGCTGTTAGGGTCTTGTCTAAACCATCTCTACCCATTCCAACATCCTGGAGCATTTGCCCTATGTTTTCTTCTAGTAGTTTCTTTGTTTCAGGTCTTACATTTAAGTCTCTAATCCATTTTGCATACCCCACCCCCATGGTGCTGTAAATTGAGAGGACATATTAAGCCAGTGCATCACCATTGGGCTGTACACCCAGACTGTCCAGTTGATATTTTAACTGCTGAGGGATGGGGTCTAGTTTCATTCTTCTATATGTGGATACCCAATTTTCCCAGCACTATTTATTAAAAAGAGTGTTCTTGAGCACTGAGGATGTAGCTCAGTTGTAGAGCATTTACCTTGCATGCGAGTCTGAGTTGAATCCATAGCACTGCCAAGACGGAAAAAAAGACTGTCCTTTCTATGGCTCTGCCTCTTGTTATGTTTACTTTTTTCTATGTCTTAGTTTTTTCATCAGTAAAATGGGGATACTGATAGCACATACTCTGTGCTGATTTCATGAAGGATAAATGAGCTCATACTGCTTATTTAGAGAAACAGCAGGATGAAGAACACAGACTCTGGAGCCCGACAGCCAGAGCTTGAAACATGACTCCAGCACTTGATGTTTCCATGATGTGAAGCAAGTTATTTCATTTACCTGTCTTGGGTCCTCTTTTATGGGGTTCATAGCAGCCTTTATTTGGTGGTTAATCTGTGTGAAGGGTTCAGAGTGGCGCCTGTACTTAGCAAGCACTGTTAGCTGTGATTAGCATAATGCCTGGTACATCTCAGTGTATGTGGTTCGTAATGTGTGTGCAATGATACTTTCATTCTGCTGGAAGCAGAGACTAGAGGCAGAAAGAAGCCCATGTGCCTGAGAAGGAGTTCTGCCCAGTTCAGATTCAAACAAATCTCAGAACTGCTCTCTGGGTTGGCAGCTCTGTGGGTGGTTAGCTGAGCGTGGTCTGTTCCCACAGGTGTGGTCACACAGGCATCCTTTTCTCCTCCCTGCCCTAATCATATCTTGGCTTTGGCCCTGCCCGTTGATGACATTGTCCTCCCAATAGCACTCTCAGAGCCATCCGGGTAGAATAGGACTAATTGCTCACTGGAAATGGGGCTTCCCTTCTGCCTTGAGGCCTGGCTGTGAAAGAAAGCACAGGAGAAATGATTTCAATAGGAAGGCTGCTCCTGGTAACAATGCGTCTTTGTTTCTAAGTAAATAATACAGCTAAGGCCTGTGATCCTCCTAAGACTGTGGAGCCTGGAATCTGAACAACCTGTTTGTTTTTACCAGCTTCTGGAACCCACCGTGACACAGCTTCTCCCCTCTGCCTCCAGTGTGCCCTTCCTTAAGACCTTTCCCTTCGAAGTCCTTGCCACAGTTTGCTTGTTGGAGCTTGGCTTGCTCCAAGAGACAAAGTGCAGGGGTGGGATGTGGTAGAGAGCTCCAGCAGCTGCTGGTGAGGATTCCAGAGCACCACAGGCAGAAGAGGCCCTGCAGGCTGGGCAAGGTTGCATTCACGTTTGACCTCCTTGTACCTCTTTTCAAAAAATAAAGGCAACGTTATATGATTTGGGGGAGTACCTTGAGACTAATTAAATCCTTAAAAGGAGAGCTAAGAGCTAAGGAAAATTAGGTGGTGGTATTATTGTCAGAGCTGTTAATTAAGGACACAAGGGTATGTGGGGGGATGTGTACTGGTGGTCTGGAGGGTGGCATCATGGAGAGAACAATATGGATCTCTATCCTCAGGTGGATAGCTCTCCCTCTTGCCTCTGCTTCCTTTCTTTCTCTCTCCCTCCTACTGGCCCCCGTGCTTTTCCAGAAATCAGGTAGATGGTCAGGAATTTGGGCAAATGTAGGAGCAGGAATTCTGAGAAGGTCATACATTAGTCCTGCAAATTTTACCCTTCTCTTCAGGCCCTGTACCTCATTAACCTCCCTTAGATTTTTCTTGGTCTAACTTAGTCATTTGGTTTTGCACAAAGAGGGGAAGGCTCCTGATACAGTTCCACCACAGCAGCTGTCTAGGGATCCTGGCCTGCTCCTGGTGTGCAGGGGCTTTTCTCTGGAGGTGAGTCCTCAAAGCTCACAGAAGGGCAGCCCTCATCCTGTGCACTCAGGCTGACCTGGAAAAACTGCCCACAAGTCATACCCTGTTTCTAAGTTCATCCCTTTCTACAAAGTACCATTCCTCCTCAGAGGGTTTCAAAGCCACTGTCCCATTCTGAATCTCATGCATCATGTGATGGAGATGTTCACAACGACAGCAGATAAACTTAACAATTTCCCACATCCAAACAAAGAACCTGACTGCAAAATAAAACTGTAAAATTCTGATTTTTGCTGGTAAAATTATCTGTCAGCCACCAGAGGGTGCCCACAGAGTTCTCTGAAAATGACCAAAACCTCAAGAAGTAGAAAAAATTTCCAGTGCAATTTAAGACCAAGACAAGAAGGGCTTGTCCTCTCCTGACTTGAATAGATGCACAGGTCAGAGAAGGTGTTATGAGACTCAAGGGGTAGCGGGATGGGCAAGAACCAGGATGGATACAAATTACTTGAATTTGAGCTGAACAGGTTGCTTCTTGATTTTAAATTGGCAAGTGCAATAGCACTTCATGGATTGGCCCTGGAAGCATTTTCATTCCCTGGCAAACCCTCTTCTTCACCCATCCCCCATCAGTGTGTACAAAGGAAATGCAAATACATATAAATATTAGCTGAAACCTCAGGTTTCTTGGAAAGGAGGTTGCTGCTGCTGCTGCTGTTGCTGCTGCTGCTGTTAATGCTGCTGCTTTTAAAAAGTCCTATAATGCAAATGAAAGGACAGAGTCACTGAGTTGCCGCTCCTATGCTAGGATCAGGTTTAAGAAAGAAGAAATGAAGGTTCATGGATAGAGGGTCTTATGTGGAATGAACCAGGAACCACAGCATGGGATACAGCCCCTACCCTCTCCCAAGCAGGGCCTGCCAAGCAGGCTGTGTCTGGTATCCCAGTAACTCCAGGGCCTGGCATGATAACTGACACACAAAAGGTGCCTGCAGATGTTCCATTGAATGAGAGAATGAATGACTGGGATGAGAGCTGCAGGAGTAGGTGGAAGACTTCATGGGTTGGCTGGGAGCTTTCACCAGAGTGAGAAGAACACAGGGAAAGGGTTGGGTTGGAATAGAAAGGCAATTTCCCACTAAGAAGGGACCCCCATGTTTCATCTGAGTTGTCTCTACCCGAGGGCTTTGCCATGAATGCCCAAGGCTGCAGAGCAGAATGTATTGACTTGGTCCTGATGACGGTCAAATTGCTCAGTTTGGATACTCCGTTCATGCATACATTTATCCATTCATTCACATTACTGAATACATGATGGACACTCTGGCCATCATTTATCATTCCCATACAGAGGATCCCAACCTCCCTTAGCTATTGCTTGGTGAACTGGTTATGTGAATGCTGGAGGAATTACGCATATGGCTAATATTGGTGGGGGCTTTGGCTCTCTGAAAATCCAGCCAGCATAAAACTGGGCTAAAGCACAGGTTACTGGGCAATTGGGCTATTTATCTTTATAAATAAATGCAGGCAATATAGGTATATATGCCCCGTGTCTATGGTATAAGCATGACGGATGGCCCAGCAGGTTCCCCCACACTTTGTGAGTCATTTGGTGACATAGGTGTGTCCACTTCCAATCTTCCTTCATTCCTGATTTCCAAAAGGTCTGGCACAGCACTTGTATTTGGGGGAAGGGTAGATAGACCCAAGGAAGGGCTTCAACAAACCAGCAGTAGCTAAAGTAAAGGAAAATTTCTGAAAGCTAAGCAGGCTTCTGAAAGAAGCATCCATTGGATTTTCTCACCAGATTGTTTTTGCAGTAATAAAATCTTCTGGGGTTGGAAGAGAGTCTTTTGTTTTTGTTTTTGTTTTTAAAGAAAGAAAAGAAAACCCATAACTAGAGGCAAAAAATGACCCAAACAACATCTTTGCCTGAGCTCTCCGTCAAAGAGGATCTAAGTGAAGGCCAAAAGATTATGGGGTTTGGACATCAACAGACATGGTGTCAGTCAGCAAAGTGTTTACTGTAGATACACTAAGCGTGGACTGAGGGGAGGTTGTGTGAATCTGTGAGTGTCATTTTATCAAATTCATCGTTAGTCTCTTTGCTATGTGAAGGAATGAGTTACGGGGAGGAAGTCAGCTTTAAAATTCCATTTTGTAAAGAATGGAGTAGGCACTATAAATATTTACCTTCTCCTTGGTCTCATAAATAGGCACAATTCTATGAAGCTTACCTAATTGCTTTTTATTAAACAAATTTATCTTGAATATCTACTGGGTCTTATACACCAAACCTGCATTCACTGGAGAGACTATGATAACAAAAACAAAACTCCACAAAATTTTTGCCTTCAGGGGGTTGACAGTATAGTGAAGGAGCAGACAAATGACTAGACTGTAGCAGAGTGGCTGTTTTAGTCAGCTTTTGTGTAACTGTGACCAAAATACCCGGTGACAACTTAGAGGAGGAAAAGTTTTTTGGGGGCTCAAAGTTTCAGAGGTCCATAGATGGAAGACTCCATTGCTCTGAGTCCAAGGTAATGGGGAAGAGCCCAGTGAAGGAAAACTGCTTAGGTCATGGTGAGGTCAGGAAGGAAAGACAGGGAGAGAGGAAGGTGAGGGAAAGAGGGAGAGACCACAGGGAAGATGAACCCTTCCATGGCATGTCCCCAGGGACCCACCTCCTCCAGTCATGCCCCACTTGCCTATAGGTACCACTCCACTGGTCCATTCAAACTAGAATGGACTGATTAGGTTATAGCTCTCATAACCTAATCATGTTAACTCTGAATATTCCTGCATTAATAGGAGCTTTTAGGAGACACCTCATATTCAAACCATAATAGGGGCCAAGCTCGGCCTGTCATCCTGTGGCCTCTGCGAGGAAATCTTGTTCCATAACCCATGAAAGGGGCAGTATTCTACACAACACAAAGGTATTCTCTTACAGTTCTGGAGGCCTGAGTTCAAGTTAAAGTGTCAGCAGAGTTGATTCCTTCTGAGGGCTGTGAGGAAGAAACAGTTCTATGCCTCTCTCATAATTTTCATTTTTGCCAGTAATCCTTCGTATCCTTTGGTTTACAGATACATTGCTTCAATTTCTATGTCTATCTCAACATAACCCCTCTCTGTCTCTTAATTCTTCTCTTTCATTTCTTATAAGGCACTTGTCATTGGATTTAGAGCCCACCCTAATCCTGAATGATCTCATCTAGAAATTCTTGCCTTAAGTATATCTGAAAAGGCCATAATTCTCAATAGGATCACATTTTGAGATTTTGGGTAGGCATATGTTTTGGCAGGATACCTTTGCACCCATTAAAAATAAGTTATGAATGTGATCACTGCTGGATTACTCAACTGGTAGACCAGGTGTATGTTCAAACAATCAACAAGGCAAGGGTACTTGGAGGAGGGAGAGAAAGAAGCTGCATATCATCATCATCATCATCATCTTCTCCTTCATCATCATCATTATTTTGAAAGAAATTGTTATTTCAAAAACACTGAAGTACTTGTAGAAAAAATTATTAGGATTTAAAACATTTTTGGTTTAACATCAAAGTGGAAGAAAGAAACCATACTATTCTGAGTATCTGGAATCACTAGAGGCATTAATTAGCAAAATGCAATAGTTCAGTGTGGTTGGAAGGTAGAATGTAGGAGAGTCTTTTGTTGTTGTTGTTATTGGTTTTGTTTTGTATCTTGCAATTATTGAAGCCACTGGTGACCTTATTAGGAATTATCACCATATTATCAACATTGATGAGTTGGGCTTGAAGATTGAATGGAGATAGGATAATTCTAAGTGTGAATTATAAGAAAAAACTTGATTATGAGGTGAAACGGTTTAGGGGACTATGAAATGTAGTCTTCAACTTTGTAAAGTTGATTAATAATCTGCTGTGTGTGTTCAAATGCTACAAATGGCTCTAACTGCTGTCAGAATTTCTTAGGGGTATTGTCCACTGATGATGTCTATCAAATAGTGTGAACCAAGATTCCTAGCCAGGTGTATAGATTTCCCCCAGGCATCCTCATGTTCTGGGTGAAACAGCACCTCACTACCATGTTAACCTCATAACTTTACAGGCAGATATCTTTGTGTGTGTGTGTGTGTGTACCAGGAATTGAACCCAGGGGCATTTAACCACTGAGCCACATCCCCAGCACTTTTCATTTTATTTTTTATTTGATACACGGTCTTGTTAAGTTACTTAGGGCTTTGCTAACTTGCTGAGGCTGGCTTTGAACTTGTGATCCTCCCTCCTCAGACTCCTGAGCTGCTGGGATTATAAGCATGTGCCATGGTGCCCAGCTATAGGCAGATATCTCAGAGTAACCTGAGCATGCATGCTAATATCCTCTTAGTTCTTTGTATGAGCTATTTTTCCTGCATGAGATGTCCTTTTTGTTTATTCATCTTTCAAAACCTAACTAGAATATTCTTGTTTGTTCTACTCTGTCTCATGAAGTTGCTAATTCTTTAGAATCCCATAGCACCTTTATACTATAAGCACATAACTCTTATCATTGTATTAAATTTCTTAATTTTCTGCCTCTCACAAAAAAATTATGGAGTTTAGGATCCCTGTTTTCTTGTCTGTCTTTCTTGTTTTTAAAATTTAATTTTTTAAAATTTTTAATTTTTTTAGATGTTGATAGACCTTTATTTTATTCATTTATTTATGTGTGGTGCTGATAATTGAACCCAGTGCCTCACACCTGCTAGGCATGTGCTCTACCACTGAGCCCCCGTCCATGTTTTCCCTTCTTTTAGTCCTCACATACATAGATTGGGCATATAGTATGAAGAGTTCAGTACATTTTATTCATCACTAATCAGGAAGTTGTCAATCACAACTGCAATGAGACTCCATGTCACTCCAGGTAGAATGGCTATTATTAAAACAAAAAATAACAAATGCAGAAAAGAGAGCTCTAATTTGCTGTTGGTGGGAATGTAAATTAGTATAACTGTTATAGAAAACACTTAGGTGTTTCCTCGGAAAACTAGAAATGGAAGGTGGGCATGGTAGTGCACATCTGTCATCCCGGTAATTTGGAGGCAGAGGCAGGAAGATAGCAAGTTCAAGGACAGTTTGGCAATTTAGCAAGATCCTGTCTCAAAGTAAAAATAAAAGGCTGGGAGTGTAGTTCAGTGATAGAGCAACCTTGGGTTAAATCTTCAGTACTACAAAACAGAAACAAAAACTATAAACAGAACCACTGTATGATCCAACAATCCCACTTCTGGGTATATATATCTAAAGGAAATTAAATTAGTATGTTGAAGAAATATCTGTGCTTGAATATTTATTGCAGCATTATTCACAATAGCCAAGGTATGGAATCAACCTAAATGTTCAACAATGGATGAATGAATAAAGAAAATGTGTTCTATATATACATTAGGATACTATTCAGCCATAAAAAAAGGATAAAATTCTGTCATTTGAAGTGCGTGAATGGAACTGGAGGATATTGTGTTAAGTGAAATAAGCCAGGCACAGAAATATAAATACCACATGTTCTCACTGATATGTGGAAGCTAAAATGTTGATCTCATGTAAGTAGATGGTAAAATAGGCACTTGGGAAGGATGTGGGAGAGGGAGGAATTAAAGAGAGGATGGTTAAATATACCAGGATGCAGTTGGATAGGAGGAATAACTTCTAATGTTCTATATCACAGGAGGATAACTATAGTTGACAATAATTAATTGAATATTTCAAAATAGCAAGTACAGGAGGTTCTGAAAATTTCCAATATAGAGAAATGATAAATGTCTGAAGTGATGGTATGCCATTTATCCTGATCTGATGGTTGCACATTATATACATGTACTGAAATATCACACTGTATCCCATAAATTTGCATAATTACTATGTGTTTATTAAAAATAAAACATACATTAAAAATGTTTTGGGGGGCTTGGGGATGTAGCTTAGTGGTAGAGCATGAGGCCCTGGGTTCCTTCCCTCATACCAAAAATGGCAAAATTTTGAATAAATGAGTAAATACTTTCAAATTCAAAGTATGTGGGGGTTCAGGGGGTAGGGGGTTGGTGGATACCTAGGAAATGAAACAAGCCAGGAGAGAGAATAAGAGAGGGGATGGAGCAGACTTATTATCAGCATGCATTACCCACCCCCATTACTACTAGAATCCAAGTTTATGCAGGTATCCACTCTCTTCCAAACAGCCATGTGCCTTTGGGTCAGCTCATCCTTCCCCAGCCCAGGGCTGAGTCTGACTGATCTAAGGGCAATCTCATTTCCTTGCCAATGATTGATTCAGGTATGGGCATGTCACCCAATTTTGCCTGTGAGAAATGAGAGGCATCTGAGAAATGTTACCTAGCTCCTAAGAAAGAGATGCTTTCTCTTCTTCCTCAAGGTATTTCCAGGTCTGAAGAGCACACCTGGAAATACTGAAGCCATCTTGCCATCAGTCAGTGGCAAAGGGAACCAATGCCTGAGGATGGCAGAGCAGAGAGATGCTAAGAGCCTGGATTGGTAATAATGGCATGGCTGGTCACTGAATCTGCCTACCCAGCCTTCTTCCCTGGAGAGTTATACTTCTGCTCATCAATGTGTTTCCTTATTATTTAAGGCTGCTTGAATCTCAGTTCTATGACTAGAGGGCAAAAGCATTCTAACCAAAATAACTTGACGAATGTTTATTTAGTAAATGTTTATTAAATATAACTTGATTTTGATTGATTGATTGCATACTGGGGATTGAACCCAGGGCCTTGAGCATGTTAGGCCAGCATTCTATCGTTTAGCTACATCTGCAGCCCCTTTTGAATTTTATTTTGCTAAAGGGTATTACTAAGTTGCCCAGGCTAGCCTTGAACTTGGAATCTTCCTGCCTCAGGCTCCTGAGTAGTTTGGATTATAGTTGTTCACCAACAACACCCCGCCAATATAACTTGATTTTAAAGTGACCATGTTAGAAATGAAAGAACATGTCCCCTGTAAATCCATCATGTGCTAGGATTTGGAAAAGTGACATATGGTATACCTATAGTCATCTCCTTACAAATAAGCTGAAGCTTATTTATTTGATTATACTACTCAAATGGTAGAGTCTAAATTTCTTTTCCCAGATGGTTAGGAAAAATCTGGTCATGAGCTATATGAAAGAAAATAAAGTCATAAGGAACAGATAGGAAAACTTCTTTCTACTGGATTTCTGAGATAGTCACTTTGGGGAAATATATGAAGTTTTAAAAATTGAAGTATAATTAGTTTTAGTTTTTAAAAATTAAAACAGGGTACCTTGGCATGTGAATAGTGAAGTAAAATAGAGTAGAAGAAAATCAAGATGTGAACCTCCATATCATTGTATTTCATATCTGCTGATTCCACCAACCACAAATGGAAAAATACTTTAATAGAAAAAAAGTGTGTCTGTATTCAACATGTACAGAGTTCTTTTTCTTGTCATTGTTCCCTAAACAATGCAGTATAACAGCTATTTATATAACATTTACATTGTTAGGTATTATAAGTAATCTAGAGATGATTAAAGTAAATGAGAGGATGTGTGTAGCTTTGTGTAAACACTACACCATGTCATAGAAGGAATTTGGGATCTTGGAGGGTGGGAAAGGGTTTGGCAACCAATCCCAATATGGATATGGAGGGTTGACTATATATAGATTTAGCACATGATAAAGAACTCATTTCAAATCAGTGGGCTAAAACTGCCTTTTTGTAAAAATTAATGATGTTTGGACAGTAGGGTAGCTGGCTATAACAATATAGTTGGAACTGTACGGCACACCTTGCCTAATAGATTCCAGATGGGTGGGTCAGATATTTTAAATATAAAAATGTGAAACCATAAAAATGTGAAAAGAAATCATGAAAATTTTTATTGTAACTTATGGCTGAAGAAAATCATTTGAAATCCAACACAAATCACAGCGGTCATAAAATAAAAGGTAAAAAATCCAACCACGTTTTTTTTATATAAAAAAATATGTCTGCATGCAAAAATGACCATAAGCAAAGTCAAATTTGATAGCAAACTAGGAAACTTATTTAGTACTCATTGCTATATAATCTGGAAGAAAGAACAACAACCCACTACAAAATGGGCACAGGATATCTTATCAGGTGAGGTGGGTTGGCAATTTGGCAATATTATACAAGTCTACATGCTCTTTGATGAAGCAATTTTACTTTTGGTAAATATTTATAATATTTTTAAATTTTTTTTAGTTACTGATGGGTCTTTATTTTTTATTGATATGTGGTGCTGAGAATCACATATGTGAAGCAAGCACTCTGCCACTGAGCCACAACCCCAGCCCAAATATTTATAATATTATAGCTATAATAATACTTATAAAAATTCTATTGTTACAGAAATATTCCTACATGTAGAAATCACTTAAAGATAAGGTTAATCTTTTTTTTTTAATATTTTTTTAGTTGTTGATGGATCTTTATTTTATTCATTTATTATTTATATGTGGTGCTGAGGATCGAACCCAGTGCCTCACACGTGCTAGGCAAGCACGCTATCACTGAGCTACAGCCCCAGCCCGATAAGGTTAATCTTTACAGCATTGTTTATAGTACCAAAAAAACTTGGAAATAATGAAAATGATCATCAAAGGGAGAGTGGTTATACAAATGGTGCTGTGTTCAAGTAATGGATTGCTTACTATTCATCATGGAAGATTGAGGAGCTCTTTGAAAACTGGTGTGCAGTGATCTCCAAAAGACAGTAAATGAAAAATTCAAGGTTCAGAACATAATACTAAATCACTATTTATGTAAATAAAAGATGATGGGTGATATACAAATTCACTTATATATTTCTGCAAAGAAAAGTAGGAATTTGGCAACAGTGATGCTCCCAGAGGAGGAACTGAGTAGCTGGAGAATGTTTCACTGTGTATAATTATATACCTTTTGAATTAGAAAATATGTGAATATATTACCTATTCCAATTCTCCCCCAAATAAGTTACATTTAAAAGGATATTTTAAAGGAGCACACAATAAGTAGAAAACTCATAACACTTTAAAAACAAAAAGTAGCTGGGCACGGTGGTGTACACCTATAGTCCCAGCTACTCAGGAGGCTGAGGCAGGAGGATCCTGAGTTCAAGGCCAGCATGGGCCACATAGTGAGATCCCATGTCAAAAAGCAAAACAAACAAATTGAAGAACTGAGAATCAGATTCTATAAATGCAGCATGAGCAGCACCTAACATGCCCACCAATGTCTCTGTCCTTCTACCAATCCCAAGTAGACCCAGACTTGATTCATCAACCCTTAGCCAATCCTATGCTTTAAGGTCAAGCCTGTCTAGTAGGGATTCACCCCTATGCTACTGTCTTCTTTACACCCTTCAGGGATGACTGGTGGCAGAGCATCAACCTAAGGGCATCCTACATTTCTCTGCTGGGCACCACTGATGGGTGTAGTTGTTCGTCTGAAGGATGGTAAGAGTAGTTGGGACACTTAATTTTGAAAATTAGACTAAGGCAAAAGAAAATGAAGCAGGTCATGGTAGGAGGTTTTCACCTGTAGAGTATTATAATGGGATGGTAAGAAGAGATGATAATAAATCATAGAGGGCAGGAGAACCACCTACTTGTCACACTTCAGCTGAATTTTTCTCTTCTAGAGCTTTGTAGTTGATGCCTTATTAACATCAGAGGGGATTTGATGGCTTGTCACATTCAGTCCTGACTACTGAAATGAAAAGGATAGAAAATGAAAAGTATGGAAAATGAAAATCAATTGCATTCTTTAATTTTAGTCATCCCCTTCCTGGAGCATATTGAATAGTACTTTGGGTTCTTTCATTGTTCAGGTTATTAATAACAAAGAGCCAAAGTTATTCACATTCCTAAAGAGTCTTTCATCTCAAAGGAGCCAATGTAATTCACTAATTCAGTTACCTGAACTACATTTGGTAATTATTTGAGGATCACTTCACCCAGAGGTGAATTTCGACGAGTTGTGTGACACATCCAACAGTCACTTCATTCTCCAGTCCGTGCAAAAGAAAAATGAATAGCTAATAGGGATGTCCTCCTGAAGGATTTTCCCAGTGAAAACTTCAGGGAGATGTATGCTGAAAGAATGTAATTAACTGCCCGAAATTAATACCTCCAACCTTACTCAAGCTTTCCTGACCTCTTTACTAGTGTCAAGGTGGAGAGGTGGCTTATATCACGATGGGACTCCAGCAGCTGAGAGATCTGTGAACAGCAGGCACTCCACTGCTGTTTTAGTTTTCATCTACCATATGCAGTTCTTTTTTATTTTTTGAGTGACTATAAATGGCAATGTGTTTCTAATTATTTTCATATATTCACTTCTAAAATGTAGAAACACAATTGATTTTGTATGTTGAGCTTGTATCAGTGACCCTAAGGAACTCATTTATTAGTTTGAGGAATCTTATAGTAGATTCCTGAAGATTTTCTATGCAAACCATCTTCACAGAGACAGTTTTAATTCTTCTTTTTTCCTTCCTTTCTGATCTTTTATTTCCTTTTCTTGCCTTATCAAGCTGGCTAGATCATGGCTGAATCACAGTGGTAGGAGAAGACATTCTTGTAGACATTCTTCCCTTCTACCTGGTCTTTGGAGAAGAGCATTCAGTATTCTACAACTAAGTATAATATTAATTGCAGGTTTTTTGTAGATGTTCTTTATCACATTGAGAAAGTTCTCTCTAATCCTAGTTTTCTGAAAATTTTTTTTAATAATCAGTGGGTGTTTCATTTTATCAAATGCCTTTTCTGCATCAATTGATATGATCATGTGATTTTTTCCTCCTTAATTGATTAAGATGGTAGATTACATTGATTGATTATTTTTTAATGTTATGATTTTAAGTATTATTCTCTCTCTAGCTTTCTCTTTTTCCAGTCCTGGGCATGGAACCCAGAAAGCACTTAAATACTGAGCAACATCCCCAGCCCTTTTTCATTTTTTATTTTAAGACAGGATGTCACTAAGTTGCTTAGGGCTTTGTTAAGTTGCTGAGGCTGGCCTCAAACTTCAGATCCTCCTGCCTCAGGTTTCCAAGTTGCTGGGATTACAGGTGTGTGCCACAGTGCCCAGCCACGTTGATTAATTTTTGAACATTGAACCAGTTTTGCAGTCTGTGAACAACAGTCATTCAGATGTTATCTAATTTCAAAGTTCATTAGCAAGGAATAGTGTCTCAGTTCTATGATCCTATTTTGGGAGGCAAGGGATGCAGGAGAATGGTGAGAAATGAGCTTTCAGGTAAGGACATGTGGTTTCATTCACCTGATTCAGTCTTATGATAAGAGTTCTTTCTTTGATCTTCTATCATCACTCATAGGTCAGGAAACTTGTGCCAGTATCACTGATGACCATTGAGATGGGTCATCAGTATAACATGGAGTTCAGCCACTACAAAAGCTCTTGTTTGTGGGGATATGCTCAGCGGTCACCACTGTCCCAGAAAGAAGAATGACCTCCACCTTCCCTCTGCATTCCAGATAGCACTCAAGTGCATTTTCTTGACAGAAGCTAAATTTCATCAATAATCTTAGTAGGAAAGGAGTTGGGATAATATGGTTTGAAGACTTCTAGCCCCTGTAACCCAGAGGAGAGCAAAGAAGGAGGTATAAATAGGTTTTGGGAGCCACTATTGGCCTCATTGAATCCAATAGGAGCCAAAGAGCTTACGTTTTCTCTTTACAATTATGCTTTAAATACCATCTCCTAAATTTTATGTTACCTTTCCTTTTATCTCTTCCATGATCATTCAATCACCCACTCAGAAGGATATATTTACAGGGGTAGAGTTGGGGTGGGAGAATAGAGTAGAAAAAGAAAGATGTGATGCAAATAGAATATATTCCATTTAAACTTAACACCAAAAAAACCAAACAAGCCAAGAAATAAATGGGCTAAGGAGCTGAACAGACACTTCTCAGAAGAAGACATACAATTGATCGATAAATATATGAAAAAATGTTCAACATCTCTAGTAATTAGAGAAATGCAAATCAAAACTACTCTAAGTTTTCATCTCACACCAGTCAGAATGGCAATTATTAAGAATACAAAAAACAATAACTGTTGGTGAGGATGTGGGGGAAAAGGCACACTCACACACTGCTAGTGGGACTATAATTTGGTGCAGCCAATCTGGAAAGCAGTATGGAGATTCCTTAGAAAACTTGGAATGGAACTACCATTTAACCCAGTTATCCCACTCCTCAGTCTATACCCAAAGGACTTAAAATCAGCATACTACAGTGATGCAGCCACTTCAATGTGTATAGCAGCTCAATTCACAATAGCTAAACTGTGGAACCAACCTAAATGCCCTTCAATAGATGAATGGATAAAGAAAATGTGGTACACATACACAATGGAATATTACTCAGCATTAAAAGAGAATAAAATTATGGCATTTGCAGGTAAATGGATGGAGCTGGAGAACATTATGCTAAGCAAAGTAAGCCAATCCCAAAAAACCAAAGGCCGAATGTTCTCTCTGATAAGTGGATGCTGATCCATAATGGGGGGCGGGGCATGGGAAGAATGGAGGAACTTTGGGAGGGGAGGGGCATGGGGTCAGGAAAGATGGTGGAATGAGATGGACGTCATTGCCCTAGGTACATGTTTGACTGCACATATGGTGTGACTCTATAGCGTGTACAACCAGAGAAATGAAAAGTGGTGCTCCATTTGTGTACAATAAATCAAACTACATTCTGCTGTCATGTATACCTAATTAGAATAAATTTTAAAAAGAATATATTCCACTTTCATGATCTGTTTTAATGAACAGCATTTGCAAGGAGATGTTTGAAAGCATGTGAAAGGAAGGCTGGCAGGGCCTGAGCATGCCCAACAGAGTCTGCATTTTGGCAGCTGGGAGTGGAGATAGTATGAAGAGTGAGTGTGAGTCAAAGACAGGGCACAGAGGGATCTTAGGCTCAACAATGGGACATGACCCAGCAAAGTGACAGGGACAGATAGGCAGACATCATACTCAGAGAACAGAGCCAAGGACTTAAGTAAGACAAAGTACAACTGGATTAGCAAGTCAAACTTGGATTAAGTTGGTTAGGAAAGAAATTGGAGCCAGGGTCATCTGGGATTGCTCTAGGAGCTTGGATTGGGTACAAGCCCTTAGCCCTCAACTGTTTCTGTGTGAGGTGGCATAGGGCACAGAGGAGCCTTCTGTATCAAAGGGCCCTGGTTGGGTCATTTTCTTGGCATTTGAAGATGCATCCTATGGATGGTTAAGGGATTTAGTCAAAAGCTGACTGCCAAGGTCCTAAGGTCTTTGTGGTCTTGCCTTTCCTCAGAACCCAGGTGAAATGTTCTGCTAATAAATCACTTCATTAGATGCCAAACCACAAAAGACCCAGGACTTTTTTCCTTTCTTCTTCTTATCTCAGATGGTAAGTTTTTTCCATATGGAAAACCTTAGGTAAAGACACTGGGTCTGATAGGTCAGAGCCATGGGAGGGGATAAGAATGACTGAATGACAGGACATTTTTCTGGTCTCAACACCTTAGAGAGCAGCTGCCACACCACACCACACCACACCACTCTCAGGCTCAATAGCTATTCTTCAGGCACAAGTGTGAAGGAAGTGAGTGGGTGATTTTATTCCTGCAGAGGTTAGGACATTTTGTAGTGCTTGGTGGCCCCAGACAATTTCCTCAGGATGGTCTGCAAGTGGAGGATATTGGTCCTGAGGGGATCCAGCTGGCCTCATGAATCCATTGGCAATGTTGGAAATATAATCTCAGAATCAATGGTGTTCTCCACCTGTCCTCACATAAGAAGGACTAAATGTTTTTCCGCATCAATGATTCAAATTATGCCCACCTTTAAAACTATTCTCCTCCCCACCTCTTCCTCTCCCTCCTCCTCTCCCTCCTCCTCCTTTTTGGCCTCCTCCAAACCGAACCTTACTTAAAAACTCAATATAAAAATCAAATAAAAGAGGAACTATTTTGATTCAAGTTCAATGGCATTTCAGACACCCATGTAAAGGATCCCCTTGGTTCTTTGAACTACCTCTGCAAAATTTCTGTGAGTTCAATAAACAGAATTTTAAAACCACTATAATATGTGTTCTTTAGTTCTAGTTATTATTTCTACCTAATTTTAAAGGGAAAGAAATTGAGGCATGAAGGGGCTAAAGAACTTATTTTGCCAAGATTATGCTTTGAGTTCTATCAGTCAGCTGTTAGGCTTGGCTGACCCCAGAATTGTTTTGAATAAGGCAGGGCTTGATTTTCCTCTTCTCAAATAAGATGCACAGAAATGGACAGTGGAAGATTATGTGGTGGTTCTGTGAGATCCTTGGGGGATACAGGCTATTTGTAGTTTACCCTTCCATGGTCTCTGGGATGGAACTTCATTCCATGTGTAGGTATGCAGTTTGGAGCTCCAGCCATATGATCAGCACTTGGGAAATGAAGAAAGAGGAAAGAAGAGGCTGCCAGATGAGTCATTCTCTTTAAAGCAGGTTTTCTGGAGATGACTTGTATTTACATCTGGTATATGTAATACTGCCCTTTCTAGCCATATAGGAGCTCTGCCCATGAGGAAGGGCAGAACTGATGGGTAACTAACAGTTTGATGCAAATATCATGTCCATATCTTCTGAGAATGTGTCCTGGACTTGTCCTATTTGTAAATAATCTGCCTCTTCTCCTTGTAAACCCACAAAAATCCATATTTCAACACCCAAATGTAGGTTTTTTTCCCAACTGCTTTTCCTATTCAGAAAAGGCTTAAAAATCCTTTGTCAGATTCATGTGTCTCGAATTTTATTTTAGAGAACAAGGTGTCCATAAAATAACCGAATTTATCATTTGTTCAAGTTGCTTGACAAATATAATGCTTTCTCTAGACGTTGTATATGTTTTGGATTCTCTTCAGATCATAATCCTGCTCTCTGAAGGAGTGGCAAGTGAGAAGTTTGGTCAGCAATATGTGGGGTCTGTGACCAAAAGGGAGATTGGGTGGTTCTTCAGGGCACACTAATCTTATACTTTCTTATCACACAAGGATCTTTCCTAATTTTTCATGGAGGGCATTCCCCATAACTCCCCATATCCTTCCCTAGCCATCTTATGAGGGTGTCAGGGCACTATAGACACACTGTGAGACACCAATGCCTACGGTGTGGTATAGAAGATGAAGACTGGATGTGGATTTAAAAGATCTGGGGCTGGGGGTGAGGCACAGTAGCAGAGCATTTGCCTGGCATATATGGAGCCCTGAGTTCAATCCCTATCAACACACACACACACACACAATTTGGGCTCTGTTCTGCCTCTTTGTGACTCTCAGACAAGTCATTTATTTCTCCAGGCTTTGTTTGCTCTTCAGTAAAACACGGGAGATTAGACTAGACATACTGTATGGCCACTTGCAAATCAAACACTCTGATGCTGTGTCTCTTGCTCCCGTCCCCTCCCTTGGTCCTCACTTAGATTGGAGTGTGAGGTACAGATGCTGCTAATCACCGGGCAAGGGCTCTTAAAAGTCATCTGTCCACTTTCTTACACCAGGAAGAATTGTAATAAAAATCAACCTGTCTCCTTTAAGTTTTACTAGCGAAGATTTGTTTTCCAGACTCTAGAAGGTTTTCCTAATGTAGGTCTTTAACCAAAATGCCTTTAGTTGTAATTTAATGCCTGTTTCCTCTTGCTCTGTTGATTATATGGTTCTTGTCTAGTCCTTCATGGGGAAAGTTGAGACAAAATCAAAACAGCATTAAGATAAAGAACATTTTCTAAAGGAAGAAATGGGATCCAGATTGCTTATTATCTTTTCATGAATTCACTTATTAACTGATTCAGTCTATCAAGTAAACTGGGTGCCTGTTATATGCAAGTCATGTAAAAAAAATCATATGGAAAAAATGGAGTCCCAGACTGACCTGATCCATATTTGCTGATAAATGTGCTACTATATGCCAGTCTCTCCCTCAAATGCATCACATTCTTATTAATATTCACAACAACCATATGACATAGGCATTTGTCATGGAATTCTATTGCTTTTGTCCCCTTTTTAATAGTTGTATAAAAACATTAGCTAAGTAAGTTATTGGGGGAAGTTGTATAATATCCTTCCCCAACCCTTCGGTCAATATTTATTGGACATCTATTATGTGCTAGGGATTAGGGATATAACTGAAGGGAACAAACAAGTTTCAACAGACAGGATTGTCAATCTGTTAATCATAGTACCCTGGCTATTCTCAAGAACATGACCCAAGCCTGGCCAATCATGAAATTTCCTGTCCTTTTGACAGCAATGGGGTCAGAGGCTAGGAGCACAAAAAGGGTAGCACCAGTTCTCATATGCCATGTGATCCAATTCAGTTTGCTGGGAAAGAAAAGGTGTCTCTTCATTCATTTGAGCCCTAGACTCATTTGTATATGGCTCCTCCCCCATTATTATGCTTTCTGGCTTCATAAAACAATAAAATCTTTTTGCTTAAACTATTGGGTTGAACCATATGAAATTGCCATTTTTGCAGGTTGAATGTCACATTTTTGTGTGGTTTAACCTAAGAGTTTGAATTCCTGTTGCCTGTAATCAAAAGTCCTGACCAATATGGTAGTATTGTTATCTCTCAGTCAGATAAGAAAAATGAGGCAAGGAGTTGTTTGTTTATTCAAGGCTATTCAGCTATAGCAAGAACTAAAATTCTAGTAATTTCAAAGTGCATGTTTTTGATTACTCTGGGACCAGTCCTGTGAAGTCAGACAAGAACTAAACAGAGAAATGGGGGGTCCTACAGGCAGTTGCCTGTCAGCAAACTGCTCCTAGTTTATGAGAAGGTAAGACATACTATGCCTGAATGTAAATGAATTCAGTAAGCACATTCTTTAGTTCATTTGAGGTTGTGACATTCAACATGCAAAGAAGGCAATTTCATATGGTTCAACCTAACAATTTAAGCAAAAAGTGGAATTTATTGCTTTATGAAGCCAGAATGTATAATAGTAAGACTCTCTTGATGAAGTAAGCAGTATGTGGGTTTAGATTCTGGTGCTCAGCGCTTATCTCCTCCTGGACCCATAACAATTTTGTGGATTAGAGGCCTGGTACAGAGGACCCTTGGGTTTGCTGTCCAGCTGACTACAACCCTGCACTTTTATTTTTTTTTTGGTACTGGGGATTGAACTCCGGGGCCCCTTGACCACTGAGCCACATCCCCAGTCCTATTTTATGTTTTATGTAGAGACAGGGTCTCACTGAGTTGCTTAGCACCTCGCCCTTGCTGAGGCGGGCTTTGAACTCGCGATTCTCCTGTCTCAGCCTCCCTAAGTTCTGGGAAAATCCTGCACTTTCTGGAAACTTCTACAGAAGTCATAGCTATATAATGAGATCCTGACACCTTCTGGTAGTCAGAGCTGATTGGTTCGGGTCGATTTTTTGAGCCAAGCTGGATGAACCATGTTTATTTGTCTAAAAACATGGAATCTCAGAAAGAGAAATACAAGAACTAAAAGATGTTAGTAGCTGAGCTACAAAAATAGAGTAAACCTAGAGCTGGGGAGCATGGGCAAGGCTCTGGGTTTGATTACCTATGGCACAGAAAAGGAAAAATAAAAAATTAGAGAGAAAGTAAGCCTAGAAACTCTTGTTTCCATGTCTCTGGAACCGCTATAGTTGCTGCACTTTTGAGGTGTGGCTGTTCAACTCTTCCTTACATTTTGTGAGATTTACTATTATCCTTTCAAGTAAATTCCCTTTTCTACTAAGCTAGCTAGAGTTGGTTTCCAAAGAATCTTAATTAATACTATTGAAAAATGTAAGAAGGCCATGTGTTCCTGACTCAGGATTTTTATGATTTCAGTTTTTTGCTAGCCTATGAGAGAGTGTTGCTCACAATTCTAGGTGTCAGTAATAGCTGGAAAGCGTGGGGCAGGAGGGGCTGTAAAATGGAAATAAGGATATACCTAGTCAGTTACCTCTGATTGATAAAGACTGAACATCCTAGTTAATATAAATAACCAGCCTTGTTTGCTTCACTGTAGACAAATAGAACCCAAAGGAATGAATTAACTCATGGCTAGCATTAGGAACATTAGCCCTTCGGGGGCTACAGCACTGACATCTGTCCAATTTATGGCTTCTTAAGAATCATTTGCTCTGGGAAAATAAATACCATCTCAACCAGCTTAAACTAAACAAGTTCATGAATTCAAACTTATTTTGGGAAAAACACAATGGAGACACAATCTGAATTCTCTTCTAACATGGCCATATCAAAGAACATGACTTTTCCAAAAAAGTATTTGGATGTCTCCTGAGATCATGTCACTCTTCAAAGTTGCAAGTTCTGGCAGAGACAGTCCATTCCAACCTGGTAAAGGAAGCAGTTCAAAGGGAGGTTTGAGAGGCGTGCTTGGCAGCTGCCATCACCACATGAGGTGATGCAGAGAAGGGAAGCTCGTGCAGTGCTCCTGCCAGGCACACCAAGGAGAAAAAAGAAAACAAAACCGAGTAGCGGTGCTGGAAGGCGTTGGGGCAGGCTTTACAATCTTGATGTCTTGATCATTGATTTCTGAAACTAGAACAACTGTTGCCTGCATATTTATCTAGAACCTCTGTGATCTTGGTTCGGAATGGCTTACTCTCTTTTTAGAGGACATTCAAGTGCTATTGAGCTAATTCTTACATTCCTTTCCTCTTACTATTTAAAAATAAAAGTGCTGATAGTAATGTATGTCTCTGCAAGTATGGCCAAGACGAAGACCTAAAAATACTTTAAATAGAAAAAATGTGAACCTGGGATTCTGATAGCTATGCTTTTAATTCTTCACATTTAAACCTTCTTCTTAGACAGTCTATTTTAATAACCAAATGATTTAGGTGCAGAGTTCTTTTTTAATTGTATTGCTGGACATACATTAAACAATCTATAAGACTCCCAACTAATATCATATATCCAGTATTTTTTATTGTGCTGAATTTCAAGGCTAATCTAAGTTTAAACTCTTTATTTTAGAAAATCAGTAACAGCAGCTAATTAGCACATCTCATTCTGGATGTATTTGCCAACCAATTTCAGAGACTCATTTGCCTGTTAAGAGATTTTATTGAACACCAGCACCACAGACTCTCCTTTTTTTCTAGTAAACAGCTCATGCTTATTATCTTATTACAGGAATGCCACTGGTTAAATCAGGCTCTGAATATAAATAGCCATATTACTGCCATCAGGCATCAATGTTTATTTAGTGGCTGTGAGTCATGCATACCTCTTTGATCGGGTTTGGAATGAGCCATTGCAGTTTTTGTTCAAAAAGGTTATTTGCAAAGGCTACAGAAGTATCAGTTAGATTAAACATGAAATTAATCAGCGTGGAATTTTATCAGCCATTTCTGCCACCGAACACCAGGTGTCAAGAGCATGTGCAAATGAGGGCTGAACATAATGAAGC
>CM053401.1:58273833-58314008 GCA_028644305.1 Xerus rutilus
AGGTGCTAAGCAACTCAGTGAGACCCTGTCTCTACATAAAACACAAAATAGGGCTGGGGATGTGGCTCAGTGGTCAAGTGCCCCTGAGTTCAATCCCTGGTACAAAAAAAGAAAAAAGAAAAGAAAGGAAAAGAGAAAAGAAGAGAAGGACCTAATCAACTCAGGAGGAAAAGACACAAAGTATGGCAAAGAAATCCTTGAATTCTTAGATGCTGTATAGTGTACCACCAAGGTGGCAGTCATGCATTGTCAGGCACATCAAAGGGGGAATGCCACTGTCACTCACAGAAACCATAAAGCAGACAGAGAGACAAAGCTCTCAGCCTCCAAGGAGACAACAGAACTGATGACTTTTACTGCTGTCCTATCCCCTAGTCCACTGGCAGAATGGGACCCTAATTACTCACAACATGAGAATACTTGGTTTAAAACTGAAAATGGGAGCTAACTCCCAGATGGATGGTGGAAGTTTAAAGATGGACGAATAGCAGTTCCCAAGGTCCTAGCTCCAGCCTTTGTCAAGCAGTTCCACCAGGAAAACCCACATTGGCCAAATGACTCTTGAGGCCATATTAAGCGGACATGTCTACATTTCCCAGCTTTCCAGTATAACCTGAGTGGTGTGCGAACAGTGTGAAACAAGTGCCTGAAATAACCTGCATCAGGGACTTAAGGTCTCCCCTGAGGTGCCAAGTGTTGGAGGGGCCCCATTTGAAAACACAACTGTGGACTTCATTGAGCTCCCCGTCCCCCGGGTCCAGGCCTATAAATATTTGATAGTCTTTGTGTGTACTTTCTCAGACTGGCACAGAGAAGGCACATGAAGCGGCCTGGTTTCTCCCAAAGGAAATCATTCCTTGGTTTGGAATCCCAATCACCATGGGATTGAATGATGGGCTAGAGTTCGTGGCTGAGGTGGTGCAATTTATGGCAAAGGGGTTGAAGATCACCTGAAAGTTACACACCACTTACCCTCCCCAGAACTCCAGGAAGGTGGAGCAAATGAACTGAACTCTAAAATTACAACTAAGCAAACTGTCAGGACACCCACCTACACTGGACCCAGGAGTTGCCAATTGCTTTGCTGAGAGTTAGATCTGGCCCTACTAGACAGACAAGGTTCTCCCCTTTTGAGATTCTTTTTTTTTTGGTACTGGAGATTGAACTCAGGGGCACTTGACCACTGAGCCACATCCCCAGCCCTATTTTGTGTTTTATGTAGAGACAGGGTCTCACTGAATTGCTTAGCGCCTCGCCCTTGCTGAGGCTGGCTTTGAACTCACAATTCTCCTGACTCAGCCTCCCTAAGTGCTGGGATTACAGGCTTGTGCCACCACGCCTGGCTTATGAGATTCTTTATAGATGCCTTTCTCCCATTATAAGGAGTATACAAGGATATCTAAAAGAATTGGGCAACATTACTCTGAGGCAGCAGGTACAGGCTCTTGGCTCAACACTGACCACACTATACACCATTGGGTTAGGGAACAGCTACCTGTGAGCCTGACCACAGATGTCCACCCCTTTAAACCAGGAGATGCTGTATGAGTAAAAGAATGGAATATCCAACCCCTAAAGCCTCTCTGGAGGGGTCTGTTGGCTGTCATTTTATCCACCTCTACTGTAGTCAAGGTGGCCAAAGTCGAACTCTGGATTCATCATAGCAGAGCAAAACCAGCTTCTCATTATTGGGAGTACATCCCCAATCCAGCTGCATTGTGCAAGGTGACAATCTGAAACAAGCAAGCTGTACCCTGAGAGATTCCAGAGGACAATAGCCCTGCTTTAGTCACCCTGGAAGCTAATCTACACATGGTGGAGGCTTGAGGAATTGACCACCTGCTGGGATAAATGGACTGTTCTTATTTCCAATATTGGCCTCTTTCCTGTAATGCTTTGGCATTACCACCCCTTACTCATCTCTGTTGCTACAGTCTTAGCTTTAATTTTTGCAGTAGGATTAGCACAGACTGCTCTGGCCCACTGATACTGGGATTAAAAGCCTCTGTTAGCAGTCTTTTACCTCCTTTTGATAGGCTGTCTCATTGCTATTGGCAATGTCTGATTTGGCTCCCTTTGTAGAATTAAATGTCCTATCCTGTGACCCATGCCTTCCTGTGACCCAATCAGGCCAAAGCATTGCCACAATCCTACTTTATCATACCCATTTCTCCTGTCAAGGAACAATTTCAAGGACCTGTAAACAGACTACCTATTCTATCTGCCAGCAAGAGAACAAATACACATTTTGACCTGCAACACTCTCCAAATGAGGAATGGTTAGAAGTCCGAATTGGCAACATTATGGGTCAAATAGTTACCTGAATCCAGATTATTGACCCCGAGCAGCCAATGTCAGTCCTCTTTGACATGTGGACATGTGTGAAGCCATATATGAGTAATGGAGGCTTGTGGAGGGCTATTCCAGGAATGGGAATACAGATAAATACATGTGTGAGTAAGCCTCAACTCAACCTGGATGCACCAATAACAATGGTTACTACCCCTCCTGGAGCTGTGTATCATGGGCTACCTGGCAAGGGAAAGAAAAAACGGCACTCCTCCAAAAGGGTGTTGGCACCTCCAGCTATAGGTCAGGGGCCTGTACTCCCATTCATTTTACTAAGATTCTAGATGGAAAAATGGTTACAAAATTGGCATAGCTATATATGGATGGGGCAGACCCCTGGGCTCCAATACACATCAAAAGGGTCATGACTCCACTTGAGTCTTCTTCCCACCAAGTTTTTCATTCCTTTCACAAAGAGATGAAGACTGAATTCCCCCTCTCCACCACAACGAGAAACCTGTTCCTAACATTGGCAGAAACTATAGTTCAATCTGAATGCTCCTTCTTGCTATGTGTGTGGAGGAACTCATATGGGGGGATCAATGGCCATGGGAGGAGGCTAAAGAGCTAGACCCTCATAAGCCCTATAGTGAAATGTCTCCCCATTCGAGTACTTGTGTTTAGTTCCTCAAAATCTCAATTATTGGAAAATATTGTCTTGCCTGAGAGAGAAAATCCTTTTAACATCTAGAGCCAAAATTCTATCACTACCCAGAAAAACCAGTGGTGGGGATCCTTAAGTCACACAGAACCGAATCCCCAGCCCCTGTCAAATTTCGTTAATCTCAAACAAGCCTGGGACAATGCAGTCACAGAAATTGAATGGCTAGCTCCAGGTGGACTGTACTGGATATGTGGAAGGGCCACGCATGCTAAACTGCCCTGATTCTGGCCCAGATCTTGTGTACTGGGGACAATTCACCCCTCCTTTTTCCTCCTTCCATGAGCCAAAGGAGAACAGTTGGAAGTCCTTGTATATGAAGACCAAGGGGCCTAAAGGGAGCTGTGAGTCCTGGTGATTGGTGACTGGAAAGATGATGAATGGCCCACTGAACAGATTATCCACTATTATGTCCTTGCCACCTGGGCAGAGGACAGTTCCTATGAATACTATACTCCCATCTACATGTTAAACCATATTATTAGGCTATAGGCTGTTGTTCAAATTATAACTAACGAAACTGTAAGAGACCTCAATTTATTGGCCAAACAAAGCACTAAAGTGCACAGTGCTATCTATCAAAAACATTTAGCCTTAGACTACTTGCTTGCTTCTGAAGATGGGGTATATGGGAAATTTAACCTGAGCAACTATTGCTTACAAATTAATGATAAAAGCAAGGTCATAGAAGAAATCACAGATCATATGAGAAAGATCTTCCACATCCTGGTCCAGACCTGGAAAATGGAACCCCAGGGAGTTATTGGGAAGATGGTTTTAAACTTTTGGGGGATTCCAAACTCTCATAATTGTCATGGCTTTAATCCTGGGGACCTGCCTACTCCTACTCTACCTGGTACTCCTGATTATAAATAAGATCTGTCTCCAGTCTCATGGAGGCTATGGTTGAAAGGAAAATGGCCACACATGCTGTGATGTTATGGAACTATGAACCATTGAATCAAAATGATGCTCGTTGACCCTGAAAGGATCCAAGCATCAAAGGGGAGAATGTGGTAACATCTCCCAGAACAAAGTGAAGGTGAAGTGGCATCTCAGTCCCTATATGCACAGGCGCAACTCTGTTGCAACTAGAATACCCAATCAGAATGTGTGTCACCGTATATGGGGGACAAAGGGGTTAACATGTAAATTGGAAACTAGCAGAGGATATATAAGGCATATGCCCTGCTGCGTTCAGGGCTCAGCCTTTGGATGCAAATCTGCTCAGTCCTGGCTCTTACAAACACTGCCCCCCGGCTGAAAGCCTCAGGGTCCCTTCTCTGTCAGAATCATGCAACAAGAATAATGTAGATGACTGAATTCTCGTGCCTTATGTTTTTCCTAGGCAAAAGAATTTCATGACTTCATTCTTGTAACATTTAAAATACTTTCTTGTTTCTCTCTTTTTATCAGAATCTTTCTGTGGAAAACATTATGATTGGTTGATGATTCTCAAGAGTTAAGAACAGAAGGTCCCGGGTTGCTAACAAGGCTCATTCTTATGTAGTCATGTCCAAGTAGAAGGGAAAAAGAAGATTGTGATTGGAGGCTGGGGCAACTCATAAATTGCAGGGTCTCATGAGCACATGGGATCTCAGTAATTTGCTAAGTCATATCCAGTCATTGAGCCATCGTAGTTTTAGTTTTTCCTACAGTTTTGAAACACTGGGATATACAAAAGATAAGTAATTTAACCTGGACAAAACCAGCTAATGATAATCATCAAGTGAACAATTGAAAATACTGATCTCAAGAATGTCCCTACTCCTGAGACAACATATTAAAGATTATATTCCAGGGTCTGGGGTATAGCTCAGTGGTAGAGTGCAAGCGTAAGTAGTACAAGTCTAATACATGTCTTTGGAACTTCCACAGGCCTCTGAAAATCCCAAAGTTAGTTCTAGATCAAAAAGAATTTCAGGGCTGGGGTTGTAGCTTATTTATAAGGATGCTTGGCTAGCATGCGTGAGGCCCTGGGTTCAATGCCCAGCACCAAAAAAGACTTCAGAATTTTATTTGGGGAAGTTTATTTAAAATATAAAAATATTTAAAACAGTAGATCTAGCATAATCTTGATTCTTTTTTCTTTCTTTCTTTTTTTTTTTGTGCTGGGGATTGAACCCAAGGTCACTTAACCATTGAGATGTATCCCTAGCCCTTTTTATGTTTTATTTTGGGACAGAGTTCCCCTAAGGCTTTGTTGCCTCACTAAGTTGCTAAGGTTGGTTTAGAACTTTGAACCCTCTTGCCTCAGCCTCCCAAGTTGCTGGGATTACAGGAGTGCACTACTGTGCCTGGCGTGATCTTGATTCTTTATTTAATCAAAGTGACAATAAGAACATAGAGGTGAATACAGGTTATACAGTTTTAACAAACAGCTGTTTTAAGATTGAGAAGACTCACTTTTCTTTAGTAATCAGGATCTCATGAAAAACAGCACAAAACACAAGAGTAAAACACAGACTCTTTGTTTCTTATGCTGATCACCTAAAAAGAGGCAAAAACCTTTCATTATTTCCTATTAAGAGCAAATCATGCTGGGCGTGGTGGTGCATGCCTTTAATCTCAGTGACTCCAGGCGTCTGAGATAGGAGAATTACAAGTTTGAGGTCAGCCTCAGCAACTTAGCAAGACCTTCAGCAAATTAGCAAGACCCTCTCTTAAAATGAAAAGTAAAAAAGAAAGAAACTGGAGATGTAGTTCAGTGCGCTTGGGTTCAATCCTCAATACCAAACAACAACAACAACAACAAAACAGTACTGGGGCTGGGATTATGGCGCAGTGGTAGCGTGCTCGCCTAGCACACGTGAGGCACCGGGTTCGATCCTCAGCACCACATAAAAATAAAATAAAGATAATCTGTCCACCTACAACTAAAGAATAAATATTTTAAAAAAACAGTACTCTAAGAATCTTATTTTAATATAGGGGACTGTATTTTTGTTTTGCATTTGTGTGTCTTTGATATAAAAACTTAATCTTTAAATCCCTTTTAAGCCAATTGGATCACACATAAAATCGCTTTCATGAGATTAGCTTCCACAAACATTTTACACTTGCTCAGATCTTCTGTGACTTGCTCAAACCTTCAGTTTCGCCCTATACTTTTTCCTTACCATTTTGACAACACAAGATGTTGTTTCAAATAAAAAAAAATTACTCTGTCATGAATGAACTATTTACATTGTCTGACATGTTTGTGTCTTTCTACAATGTTGGAATTTATTGAATATCAACAAATTCACAAGCTGTGTCAGTTTCATCAGTTTTAATTCACTGAGTATTCATAATTTCACTTGGAAATCATGATCATGGAAATTGCCAAGTTCTTTATTCCAGTCCAACCTTAATTACATATCTGTAACATGCAAATCAAACATAACACTTCAAATGGTGGTATTAGGTTATAGAAAGGCTCAGAAAAGTTTAGGGCAATCACACAATTTACTTATTTCTTTCCCTTAAATAAAATGGTATTGTGTTTGCACATAACCTTAGCACATTCTATACACTTCATATCCTCTCTAGATTACTTATAATACTAAATACAGTGTAAATTCTATGTAAATAATTCTACTGTATTGTTTAGGCAATAATGGTGAGAAAAAGTTAACATTCAGTCTAGACACATTTTCCCCATATTTTCCTTTTATTTTTTTGGTACAGGGGATTGAACTCAGGGGTACTCGACCACTGAGCCACATCCCCAGCCCTATTTCATGTTTTATTTAGAAACAGGGTCTCACTGAGTTGCTTAGTGCCTCGCCCTTGCTGAGGCTGGCTTTGAACTCAGAATTCTCCTGTCTCAGCCTCCCAAAGTGCTGGAATTACAGGCGTGCACCACCACATCAGACTCCCTATTTTCCACCTATAGTTGATTGAATCTGCAAAATGTGGGACCCAAAATATAGAGGGCCAATTGTATATTCAACTGTGACAAACAAGTATTTATTTCTTCTTTTTTAATCAGAAATCTATAGGTAGACTGCCCATCTGTGGGCATCAAATGTGATGAAGGATGATATCGAGGGCTATATTCCTTCTATCTGTTGCTTCGTTATCCTTAGAATGCAATTTTTTATTACATGATCATAATATTGTAGTGTACCACAAGGCGGGAAGAAAGGTGGGGGAGAATGAGGAGCAAAAGTTGTTTCCTCGCAGGCTTTGACTTTTTATACAGGAAAGGAAGAGATGCCCAACTCAGGGGTATCCATATACCCCTCGTGGGTTACATCAGTCACAGAATTTAAAGAGGCAGTATGGGCAAAGAGTTTATACAAATGCAAAGGATCACTGCAGCTAGTTAGAAAAGAGGTTAACAAATCCAAACATTGAGCTGTTAAGGTGAAAGTGGCTAGTGTTTACAGGTGGGCAAAATGGCAGGGGAAATCATGTTAACCTAAATTTGGGGGACAATTGAAAGTTCATCACTGTAACAATCTCCTAATCAGAGCCACGATGCCTATACCAAGTGGTCTGTGATAAGGTGACAAATCATTTTTGCTATGCTGTAGTCTCATGTGTCCCTCCTTTTATGGGTTCTGGGTGAGATGGTTCCACTGTGCATTGGTCTTGTGTTTCTGATAAGCTCATTTGCCAGGTTTATCTGGTATGGACATGATAAGTTCCTGAGTTTATGTGGCCCTGATTTAATCTTAAAAGTTCACAAGTGGTAGCAAGGCATGGTGGTGCATTCCTGCAATCCCAGCAGATTGGGAGGCTGAGGCAGGAGGATTGCAAGTTCAAAGCCAGTATCTACAACTTAGTGAGGCCCTAAGGAACTTAGTGAGATCCTATCTCAAAAATAAAAAAATAAAAAGGGCTGGGAATGTGTCTCAGTGGTTAAGTGCCCCTGGGTTCAATCCTCTGTGCCAACAACAACAACAACAACAAAATTCACAAGTGGTAATTTTTTATTAGCACAAATAAATTATTTATCAGTCTGTGCCTTATAATTGTGCCATGAACTTGATGATGATTCCTTTTGATAAGTTCTGTATGTCCAACATTTGGTGGTTATTTACTTGCACAATCAAAGAGAGCAAATCATTCTACCTTAAAACTTGTACTCAAAATAACTCAGGACAGGGAACAACCTGTTCTCTTGCTATTTTTACCTTTCTTTACCAAAATTACATCCTCATATTTACAACTTTATGAAAACACATCTCACTTTCCTCACATGTAGGGTTGTTTCCTGTCTTATGTTTAGTTTCAGTTATCATATATTAATCCTTAGCGATTGTGAACCAGAACCCTGTTATCAACACCAATTTAAAATTGCTCGAAACATACTTTTTCACAACACAATCATTAAATGTGGAAACAACCCAAATACACACACACACACACACACACACACACACTGGCAAAACCAGATTTTTTGCTGTTGTGATCATGGGGGCAGTGCCTGTTTGTGTTACAACTCTTTTTATCTCTATAACAGGCCATGCTCATTAGTGTTAATGTTCGGCAGCAGACAATCAGCAATTCATTTTCCGGTGCTTGTCTTGAGAACTCAAAGAATGAAATCCACAGACAATGGAAGGGAGGGTGAGCGTGGAAAAGGAAGATTTATTAAATCAAGAGAAAAAGAAACAGAACTCTTGTGGAGTAAGAGGGGTCCTGAGAGAGGGTTGCCATTCAAGCGTAGTACTCTAGGGCTTATATGGCCGCTGGGTAGGGGAGTTGCGTGATATTTATGCCAATAATGTATCAGAAGAATGCTAAACCCATTGGTCCTACCTTTCATGATAATTAGACATCCAGAAGATGAATTGTTTATTGGTCAGGCCTGTGATATTCTCACTGGTTGTTTCCTTTTAGCCACTGAGTTTGAAATTCTCCATAGTTTCCACTCTGGTCCACCCTGCCATCCCTTTTCCTGCCTCACTAGGTTAAAGGGTTTTGGTGGTTGGAATGTTTAGAATGTTTTTACAGAGTAATCCATTTATATGCCGCAGTCTGTACTTTCTATCTACTAGAGGTATTTTTAGCGCCCATTGCCCTAACTGCCTATGTCTTACTCTCTGACTATTCTACTTATTCACTGGGAATTGAACCCAGCAGTGTTCCATCACTGAGCCACATCACCACATCCCCAGTCCTTTTTACTTATTTTTAAAATTTTTGAAACATTCTTGTTAAGTTGCTGAGGCTGGCCTCAAATGTGTGATCTTCCTGCCTCAGACTCCCAAGTTGCCAAATGCATTCATTCTTCTTTTTAATCAAAACAAAGTGTTGATGTATATAAACTTTATAAATTTGAAACTTATGTTTAATAATTGATGTTTTAGTGATTTTAGTTATTTTTAGTTATTAAGAAATGACCTAAGCTGGGAACAGGAGCCCATGCCTATAATCCCAGCACTTTGGGAGGCTGAGACAGGAGAGTCACGAATTCAAAGCCAGCCTCAGCAACGGCGAGGCGCTAAGCAACTCAGTGAGACCCTGTTTCTACATAAAACACAAAATAGAGCTGAGGATGTGGCTCAGTGGTTGAGTACCCCAGAGTTCAATCCCCGATACCAAAAAAGAAAAAAGAAAAGAAAAGAAATGATCTAGACATCTAGTGAAAATTAAATTAGGATAATGCGATCCTAAGATTTTTCCAAGTCACAAACTTTGAAAAGCATGTGGGTTCATTTGATTTAAAGAGTGGTCATTTACTTCTAAGTTAATTTGGTACCATGTAGACACTATAGAGATGCATATATAGATGTAAGCATACATACAGAAATAACATACTTATACATATGAACACATACATAAAAATACAGACAGAAACAAAGACTGTATAGCTTTCCTTTAGGTTCTTCTTTTTTTTCATTTTAATGGACTTCATTTTTTAAAAAATTTGTTCTTTTCAGACATACATGACAGTAGAGTGTATCTTGTAATCTTTTGACATATTATACATACATGGAATATAACTTATTCTAATTAGGATCCCATTCTTGTGATTGTACATGATATGGAGTTATACTGGTATTCATATATAAAGATAGGAAAGTTATGTCTGATTCATTCACTGTCTTTCCTATTATATTCCCATATATTCATGATATGGAGTTATACTGTATTCATATATAAAGATAGGAAAGTTATGTCTGATTCATTCACTGTCTTTCCTATTCCCATCCCTCCTCGCTTCTCTTCCATCCCCTTTGTCTAATCCAATGAACTTCTATTCCTCCCCTCCCTACCCTCCCTTATTATGAATTAGCATCCACATGTCAGAGAGAACATTCTGCCTTTGGTTTTTTGGGGACTGGCTTATTTTATTTAGCATGATGGTTTCCAGCTCCATCTATTTACCTGCAAATGTCATAATTTCATTCTTCTTCATGGCCAAGTAAGATTCCATTGTGTATATGTACCACATTTTCTTTATCTATTCATCTGTTGAAGGGCATCTAGGTTGGGCTCATAGCTTAGCTATTGTGAATTGAACTGCTATAAATATTGATGTGTCTGCATCACTGTAGTATGCTGATTTTAAGTCCTTTGGGTATATACCTTGGAATGGGATAAATGGTGGTTCCATTCCAAGTTTTCTAAGGAATCTCCATACTGCTTTCCAGAGTGGTTGTACCAATTTGCAGTCCTACCAGCAATGTATGAGTGAACATTTTCCCCCACATCCTTACCAATATATTGTTACTTGATTCTTGATAATTGTCATTCTGACTGGAGTAAGATGAAATGTCAGTGTATTTTTAATTGCTAGAGATGTTGAACATTATTTCATATATTTTTTGACCATTTCTACCTCTTCTGTGAAGTGTCTGTTCAGTTCCTTTGCCCATTTTTTTGATTGGGTTATTTGTTTTGCTAGCTTTTTTTTTTTTTTTTTTTGGGTACCAGCCCTTTTCATCCCTTTTTATTTTCATTTTTTTATTTTGAGACAAGGTCTCACTAAGTTGCTTAGGGCCTCGCTAATTTGCTAAGGCTAGCTTTGAACTTGTAATCTTCCTGCCTCAGCCTTCCAAGCTGCAGGGATTACAGGTGAGTACCATGCCCAGTTTTTGCTAGATTTTAAGTAGTTTATTTTCTCTTAGGCTAACAGAGCAGCTTTAGAAGAGTTTTAGTTGACAGACAATTTGTGTTAATTTTTGATTTACTGTTTTGATAGAAATGATCTTTTTTCTCCCCTTAACCTGCATTTAGAAGCTTTTAAGAATCATCAAAAACAAACCTCCCTTTCCTTTGTTTGGTTTTAAAACTGGATTTTTCCTATTGAGCACGCAAATATGCCAATTTTAGAATTTCAAAAGATTCTCATTTTGGTCCTTTGAATTTAAGATTGTTGTTGCATTAGACCCTTTTCCTAGGTACTGGCAAGGAGGTACCTGAAGTGGTGTACTTAAAACCAGCTGGAGTTTTTAAAAAAGACTGCCTCTTAAAAGAGGCAGGTTTTGATGAGTGATTGATTTCCCATAACTTAAAATCCAAGATGTGAGGAAGCTGCGGGGGGGAGGGGAGTGTAGGGGGGTGTAGGGGTCTGTGTGTGTGTGTGGTTGTGTCGGGTCAAGTAAGCTTGTGAACTCTTCAAGGTATCACCCTTGAGTTAATTTTGCTTTTCTGCATGTCTTGTAAACCCAATTACTTTATGGCAAGTGGGGTGCTCAGGTGCTGGGGGACCTGCCTTTATGTGAGCCTCCTGGGTGAGTTGGAAGTTCCCTAAAATGTTCTGGTGGAAGTCCCTACGGGACTGCTACACATCCCAGAGCAGTGTCCTAGCATGTTCACTAAGGCTCTAGTCATCTAGAGTACTCTTTTGAGCTGGGAGGAGCAAGTCCTGCTCTCATGCGGTTTTGATTGGGGACAGACTAAAGAGGACTGGTTACAATCAAGGGTAGATCTGAGTCACAAGGCAAAAAAGCAGCTGCAGTTCATAAAGCACTTGTACTGAATGAGCCAAAATAAAAACCTGAGGACTCTTACCAGTAAGCAACCCTGCCTTCAGCCACCACCTGACATTCTGCAAAGGGAGGCAGAAAGCAGTCCCTGTCCTATAGAGATGGAATTCTAGTCTAATTCTCACAGAGTCAGAAAATAGACTGACTAAATCATAGTCTCAAACAAAGACCTAGGAGACTTAGGATTCCAAGACGACTCTGAGCCCCTGGGATAGGAAAACACAGAGGGCTAACTCTGGAAATAGTTGCCAGGGAAGCAAAGAAAGTCAAGTCGGGGTCCCTTGGTGGTTGCCAAAAATGTCCACATAAAATGCAAGTTAAGTCACACTAAATGTGAGAAAAGAGTTTATTTGAGTCAAAATGATGATGGCCACCTGGGAAGAAAATACAAATATCTAGCTTCGCAGAATAAGGGCTTCTGAAATGGCATATGAGGGAATCTGGGTTTTTACAGACTTACAAAAGGAGGAGGAGAAGGGGTGGGGGAGGAAGAGACAGCAAACTGGCTGTTACAGTCTCATTGGTCAACAAGAATAGAGCTGGATGTTGATTGGTTATTAGTCACTTATTTTATACTTTCCAGGTACAAATTGTGATGAGCAGGAAGAGGCTTACTGGGCTTATTATCTTTATGGCATCAGGAAGTCTGCCGAAATCTGCCATGCTAGATCAGAATAACCTATAACCTAAGTGATTGAGATCTCATGCCCCATGTTTCCCCTAGGCTAAAGAATTTGTGTCATGTCACATTTTAAATTCTTTCTCAGTTGGTTTAGAAAAAGACGTGGGTCTACTGACTTAGATGAATTTAATCCTTGAGTCCTTCCTCTCCACACCCTTTCTATTTGTCCATGCCTCTGTCTCAGCTTTCCCCACTGTGCCAAAAGCCCAGTGCCATTAGGATGCCTCCCTTCCTCTGAGTGGCCCCCTTTGACCTTCTCTTTTAAACAAGCTAAAAAGTCTTTGCTCCCTAACCAGGGATGGACCTATTTGTATTTAATGCAATAAACACTTTCGAGGGGGGGAAAAACCCACCAACAACAGGATAATTGTTGCAATGTTTATCTTTCTCCTCAAATGTACTTTTAAGTACAGATGCTGGATTTTAAGCTGGGTAGGGAGGCATTTGGGCCAAACGATAATTGCCTCTTCAAATAAAATCATGGGAGGCCTGCACTTACTATCTGAGCATGGTACAAAAGGCTCTCCTGTCTCAAGCATGCTGAAAGTCAACATTTCATTTATTCAACAAATTCATGTGACCATCTACTGTAAATAGTGAGTGTTCCCAGGGCTTCGTGTTTATTAACTCTTTTGATCTTCCTAATATCCAGTGAGGTAAATACGAACGTGGCTCATGTTGTTGATTGGGGGACAGTTGGAGCAGGTGTCTTGTAGGTTTGGCTGTGGACCCTGCACACTTGGATCAGTAGAAGCAGGTGAAGAGGCAACGGAAGAAGGTGAGGAAGAAGAGAAGGCGGGAAGAGGATAAAAGAAAAAGAAACTTTTCACAGTGACTTCAGGATCTGACTGGAGATGGAACAAAAAATGTTAGCCAGTGAACTGGTTCTAAATCCATTAAATGAAGACAGAGATTAGAGAGAGCCATAAGAATGGGGAAGAATTAGTAGGAATGCCTGTGCCAAGGGAGCAGCTGCCAATCGTTTAGGCAGGGTCTGCTTGAGTGTATGCCCAAAGGAGCAGGAATGCCACTGGGCAGGGATCTGCCACTCTACCATTAATTACAGGTAGTTTATTATTGGGTGGAACTCACTGAAGCACAGTCAGCCAGGAGCAAGCACAGAAAAGGAGCCTGCCAAAGGATATTGTAAAGGAAGCTTCCAGGCTGGGATTATAAACCAGAGGGAGGGAGGAAATAAGCTTTTCCCGATGGGTGGATTCCATCCAAATGGAAATCCAAATATGAGTCTCCAAGAATAGGAATGGTGGGGTGTGACTGGGAATCCTGATGCCAGGACAATTCTTAAACTGAGTGGGTGTGGCTTCTTGGGAAGACTCCTCAGCCTTTCAAGCTAGTTTTTAAGTTCTAAGCTATATTAATTTTTCAAAAAAAAAAAGAAGAAGAAGAAGAGTATTTCTGGAAAAGAGATTTATAAAGTGTGGAAGAACCATTATGGGGTACATTGGCGAAGGCAGGCAGCCAGGCCCCCTCGCAACAGTCTGTGCTTGGTGATCAACTGTCCTGCTTTGTCTGGGACTGTCCCAGTTTTTGAAGTTAAAAGCCACTGCTCCCTTCAGACCACTTAGGCCTCAGCTTGTGTGCTGCCTGACTTTCCCTGATCATTATCCAAGATTTCATTGTACCCTGGTTCCCATGGTCACATCCTATATCTTCACTGATGTGTTTTCTCCACAACACTTCCCATTCCCTGAAATCACTTTGCTTATTTGTTATTTGTCTCTTCTCCAAAACTAGAATATAAGGTTCAGGAAGGCAGGAACTTTGGATTGTTCACTATTGTATTCTCAGCACATAGAACAGGGCTGGGGATGCAGAAGGTGCTCATTGCGTGTTGAAGAATGAGCATCGGTTATTTTAAAGTTTCAGACACTGTGTTCAACTCTGGGTATGATGAGAAAATGATGAGAAAATCGGGACATGGTCCCTTGTACTCATGAAGCAGGTATTGGAGGGAAATGTGTTAATGAAATGTTTTCACCTGTGTAAGTAAAAATGACACCTAGGATGAATGAACAGATGAATAGGGACCTGAAGGAGAAATTGTGATGCTTTGAGAAGGTATGATGCTGGCTCAAGAATGGGACCCGGGGACAGAGGAGGCTGCCTAAGGAAGCAATGATGGTGCTGAGTCTGCAGGATGCAGGAGGAAGATGCTTTCTAGGAAGAGGGAACGACACATGCAAAAGCCCTGTAGCAAAATGGAACAGACATGCTTGGAAAGTCACAAGCAGGCCATTAGGTTGGGATGAAGAAAGCAAGATGACACCTGGGGCACCATGATGCCAAGTGGGAGAGGAAGACACACCCAGGCCACTCAGGGCCTTGTACCTTGGACACCTGGCTGAGTGTTTGGTTGCTTTTCCTAAGAATAATGGAAATCATGGGAGGGATTGAAATGTGTGTGTGTGAGAGAGACAGAGAGAAAGAATTTTTTTAAAAAAACGTTTTTCATGTTTTAAAGTGTACATTCAATAGATTACCAAGGTTCTTTTATCCTAGTGGATAAGTGGTTAAAACTAACTAGAGAAAGGACAATTAAAATGTTAATAATTATAAAAGGAATTCACATAGTCTTATTGTCTCCTTCCATTTGCTGATGGACTCATTTTGACAAGGGCAGAAGAGCAGAGAGTAACATTTTTGGCCAAATAGTTTCTTTTGTTTGTACTGAGTATTGAACCTAGGACCATGCATGTGCTAGGCAAGTGCTCTACCACTGAGCTATATATACCGAGTCCCTTTCTTTAAATTTTATTTTGAGTCAGGGTCTCACCGAGTTGCCCAGGCTGACCAAAATCTTGCAATCTTCCTGCCTCATCCTTCTAAGTAGCTGGGATGACAGGTGTGTGCCACCGTGCCTGGCAGCCAAATAGTTTCTTGAGGAACATATCTAGACCTTGGTACTCAATAAATACAAGCTGTGAAACCACTGCGTTCAAAGCACTCTTCTAGGTTTTATGGGAAGAGAAAAAGAAAACCACATGAATGTTCTTCCCCCTGAGGGAGCTTAGATGATTAATGAGAGGTATGCACATGTAAAGGGCACAGGACAGACCCAGAAACACGTTCGACAGGTATTACTGCCCAGAGATACTGAGGCGCGTGTTAATGTACAACCTCCTCAGAGAAAAGTCCACGTCTGAATCATTTTTGTTCTTCCCACAGTAGTTAACCAAGTGCCTTGTTCAAGAGCTGTGCCAACGAATTAATGAATGAAGCTGAGCCTCGGGCAAAAAACAATTAGTCAGCTGGCAAGTCAGGCCTCTAGTGACACTTCCATTATAAAAAGCAATTATAAAAAAAAACGTAAGCTCCATGAGGACAGAACTCTGCATCCATGTTTTGGTTGTTTACAGCTGCATCTCCAAAGCCTAGTACATTCTTGGTCAATAATATCTGTTGAAAAGGAATTTATTAGCTACGTTAGAGCCTCAGGGATGATCAGAGGACAGTGTAAGAAACTGGTTAAGTAAATTTATGGTCCTTCCATGTGATGAGGATACCAGCCAGCATCCAGAGCATGTCACAGAAATTCTTCTTTAGATGACATCTGACATCCCAGCTACTTATGAGGATGAGGCAGGAAGATACTATGAGGCAGTTTAGTGAAAGCACGGGCTTTAGAGGCACAGTCTTCACCTGTGAATGGGTATAATATTAATGCATATTAATACATGATTTAGAATTCTTATGAGCATTAGAGAGTTAATACATAATAAACTAATGTATGTGAAGTATGAGGGGAAGTGATTGCTAGGGAGTAATTGTGTGTGAATTTTCATTCTAACTGCTTTACACTTATGCACCCTTCTAATACTTGCAGGACCCCTGTGAAGTAGGTACTGTTATGATCCCTATTTTGTAGCAAGTGATATCGAGCAGTAGTTTCTCTGAATGGGAAGGGTAGAAATTAGAAGTTTTGAGGAGAGGAATGGCATGCACTCATTTACATTTTAACAAAGTCACTGTGTCTGCTGTGTTGAAAGCAGAGTGAGGAATGGCATTTGGCAAACTGTAGCAAGGATCCAGGTGAGATTTATTGTCAACTTGCCTCAGGATGGTAGCAGTGTTTGGTATTGTAAAGCAATCCAAAAGACTGACTGGTGGAATGGATGGATGGGAGATGGGAAAGAGATGAGTAACTCCATGATTTTGGATGCAGTCCACCAGAAGGTTGGAACTGCCATTAACTGAACTAGGAAAGACTGCAGGTTTGCAATGCATTGTTGGAGGGACCTATTTGCGCCCAGGCTGAGATAATGAGTAGGCAGGTAGAAGTCCGCAGTTTAGAGAAGAATTCTGGTCTGAGAGTATGAGTGTGGGAACTATCAACCTATTGGTGATATAAAAAAGCCACACAACTGGAAAGATCATGAGGGGAGCAAGTAGAGATGGAAAGTAGAAGTCCAAGATTGAGCCCAATGTTTAAAGGTTGCAGAAAGGAAGGAGCTCACAGAGACTCAGACCAGGCAGTGAGGCATGAGGAAAACCAGGAACATGTCAGATTCTGGAGACCCCACTATGGAGAAAGAGGAAGAGGGTAACAATATTTGCACCCAAGACTGTGTAAGATGACATCATTGTTTTCATAGACAGTAAGCATTTTTTAATCCTATGAAGATTTAGAAATAAATGTAGAAATGTTTAATTGGATCACACTCGTGTTTTTGTTAATTTGTACACATTTGGTGTTTTAAGTATTTGTAATATTTAAGGGAAATTGGCCCATTAGAGTAATGATCATCCTTTTGACACCAATTTAAAATATGTAATTATGAAATTGAGTTGGTTTTCTGATTTTAAATTAAAAAACATTCTAAAATTGTAATCAGTGGTGGAATACTTGAGAAAATTTAAGATTTTCATATTTTAAAGTTTAATTTGTTAAAGCTATGAGAAGATTTTAGACAATCAACAAGAGAAAATGTTAACTATATAAACATTTAAAACATTTGAATGGGTTTCATAAGCCTAATTTATAAATGATATCAAACATTAATTAAAAGCCTACTTAAAAGTGATTGTGCCGGGCGTGGTGGCACAAGCCTGTAATCCCATCACTTAGGGAGGCTGAGACAGGAGAATCGCGAGTTCAAAGCCAGCCTCAGCAAGGGCGAGGCACTAAGCAACTCAGTGAGACCCTGTCTCTCTACATAAAACACAAAATAGGGATGGGGATGTGGCTCGGTGGTCGAGTGCCCCTGAGTTCAATCTCCAGTACCAAAAACAAAAAAAACAAAAAAGCGATTGTTTGCAGGGTGCAGTGGCACACGCCTGCAATCCCACTGGCTTGGGAGGCTGAGACAGGAGAATTGCAAGTTCAAAGCCAGCCTCAGCAACAGAGAGGCGCTAAGCAACTCAGTGAGACTCTGTCTCTAAATAAAACACAAAATAGGGCTGGGGATGTGGCTCAATGGTCGAGTGCCCCTGAGTTCAATCCCCAGTACTGAAAAAAAAAAGTGATTCTTAACATTTGCTATATTTAGAAAGAGTAATAATATATCTAAATTCAACTCAAAAGCGTAAGGATAACCTAAAGCTTTAAGTTTATTACTTAAACAAATTGAAGATTAAATTTTAAAAATCAAAGTGGCTCTGAATAATCTTTTCTGAGCACAAAGGAGTCCTGAGACTATCAAAAAAAATCTGTTCCTCTACCAAAGACTTGGGGACAGCTTCTGGGTATCTTGTCACTCTGTGTGTCAGTGGCTTGTACTGCTTCTCCTCCCCTCGTTCTTCTCCTCCTCCTCTTCTTCCTCCTCCTCCTCCTCCTCTGTCTCTTTATCCTTCTCCTTCTTCATTTGGGATTGAACCCAGGGGTGCTCTTCCACTGAGCTCTACCCCAGCCCTTTGTATTTTTTCATTTTGAGACAGAATTTCATGAAGTTGAGCCTCAAACTTGTAGTCCTCCTGCCTGAGCCTCCTGAATTGTTGGGATTACAGGCATGCGCTACCACACCAGCAGTAGCTTTTACTTCTAGGAAGTGTGCTCCTGGAGGGTGACCAGATAAGGTAGGTGACTAGAGGGGGAAGAGCAGAGCTGTTGTGTTTGGGGTGCTGCAGAGACAGAGGCAGTTCCACACCCATCTTGCTCAGGGGTGTGTTGATCCTGTGCAATGAGAGAGGATAAAAGGAACAAGAGCTACAAAGACAGTACAGGGATCAAAAAACCAAGAATAAATGACAGGTGAGGAGAAACTAGAAAACATCAGAAGAACCAAAGATGGAAGACAGCACGAAACCAGCATGTTATCATCTCATTTTATGGATAAGGAAACTGTGATTCAGAGAAGTGAACCAGCTTGCCCCAATCACGCGGCTGGTCAGAGTTAGAGATGGAACTGGAAACTGGGTCCTCAAACAACTGCAGTTCAGGATTTACTTTAGAGCACTTCTTTGTCTCAAATGAAAGGCAAATGGCTTTGATGGTGAAGATCAAATCAGAGCATGGGTGGTAGCGCAGGTTTTACAATCTGGCTAGAGGGCTGCTCGCTGCCTGACTTTCAAAGCTTTGAATGAAAGTTGATTAATTCTTAAATACACTCACTTCCCCCCTGCAGGCTTTCAAGCCTGTCTTGCATTCTGGGCCAGAACCCTGGACCTTTCAAAGGGATTGACCTCAGGACTAAGATCTTTTATCCTTGAAGATGTTTAAGGAGGAGCACACCTTTGAGATGTTCTGCAAGGCCCTGTGTAAAATCCCAAAGTGGCAGCAGTCCACTGGCACAGGCCCATTGGGAGTATGGGCAAATCAGTGTACCCTGGTAAATGCAAAGTGAGAAAGATCTGATTCAGCAAGGCCGTCCCTAGAAGTACAGAAACAAGAAGAGGCATGTTAAAGTGTCCTTGAATCTCAACCTCTAGCCAGCTCACACAAAGGTTTAGAGGAAAGTCCCTGAGGTGGGCAGAGTGAGCCTCTAGGGAGGAAGGGTGGTGAAGCCAATGAGGGTGTGTGAAGTTCAAGGCTCCTTCATTTTACATTTCTTGTGCCTCTTACCCTATCTAGTATATTTAATGGCAATGCTTCACATCTGGACAGGTTTGCACAACTACTGCAATAACCTCCCAAAAGAAGGAAAGGGATAGCAGGATTCTTACGTTACAATTGAAGAATCCAAAGTCACAAAAGGATAGAAATGTACCTAAAAAACAAAAGACTAAAAAGTGTCAGTGCCTGATTTCTGAACTCAGAGCCACTGTAGTTTAATTTTTTTTTCCTTTTATTTTAAAAGTTTTATTAATTTTATATATATTTATATTTTACAGAAGCAAATGTACATTCTTTGTTAAATATAATTTCCTAAAAATACAAAAAAATAAACCAGGTGTGGCAGCACACACCTGTAATCCCAATGACTTGGGAGGCTGAGGCAGGAGGATTGCAAGTTCGAGGCCAGCCTCAGCAACTTAGCAATATCCTAAGCGATTTAGCAAGACCTTTTCTCAAAATAAAAAGGGCTAGTGGTGTGGCTCAGTGGTTAAGTACCCCTGGTAATAAATAAATAAACAAACAAATAAATAGAATATACATATCTATTAGCTCCTTTTCAGTTAGTATAACAAAATACCTGAGAAAGGCTAAGTTTATAAAGTAAAGAGATTTATTTGACTCATAGTTCTGAAAGTCCAACAGCATGGGCCTAATTATGCTTGGCTCTAGTAAGGACCTTGTGGTGGAGGGCATCACAGTGGGAACATGTGTGAGAGAGATCACACATCTTGATACAGAAGACTAGGAAGCAATTCAAGAGTCAGGCTCACTTTATAACAACTTGCTTGCAAAAATAATCTTAATCCCTAGGACACTACCTCCAATGACCTAAGGACCTCCCACTTAGGCCTCAGTTTTTAAATATGCACAACACTTCTCAACACCAGCACACTAAGGACCAAGCTTCTAACACATAAATCCTTGGGGAATACAGTCAAACCATGTTCAAACCACAGCCACAAAAGAAGGAAAAAGAAGAAAAAATTTATAATTCTACCCCTTAGAGATAATCATTGTTAACACCTTGGTATATAGCTTTTTAGATTTTTTAAAAATGTGTTCTCATAGCTGTAATTTTGGTAACTTTTTTTTTTTGCACTAGTACAAATAGTTAAAAAAATGACTCTTTACAGTATTATCCCTAACAATTTTTAAAATACATGTACATAGGGCCTGGGGTTATGGCGCAGTGGTAGCGTGCTTGCCTAGCATGTGGGAGGCACTGGGTTCAATCCTCAGCATCACATAAAAATAAAATAAAGATATTCTGTCCACCTACAACTAAAAAATAAATATTTTTTAAAAATACATGTACATATTTGGGAAGAAGCTAAAACAGTACTAGAAATCTTATCTTAAGAGACATTTGCTATAAACTGGGCATAGTGGCACATGCCTGTAATCCAAGGTACTTTGGAGGCTGAGGCAGAGGGATTACAAGTTCAAGGGTAGCCTCAGCAAGGCCCTACGCAACTTAACAAGAGAGACCCTGTCTCAAAACTTGAAAATTAAAAAGGCTAGGATATAGCTACGTGGTAAGGCATCCCTGGGATCAACCCCAAGTACCCCACCCCCCAAAACAAATAGAAAAGAAAAAGGGGGGAGGGGACAATTTGCTATGCTCACTCCTGATTCTTCACCCTTAAGGCAACCTCTTCCAAAATCTGAAACTTTTCTTTTTCTCTCTCCTTCTTCCCTCCTTTCCTCCCTCCCTCCCTTTTTCCCTCCCTCCCTCCTTCCCTCCCTTCATTCCTTCTGTCCTTCCTTTCTTCCTTCCTTCCTTTTTCTTTCTCAGGGACTCACTGTTCCCAGACTGGACCTAAACTCTTGGGCTCAAGTGATCCTTCTGCCTCAATCTCTAGAGTAACTGAGACTATGAGCACATGCCACTGCCTGGGCTTGAATCCTGAAACTTTCTAAACAACATGCTATGGTGTTATTTCTTGACTTTGCAGGTTTAAGTTATGCATTAAGTTCCTATTATGTAGTTTTCTTATGTTTGTATCTTTCATTTCTCTCAATCTTCCCTTCCTCCCTTCCTCCAAATATGGTGATAGCATTGTTTTATAATATAGATGGAATAAATATCTCAGTATTTACTTTTCTATGAATATGTAAAGAATATCATTAAAGCTGAGCCATGTAGGATACTGATTATTCTTTTTTATTTAACTCTTTATCCCTTGTTAACATTTAGTTTTGTTAGTCTAATAGAATAACTGAGACTAGATAGTGTATAAAGAAAAGAGGTTCGTTTCAGCTCATGATTCAAGAGCATGGTGCCAGCATCTGATGGGCTTCTGGTGAGGGCCTCAGGCTGCTCCATGCATAGTAGAAAAGCAGGAGGGCAAGTAGGGTTGTGCAAAGAGAAGAAATGTCAAAAGACCTGACCTGCTTTATAATAAGCTGCTCTTGTGAGAACTGATTCAGTCTCTGGAGACGGACATTAATCCCTCTTAAAGACCTAATCACATTTTAAAGCCACCCCCAACCACCTCTTAACACTGCTATACCAGGGACCAAGCCCCAAATGAGTTTTGGTAGGAAGAAATCATATTCAAACCATAGCACTGTTGGAGTTAATCATTGATCTATTTTTGTTTTAATTATCTTAGCTGGGTAATTTTCTATACAAAGCTCCCTGACAGAACTGTGAATCACATCCTGATCTATGTGCAACATTTTTTCCCATTTCTTTGAGGCAGCCCTCCTGAAGGCCCTTGTCCTGCTGCCCATTTTGGGACAGTTCCCCTGGCTGCTCTGTGGTCTCTTTACCATCACCTTGGAATTTCCTACACTTTTCTCCTGGGTTGGATCCCTGTGTTCTGGCCCCTATGTCTTTCTCTGCTTTGGTTTACTTTCTGTAGTTTGTTGTACACATCCATTTTAGTGGATGAAGAAATAGATTTTGGGTTCTTTTTTTAGTTGTAGATAAACACATAACTTTATTTTTATATGGTGCTAAGGATCCAACCCAGTGCCTCACACATGCTAGGCAAGCACTCTACCACTGAGTTACAACCTCAGCTCCTAGATCTTGTTTTATTCCCCCCATCAACACAAACCAACAAAAGGAATTCATCTCAAATGGGGTTCAACAATACCTATTTTGCTTTGAAGACTCAAAATTATAATCAAATTTGTACTCTCCCAAAATCAGGCTCAGCAAGCTTTGGACACTTAAAATGTTTATCTGAAAATCCAAGGCTGTCGCAGGAAACAACAGCATAAAATTTCCTCCACTTTAACAGTTTGAACTGAGAGTTTTCAGCCTACCTAAGGTGACCCGTGGAAACTCTGGTAGCTGATGTGCAAATTGTCATGTATGCCTGGCTCTTTCTCAGATCTCTGGCCAGCACGTGGCCTATGGACTGTCCAGTATGGCTCAGAACTTCCTTTCCCACATTTTTTTCCAGGACCCAGTACAAGCCTTGAACAGGTGCTAAGGACTTTATGGTGGCTTCTGAGATGATTTCCCAGAAGGACAGTGACTCATCACAGGAAACCCTTTCGTTTCTCTCTGATCCTCCCTCAGCTTCCTGCCTCACTCATCTGTACGTGAGTTTTCTCATTTCTCACCAAGAGATAGCTACTTAGTTCTGGTTTTAGTTAACAGTAACTGAAGATAGTTCTGGGAATAAGTTGGCAATATCCCTTCCAACAGTGATGTCCATGAGGGCAGAAGTCTCTTCCCAATACCCTGTCATCTCCCTTCCAAGGTGTCAGTCAATTTCCATTCCATGATCCTGTAGAATCCCTTTTCCAATGTCCCTAACCAGAATGGATTGGTACATTGCAATAGAGGTAGGATTGCTCTCTGTCTTGGATCCGCTTTTGCACACCTCTTTTTCTACAAAATATACTTCACTCTACATTTACTAACAGGTGTTCAATTGTTTTTCATTGATGCAATCCAGATCAGAGAGAATGTTTTTGATTGCTGACCTGCAATGCTTCAGACATAGCCAAGGTCTTCAAGACGTGTGTTGAAATGAAGTAGACATCAGAGTCCTATATATTTAGAGTTCAAGAGACCTTAGAGATCATCTGGTATGGTTTTTCCATTTGACAGACAAGGATCCTGAGGCCCAAAGAAATTACTTTCTTGAAATTGCCCAGCCAGCCAGCTCTGTATCTCTTCAAAGGTCTGCCCAGCCAGGCAGTTCTGGCCCTTCAAAAGCTCTGTATCCTCCTGCCTGCTCTCGGCTGCTGTCCAGTTGGAATCCAGTGGCATTCTGCTCTCCCCTTTCATCTGCATCTCTTCTTCATTCTCTGTGCCTCTGGATGTGATGTCAGGCTGGCAAAAACCCCTCTGCAAGCTCCCAGCATTCCTTCGCTACTGATTTCACCCAAATCCCTCCATGGTTCCAGGCTTCTTTCTAGACTGCAGGCAGACTCAAGATAGATAACTTCGGTTTCCTTCTGCTGAGAATCCATGACTTCCCACGAAGATTGTGTTCCAGAATAATTCTCACTAAAAAATAATAACAATTTTGAAAAGGACACAAATGGTTTGTAATTTTTCTGGTATGTTTTCTTTGAACATTTTCCCACTAATCTCCTTCTTTCTAAGGAATTTTAAAAAAATTTTTTAATAGTCCTCATTCAAGTTTTTCCACTTGTGCTCTTTTAGTGCTACTTTTTAACAGAAGCATTGGGAACAGATATTCTTCTGCTTTCTTAAAGGAAACTTCTGCTAGACTACTGCCACCTACTTAGAAAAATATTTTTGGTATGGCAAATAACAATGTGCATATCCAAGTCTAGTGTTGGCAAACAAAAGACATGCCCCATATGTCCCTTCCATCTTCCAGTCTTCCCCACTGCCCCATGGGTGGAGGGATTGGGGCTTTATTCTCTGTTACTCTCTGATGGTCTGTGAACCCAAACCCTTCCTCTGCTACTATATGCACACTCTATCCTGTCTTCGCCTCTCCATGATGCTAACAACCCAGCCCCAACCACCATCTTGACTTGTTTGTCTCCTCTTTTATCTCTTATTTATGGTGAAGGAGGCATGACACCTACACTTCCCATAATTCTGTGAAGGCAGAAACCAAGCTTTCCCATAGTCTTAAATGGGCCTTTATATCCCCATATAATGCCCAGAATATGGAAGACAACAATACATGTATGGTGAGTGAATGGCTGACTGACTGACTGAATGATTAATTTTGGTGACCCAACAATCTTTCTTTTCCGTGATTCCAAAAGCAAGAACATAATTGGGATGGGAACATTCTCTGTGGTTCATTTTCTACCACAAGGGAAGTAGTAAGTGGAGAATCTGGGCAGGCTGAGAATTATCTTGGTGGGATGATGGTGTGTGATTTCTCAGGTCTCTTTCCCTTTACTCCTCAGAGCTCAAAGTCCCTGGATACTATAAAATTCTTTTTATCATTGCACAATATTAAATGGCTATTTTTCTTTTGTCTCTGTCCTCAATTTTGAAACAAAATATGTTTCTTTCCCTTAGAGCAGGGAACTCTGCTCTAAGGGAAAGCCCAAATCTTCATAAACATTCCTTAGCACCTCAAAAGGTAGATACATGATGACCTTGCTTGAGATGTAGAACTGCTTCTAGGTAGAAGACTACTCAAGAAAAGAATGAGTGATTGATACATATCATAGCATTGGTGAATCTCAAAATAATTATGCTGAATAAAAGAAGCCAGACCTGCTCCCAAGTGCTATATGAAATGTAGTTGTCATTTATGTCAAATTCTAAAACAACAAATATCATTTCCCGGTGTTTCTCCTTGCCTTCCCCCGCCCCCTCCCTCTTTACTTTACTCTACAGTTCTCCCTTTGATTCTCATGAGATCCACTCCCTGACCTTTCTTTTCCTTTTTCCTCTCTAGCTTCTACATATGAGAGAAAACATACAACCCTGAACTGAGTTTGGTTTATATCACTTAACATAATGGTCTCAAGTTTCATTCATTTTCCTGCAGATAGCATAATTTCATTCTTCTTTATGGCTGAATAAAACACCATTGTGTATATAGACCACATTTTCTTTATTTTACAAACGTAACACTATCTATTAACAGACACCTAGGCTGGTTCCATAGTTTTGTATTGTGAATTGTGCTGCTATAAACATGGGTATGCATGTATCACTGTAGCATGCTGACTTTATTTAGAATATGTACTAAGGAGTGGTATAACTGGGTCACACAGTGGTTCCATTCCTAGTTTTTTGAGAAACCTCCATGATGATTTCTATAGTGGTTGTACTAATAAACAACAGCGTAAAGTGTTCTTTTTTCTCCACATCGTATCCAGCATTTATTATTGTGTGTGTGAGTACACACACACACAGAGACATACACACACACACACATATATATAAAACCAGAGATTGAATCCAGGGCACTTAAGCACTTTGTCACATCTCAAGTCCTTTTTTAATGTTTTATGTTGAGACAAGGTCTTACTAAGTTGCTTAGGGCCTTGCTAAGTTGCTGAGGCTGGCTTTGAATTTGTGATCCTCCTGCCTCAGCCTCCCAAGCTGCTGGGATTATAGGTGTGCACCATCACACTGAGTTTTTTGTTTGTATTCTTGATGGCTGCTGTTCTAACTGGAATGGTATGAAATCTGTATAATTTTGATTTGCATTTCCCTACTTGCTAATGAATTTAAACATTTTTTCATATATTTGTTGATTATTTTTATTTCTTCTTTTGAGAAGTTTCTGTCTAGTTCATTTCCTCATTTGTTAATTGGGTTTTTTTTTTGGTATTAAGTTTCTTGAGTTCTTTATATATTCTAGATGTTAATTCTCTGTCTCTGGTGCATCTTTTTCATTACTTTCCAAGGTGATTTGGAGCTAGATGGCTTTAGATCAGCAGTAAGAAGGGCAGACAAAACCTCTTTCTCTGGAAGTCAGCATTATTTTAATATCTTTGAAATGTTTCTAGACCTAAAGAAGAATTAGGAATAAGTCCTTGGACAATGTCAATGTAGGATCTTGTTGACCTGAGATGTTGCCCATTCTGTCTTGTAGGCACAACAGGTTCTAAGTGATTAAGTAAATAGCAAAGACCTCAAGCTGGAGCAGGGGTTCTCAGACCTGCACAGGTTTGTGAATGAGTAAAGAAAAGTAGAGCTACCATTTAGGAACTTTTATAGCAATATGGCAATAATTTCATGACTTTGTATCTAATAATGAAAGATTTGGGTTGTACTTTGTATGACTTTTATTTTTGTTTTTAATAATTCATTTTTATTTATTTTACAACAGTATATTATAGATTGAAAGTTATAAAAATAAATTCCTTCAATACAAATGGAGAAGCACTGAGCCAATATTGTGGCCTCTGAAGGGCAGTTCTGGACATCTTCCTTCCAATGGAGATAATGAGTGAACTCTGGAGAGATGGGGATTGTGCCTAGGAACAGGAAGCAAGGGGTCTCCTCTTTGCCTGCAGTTCCTTTTCCATTTTTGCCATGTGTCCCTGGAGAAGTGCTACAGCAATAGTAACCAGAGAAGAGACAAGGTGGAAGAGGACTGCAATTATAGGAAGGGCGGAAATGGCAGAAGTGGCAGGAGAAACTTGTGGTTATCACCTAGCACTCCTGACCTGGGCAAGTGTTCTTCATGATGGACCTGAGGAACAGGTAGAGGAAGCAGCTATGAAATAAGGATTTGAGGGGAATTGAGCTCACACCTCACTGCAGATTCCCCATTGACTTTATGATGGTGCAAAAGTGATAAACATTCAGTAGAAATTGTACTTTGCATTTTGAATGTCGATCTGTTTCTGGGTAGCAATAACACTCCCTTGGATGCTGGGCAGCAGCAGCAAGCCCTGGCTTAGGGTCAGCCACGTGATCGTGAGGGGAAACAACCAGGACTCTACTGTGTGCTGTGTGGCTAAGCTATGATGTTTGGTAGGTTAGGTATATTAAATGCACTTCCAGATTTACAGTATTTTAACCTTATGATGGACTTACCAAGACACAGCCCCATCATCAGGCAAAGAGCAGTGGTCTGGAATGGAGCTGCAAGTGTGAGACCCACTTAAGAGAATTGTCTAGGTTTATGATGCTTGTATAACTTAGGAGGAAGAGGAGAAAATCTGGTAATTATCACTTTGTAATACATGACATACACTGGCGTATTCCTATGAAGTTATTGACCAAAGAAAGTGTCCCTTTAGAAAACATGGAGAGACTGCACACAGGACAGGTGTTAATGAAAAGAAGAGGGATCAGATGGGGTTGAGCATAAGATGGACTCATTCTCTATCTTAAAATGAGATCCAAGCAGCTGAAAGGACTGGAAGACTCTGCCATCTTATGTCACGCTGTTTCTGCTGGCCCCTGCCCTTTTTTTGTTTTGTTTTGTTTTTTGGTAATTCAGAGGATCAAACCAGGGCCTCACTCATGCAAAGCAAATGCTCTATCACTCCCAGTCCCCCTGACCTATTCTTGTAATAAGTCATGGGATAGCAATATTCAGGTTCCCAGGGGCCAAGGCACAGCCTGTTACTCTGCCTGCCTTTGGAGCAGCCAGGTGACAAACCCCTTGCTATCCCATATTCTAGATGGTGGTAGGAAAAGATGACATGTTCCTCGTGTACCAACACATGTTTCAATATGCCTGGACACTCTTGGTGACATCAGTGTACTTGATGTACTCATCAACTGAGAGGAGAGAATCAGGTTGGGTGGGTTTAGGCTCTTTCATATGAGAAAAGACTTGTGTCTTTCCTTTAGGAAAGAAAGGAAACACCCAGCCCTCTTGCTTTTTTGTTAAATTAGAGGGTGCTTTCTGCATTGTAAATTCTCCTGAAATAGATCTTGGCTTTGATGGGTGGTGATGCATGCATATCTGAATATGCTTGCTCTGTGGGGCATTATTTCTAGTCTGAAGAGTGTGGGTTTCAGGAGGGGGTTGAAGTTAGACCTTGGGTTTCATGTTGGTTGGCACCTGACACGAGGTGAGGCCTGTGGTGTGGTGGGATGTCATAAAGCAGAAGCAGGATTGGAAACTCAGCTGCTTTGCTCTTGTGCTAAACCCAGGCTAGTGATGATGTAATCAGAATTACTTACTTTGATCGCCAGTAGTTGTAAAGAGATTGACAAAGGAGGGCAAGAGTAACATGGAAGCGGTTTCCAACTAATGTCTTAGAAATGTGTAAAGCCAAGCAGGTACTCCTAAAGATACAGTGACTGAATTACTACTATGGTTTGGATCTTAAATGTCCCCCAAAGGCCCTTTGTTAAAGGCTTGGTTTTCAGCCTGTGGAGCTATTGAGAGGTGATAGAACCTTTAAGAGGAGGGGCCTAGTGGACTATGGACTGAAACTCTGGAACTGTGAGCCAAAATAAATCTTTCCTCCTTTTATTTATTTATTTTTTATCTCAGGTATTTTGGTACAGTGACAGAAAGCTGACCCACACACCTACCCCACCTAGAAAGACCAGGCTGTGGTTCAAGATCTTTAGGTCTCCCAGTTTTTCTGTGCTGAAATAGCTAGAGGCAGTCTCAAAGAACATTCATCGCACTGCCACTGTTCCCCAAATTTTATAATCTGATTGAGAAATAAGACTGGCCCAGTATGAAACAATGATAATAAGCAGTATATTGTAGCAAAGATTGCAGATAATATAACTGCTTCGGGAAACAGGGGCAGATATAGGTCTAAAGAGTCAGGGAAGGCTCCTAGAAAGTTGGAGTTGGATGGCAGAGGGGGTTCGAGTTCTAGATTTACCAGGACTGACTTGCGTGAATATGTACCATCTCTGAGCCACAGTATCCTCATCTACAAAATAGAGCCCATAAGAGCTATGTTGAAGTTTTTTTGTGAGCATTCAATGAGCAAGTACCCAGCTGAATAAGTGATCAGTGAAATGGAATCCCTTCATTGTTTCCGTGGCTACAGTGATTTCTGACCTTCTGAGAATGGCTCACCAATGTGAGCACAGCTTTGTGATTTGGAAGGCTGCTATTTTGCCCTGCGGGGAGGCAGTGCCATCAACAAACCGCCAGTTAGTAGCTGCTTTTCCTAACAGTATACCCAGTTCCCCCAGCTGGACTAGGATACAAGTCCCTCTTAAACCAAAAACTCTAAGGCATAGCTTGCACCAAGAGGGATATTTTGCTGGAAGACTCACTTGACTAAAAAGATCAGAGTTTTTGATCATAAAGTGGGCACCGTGGTTTTGAGCAGTCCAGCTTCCCTTACCTCCTCTAACTTGTAGATGTACCAAGTTCAGTATGCACAAAATAGAAAGCTATAAAATATTAGCTCTGTACTTGACACTTAGGAATCTGATTCCCTTTAAAAATGTTTCATTAGTAATTATTTAGTCATAAATTAAGAGAAAATGTAGCATAATGGATGCCAGATGTAGACAGCCTGGACTTGCTTCCTGGCTCTGCCACTGAACTAGCTACATGACTTTGAGTAAATTATTTATCCTATTTATGCCTCAGTTTACTCATGGGTTGAACAGAAAATAATTGTATGCATTTCATAGGATTGCTGGGACGAATAAAGCACTTTAAAGCAGTAAGTGGCCAATGTAAGTATACAAAATATGTATGACGGTATTACATCCTGGTGAAATGGGGAGAGGGAAGGTTTCAGGCCTTTAGGGATGCTGTGCCCCTAAAGAACAAGACACCAAGAGAGCCAGTACTCGCTGTGCTTGAAACAGTGGGAGGCATGGAGAAGAACACTCTTAGGAAGGTAGGAGCCGAAGTGCCAAATCCTAATGAGACAGCCCTGCCTGGACCCTTGCAGGGATCTGCCATCAGAGAGAACCCCTTTAGAATTTGACAGGCTCCATTCTAGTCCCTAGGATTCCTAGACCCAGTCTCTCTGCCAGCTGGCCCAAGACTTGATTTAGTGAGGATGACATGCTAACACAGGGCTGAGTCAGTAACAGACCCTTTGTTCTGTCTCCTGGACCTCTGGGTGCCACTGTACAGACATGTCCAGCTTGGCAGGCAGCTGGCATCTTAAGGATTCAGGTCGTTATCAGATGGACACTCACTAAACAGAGTCCCTCCCGGCCTCTGTGGTGCGTGCGGCCGCGCACGTAGGCCTGCATACCTCATATCTCTGCCCGGGCAATTACATCCCAGTCACCCTGCCCCATTCCAAGGCAGCTGGGGCCAGCTGGGGCACAGGGCTTGGGGCTGGAGCCAGGCAGTTTTCTTCCTTTCATCCTTTTTGATTCCACAGGCATTTTCTTTTAAGCGTGGGCTCTAACTGCAGTGTCCGACAGGGGAAAACAAACCTGAAAGGCAGGAACGAAGCTGCAGCTGCTCACAGGGCTGCCTTTCGCTGCTCTGAAATGGAGCCAGAGGCACAGCCTCTGCCCTCCAGGACAGAAGCGCTACAAGCAACTCGTCCTTCTTTCCCGGGATGCTGCCTTCCTCTAAGCGTGTGTGGCACATACCCATATGTTCAAGGCACACTTGTTTAGATCTATATTTAAATACTCCTGTGGGATTCCCAGTCCAAGTGTCTAAAGTGCATGTCTGGGCATGGTCTCCTGGCTAGACTCCAGAGTTTGCAGCCCACCCAGATGGTTCTCAAAGCTGGTCTCTTGAATCAGAAGTGATCCCCCACAGTTCTGATGGCAGTTTATGACAACTCACCCTGGTTTGGGAAATTCCCTTGTGTAAGTTCTCTTAGCCTAGAGAACAACTTTCAAATACTAACAATTGGTACCATTGATTGGATACCTTCTCTGTACTAGGCAATTTGCTGAGAGTGCTTTACCTATCAGTTTCCCACAGTACCCTACCAGTCCTCTAATGAAGCAGTGTGATCAGCTCTGCTTCAAATATGAGGACCCTGAGACATGGTGACAGCAGGTACCATGCTCAAGGCCACTCAGATAGGAAGTGAATGCCTGTATTTGAACAAAGCAGGCTGATTCACAGCATGTTCCTAATGACCGAAGTGCCCATCTCTCTGATACCTATTTAGGTCTTGCCAAGGATTAGACCGATGCCCGAGAAGGATCATCCTCACTGTCCTTACCAGTCTTGTCAGCCAGCAGAGGACAAAGCCTCTACATGATTGACACATGATTGGCTAATTGTTACATCTTTAATGTTAGGGAGAATAATGTAATTGTTTCTACATCAATTTCTGTTACTTTGATTCACCAAATGTTTAGTGAGCATGTACTTTGTGCCAGGTATTATACCAGAGCTAGAAAAGAGGGTTACAACAAAGCAATTGCTTTCAAAGACCTACAGTCTAGAAAGAGATGATCTCATCCAAATTCCCAAGAGGCCCATAAGGTCCTCTGATAAATCCTGCCTTCCCCTTCAGTCTCCTTGCTCCACACTCCCTTCCTCTGACTCAAACCTTCTTCAAGTCCTTTTGTTCCCTAAGCTCCCTGCACTTTCTGTTCCCTGAGATACTCCACATCTTTGCTGGATTAATTTCCTCATCCTTGGGGACTCAAATCTCTCTTTAGGAGATTTTCTCTCATCCTCCATAGATTAGGTGTAGTTGTCTGTTAACATTTCATCATTGTTCCCTTTATTCTTAATTTTTGTAATCAGTTGATTAATCTACCAGCCTTCACCAGCTCCTTGAGGGCATCAATAATGCTTTCTTTTGTTGTACTCCAGGCACATAAGAGGTGTTTGCTAAATGCTCTCGAGTGATGAAGATTAGACATGATATACTGAAGCAAAAACGGAGTATGCGAATTCCTACTTCTCTAAGCAGCAACATCAAGACAGGATTAAACAAGCCTGGATTTTATTAAGAAGGCCTTTGAGGAAAAATGGTAAGGGAGCAGAAAGAGCCCAGGAGCCAGACTCTGAGGCCAGTCTGAGCCTAGAGTGAGGTAGAGAAGAGAGGAAGGTTGCGAGGTGCAGCCTCTACATGGCTGTGCGGTCCACAAAAGTTAAGCAAGGCCACAGTGGAGCTCGCCAGCCAGACGAAGGACAGACCTTCACAAGAGTCCCCAGTCTGGAAGAAGCAGTGCCAGCCTGCGCCACTGCCGCACTCGCTCATTGGCTGGGCGCAGCCCGCGGGAGACGTGGCCTGCGTTCATTAGGCTCTGCGCCCACAGATGGAAATCTTGGGGACAGATTCTTCTCTCTGTCCTGTGGAGGTTCCAAGGCCAGAAGTGATTTCTGACTACTAAAGCTATGTCTTCCATAAAAGGGCAGGAAATCTTTTATTTGGAGGCACTACAAGTATTGTTGAACAGTCATAATGCTCTTTGACAGTGAATTGACTACACATGGGTTCCCTTCCGAATGCTTATAAGCTGATTAGAGACCATGTAAATTCCCCTGTGTGCTCCTGAGCCTCAGTTTTCTCCTTTCTAAAATGGCGATTACTCCTCCTTCCTTGTGACATGCGACGATTAGAACGAATGTATATGAATGAGTTTTAAAAGATCACCATTCGTGACCTAAGGCTGCAAGCCTCCTCACCTGTCCAGCTTTTCTATTCACTTCAACAGGGCCAATCTTTTCGGTTTTCTAAGAAACTTTTGGTTTAGGAAGTGCGCTTGTCTTGTAATTTCGCTCATCGACAGTCCCCCAGGGACTTTTTCTTTAAGATCATTTCAAGTTAGAGAATTACAGTTTAAACGTACTAATACCAAAGGAAGATTGAGTATCAAGTTAGCCTATCTGAGGACTATCATGTTTCCTTTTGGGGGACAGACTCAGGGGTATGCACTTGGCACAGTGAGCTCCTTGGGAGCTGGCTGTACACTCCTGACCCTGGGCCTGTGCTTTGTTTTGTCACAGGTCAGTCACAGGAGCAGCACGTGGTCATGCTTCTTGCCCTGCATTACCACCCTGTCTCCCTGCAGCAACTGGAGATAGGCCTGGGTGGACCGCCTCCCTTGTCCTCACTGGGAGGATAAGGGGTATTTCTGCCCTTGCCTTCTCCCCTCCCCACACTTCTTGGTGAGGAGGCAGCCTTTGATCCAGGACTCATGCTGGTCAGTGAAGGGGACTCCACACTGAGGAAATGGCATGAGCGAGGGCAGAGCATGTTTCCGTGCTTAGACAAGTGTTTTTGTGAGGCCTGGAAGACAGGGAAGGGCCCAAGGACAGATGAAAATAGAAAAACAGGGTAAACTATGGCAGCCCTTGAAAAACTTGTTCAGGAGCATCCTAGGTCCAAAGAGCTACCAATGCTTCATAAGCAGGAGGTAAAGTTTGAGCTATTTAGGAAACAGTGTCCACATGAAGGGCAGAAATGAGACAGAGTGACCAGTACCAGAGTAGCACAGCAATTTAGGTGAAAGGGAGAATCATCTTTGTAGAAGCAAAAATAAGGAGCAGATAGGACAGAGGGCTTTGAAGGTGACCTAAGGTTGCAAGCCTCATCTAGGAGGGCATGCCACTGAAGAGGGACTTCCAAGAGGAGGAGCTGCTGGGTTGGGAGTGGGGATCTTCTTGTAGTTCACAGGGCATTTGAGGGGCTGGCAGGATGTGCATCTGCACCAGACCAACAGGTGCTAGAAATTCAGATCCAGAGTTCACAAATGTGGTTGGGACTGAAGTCAAAGATTTAGTTGTCATCTCAGGAAACCAGTTGAAATGACAAGTTGTTTACCTTCCTCAATCACTGAAAGAAAGGCTTAGATTTCTGGTTGCATGGGTTACAGTAGCAGGTGGATGGGTATTTTCTGGTGCCTGGATGACCAGGCCTGATTCCCCCAACACAGTCCTTGGATCTTGAGATCTCAAGAAAGACGGATATGAGCTCTGTCCTCCCCCACTTAACATAACTTTGCTGCTTCTCCCTCAGTTGTCCAGCTTCTAATTCTGCAAACAACAGCTGGAGAGAGTCAGTGAGAGCCAACTCAACAGCTGTGTGGTGGGAAACAAGAAGGCATCTAAGACTGTCTTCCTACAGCTTCGGCCAAATGAGAGTATGTGTGTGTGTATGTAAATGCACATGAGAGAGAGAGACAGACAGACAGACAGACATAGCAGGGAATGGGTAAAAATTTCTGGCCAACTTTTTAAAAGTAAGATAAATTTAATATTCTTTAAACATTATTTGAATTCTGAGTTGGGTATGATGGCACACACCTGTAATCTCAGCTATATTTGGGAGGCTGAGGCAAGAGAATCACCAAGTTCAAGTCCAGTCTGGGCAACTTAGCAAAAACCTGTCTCAAAAAATAATAAGGACTGGAGATGTAGCTCAGTGGTAGAGAGCCCCTGTGTTTGATCTCCAGTACTGGGGAAAAAAATTAAAATTTGTACCAAAGATTATTCCAAATCTTGATGACTAGCAACTCAGAAATCTAGTCTGCAAGAACCTCCAACTGCAAGTAACCACCTTTGCACACACCAGCCTGACCCCACACTGGCTGTAGAGTGTGCTCAATGCCCCTGGGCTTGGTTAGAAGCTGCCTCCAGGCCTGTGCCTGGGCCTGTGCACTGGGCCCTAGAATAGATGAAAAGATTGAGAGTTCAAGAAAAGGCTATTGTCCCCAGTCCAGCAGAAGAGAGGCCTCTTCCTGGAAAGTGGTTAGGGATTTGTGTGTGTGTTTGTATTTCTGGCCAAACATAAGTCTCAAACTAGGTAATCTGTTTCCAATCATAATTTGGATTAGCCCTCACACTATCCAAATGTTTATTTGTCCGAGGAAGCCAGTCCCCAAGCACCAGCAAAGCATGACAAACTTCCCCCATAGTAGGTTCATTCCAGAATCAGCAGGCAGTAAATGCTGCCTCTTCATGCTAGGACAAGGCAGGAAGTAACTGTTCTACATAGGGTTCTGGCTTCAGTTCAGGGTTGTCCCTTTTGGTCACTATTGGTTCTCAAGCAATTTACCACCATCCCTTTCTACCCCTGGACATTGGGCGATGTCTAGAGACTTTTGGTTGTCACTTAGGAGTGAGTGCTCCCTGCATCTAGTGGGTAGATGCCAGGGATACCACTAACCATCCTACAATGCACATGACAGTCCCCAGAACAAAGAATTATCTGACCTCAAATGTCAGTTGTACCCTGAAATATAGCCAGCTTTAACTAAAACTGTATCCTCATCAAGGTTAGCTTGTGGGCCCTCCCTGCAGCATCCCTTACCTGGAGTACTGAGTCAAAACAAGACCACAGAGAATCCTGGGAGATGATGTTCCCTCAAAACCTACTTACTGTGGATACCTCTTAAGGGTCCTACTGCCAGTTTCAGTATCCAGCCCCAGTGCCCAGGCTGGCCATAGGGACAACCCAGGGTCAAGGTAGTCCCTGGGGAAAGAAGCCCTTTCTTCTTTTCTCCTTTTTCCTCCTTCCTTCCTTTTTTCCTGTTCACAGTATAATGATTCAGCCACCAGACCTAAGGTTCCTATTTGGACCAGTACCTCCTATCAAGGCAAAGCAAAAAAGCATGGAATTTGTTAGGATGATTTTCATGCTTCCTGAAGAGAGTTATTAAGGAGAGTGGAAATCTCTGCCAATGTCCTTTTAAGGGAGAATGGGAGAAGAGTGGTGACCAGTGCTCTGTACGGTCACAGTTGCTCAATTATCCTTCTACGAAATTAACGGTCTTAAATTAAAAAAAAAAAACAAAAAAAAAAAAACCAGGAATTGTCATTAACTAGCCATGTGCACAACTCCAGAAGCCCCATTCATGAGTTGCTGTGTGAACAGTGCCCCGGAAATGTATGACAGGTGATCCTGCTTCTTGAAGTCTCTTCACACTCTTTCCAGTTCAAAGCGAATGAATGTGCCAATTCAGATTTCTCTGTGAGGCAAACCCTGAATGACAGCTGCTTTTCTTTTAAGGACTCCTCCGCAGACCTGAAAGGCAAGTATGAAAAGCACGCTGTGGCCGTGGCCATGGCACACACCCATGGGGCCTACTGTTCGGGACAGATGGGCTGACAAATGCTGTTGCACAAGTGTCCTCCATTAGATCTGCCTCTGATGCTCCTTCCTGGCATCCTGGGCTTCCAGGAAGCATGTCGCACAACTGTGTCATGATTCAGCTCTTTGCCTGATTGTTTACCATTTGTCTGCCCCCCAGAGTAACTCCAAGACAGTAGGGCCCATGTTTATTTTGTGCATTACTGTGTCTCCATCACAAACCTGGCACACACTAGGTGCTCAATAACTGTTAGCAGGAAGGATGAAGGAAAGAAAAATGGTGACATGCACATTCATATGGGTAGAGACCCACCCAGAAGACCAAAGGCAAGGCCAAGCAAGGTCTCCAAGTCCCTCTCACCTTCGCTAAAAAGTTGAGAGCAGGAGTTGTAATATGATGCCTAAGGCCAGGTGAGAATAACATTAAATCATGCCTTTCCTAGAAAGGTAACTGTGAGACACGGGAGAAACTAAGTCTTATAGATCACAGCTGATTGAGGCAACATTGGGTCCCCAGAATGTTCTATTTACTATGGAGGAAATCAGCTAAACGTAATGGTTTCTTGAAATGCCACATCTCTGGATGAAAAGCATGTGACATTCTGGGTTCCAAGGGGCTCAGGACCCTCACAGTCTTTTCTGGAATGAAGCACAGTTCCTTCCCTCAGGATCCACCTTGAAATGGCAGCTGTCAGTATGGCCACTGGACCACTGGGGCTGGATATTGGATTGGGGGTGCAGCATCTCTCAGCTATCTTCAGGGTCTCATTTGGACTTAGTAGGAGAGAAACTGAAGGGAGATAGGAGTATGGCCAGGTAGGAGAGAAACTGAAGGGAGATAGCACAAGTGAAGCAAAGGTAGCTTAGCTTAGATTGTTTATCCTTATTAAGAAAATTTCCTAGCTGGGTCTGGTGGCACATGCCTGTAATCCTAGAGACTCGGGAGACTGAGGCAGAAGGATTGCAAATTCAAGGCCAGCCTCAGCTATTTAGCAAGGCCCTCAGTAACTTAACAAGACTCTGTGTCAAAATAAAAAATAAAAAGAACTGGGGATGTGGCTCAGTGGTTAAGCACCCCTGGGTTTAATCTCTAGTACCCCTCCCCTCCAAAAAAAGAAAATTTCCTTGGGTTTGCAGTTCACTTCAGTAGACCAAGCATATTTCATTAATTTTGAAAACAACCAACTTTTAAGAACCAATTCACCAGGTGCGGTGGTGCACGCCTGTAATCCCAGTGGCTCAAGAGGCTAAAGCCAGAGGATTGCAAGTTCAAAGCCAGCTTCAGCAAAAGCAAGGCGCTAAGCAACTCAGTGAGACCCTGTCTCTAAATAAAATACAAAATAGGACTGAGGATGTGGTTCAGTGCTCAAGTGCTCCTGAGTTTCATCCCTGGTACCTCCTCAAAAAGAACAAATTCATCCAATTCTGAAATGCATAGTTCTTTATGCGGGAAGTGTGGCATTTCAGGACTATGATATGGACTGGGAGATGAAGAAAGGGTGGTTTGACTAAGAGACCTATACCAGTCACAGTCAGTGTGTGGGTGGCTTAGAGCAGAAAGATTAATACAAGGAGGCTGGCAACTTCACAAAAGGAAATGGATTATCATTTTTTAATGGGGTACAGGAAATCTGTACGTCATCATCAACATGTATGATATACAGATGACACAGGCCCACCCCTTCTCTGAGCACAAGGAAGAACATGGAGAATTTCTCTCTTGCTATCACATGCATGCATGTGTGTGTGTTTAGGTGTAGAGTGGGGGTTGGCTTAAGGGTTTCAATGCAAATGTTGGTACTGGTTTGTGGAGTAATGTATATAATTGCATATCTACTTCCTGTTTTTAGATGGAAAATTCATAAGAAGAGGTATTTCATTACTGTTTGAAAAGTGCTTTAAGATTCTCTGACAAAGGGTAATTAGAAGCATGAGGTATGATTCCTGGAGTGTGATTATGGTTTGTGATCGCATATTTGAGTGGTGCTAGACCATTCAGACACAGCCTCTTCTACATTCCAAATAGGAAAGTAGGTACAAGGCAAGGGAAGAACAAAGAAGGGATGGAAGGAAATGGTCTAGGAAAGATTGTAGCACAGTTGGCTCTCCATAACCACCTCCACAGATTTAACTAACTGCATAATCCAAAATGTATTTTTAAAAAATTGCATCATGCTAAACATGTACAGACTTTTTCCTTGTCATTATTCAATAAACAATACTGTACAACTATTTTTGTAGCTTCCCCATTGTATTAGGTATTGCAAATAAGCTAGAGATGATTTAAACAATACTTGGGATACCTAATACAATGGGATTTATATACAACTATATAAATGGGTGTGATACAGTTTTGTTTAGTGAATAATGACAAGAAATTTTTTTTTCTTCCTGTGTGTAGTAGGTTAGATGCAAATACTGAGCCATTTTATATAAGGGAATTGAGCACCCACAGATTTTGAGGACCTTGGAAAAAAATTTCTTGCAGACATTGCAGGATGACTATTTCATGTGAACCTGGAAGAAAGACTGCAGAGAGACCCCAGAGTCTGTGTACAAGTTGAGAGTGGAACAAGAGCCTTTGTTTGTTCCTCTTGGAATTTGCTCTTCTGTGAAGTTTGCTTGCTTACCTCCACTAGGATGTGGGCTCTCTTGGCTCTGGAGAGGTCTACTTGTTCAAGCTTTTCCAGTGGAGTTAATGACTATTGCATTGTGGTGGAAACTACCTTCAGCTTTTCAAGGGAACTTCAGAATTGTTAACTATTGTATTATTAATATTATTGGGATAATAATCATCAATCATTCAAGTCTTTATTATTCTGTGCATTTACCAAGCAGCTCTTCTTAGAAAGCCCTGCATCTCTTCTTCTACAATGTCTTATTTTGAGAGGAGGGGCTTTCTTTAATCTCTGACATCTAGTGGGAATGAGGTCTCCTCTCAAACTATCTCTTATCTCCTACCACAGTTACCAGGAGTCAGCAGCATGTGCTTAGTTAAACCTCAGACTCCACATCCAGCTTGGATTCTGGGTATGCTACTCCTATTCATAGGACTGAGCAAGTCATTCAAGTTTTTCAGAATCACAACTTCCTCATCTGTGAAACAGGATGAGAATGGTGTCTACCCTTTTATGTAATTGTGAGGATTAACAGAGTGCCTACATATAGAAGAAATAGGACATAGAGAATGTAGAATGTACCAAATAAGTTTTCTTAACTACTTCTGTTTCTATTATCATTATCACCTAAGAAACCACAGGCTGATTTAAAACAAGTTATGATGATTCTTATTTCCATTACTAGTAATGAAGTTGCCTAAAGAAACTAAGGTTGACTTAAAGCAAAATGCTCAAGTAGATAAAATTATTTGGGGTGTTCTCCTATTATTCTTAATTTCTCTTCTTTCCTTTTGGCTCTTCCAAATTTCTAACAACTTATCATGGCTCAAGGTTTTATTGATAAATGTATCCTTTATGAAAGTAAACTATCTAAGGTATAGCTTCCCTACAAGGCACAATTCATACTTTTCAAGGAGACTGAAAGCTTTAAATTTTTTCTGAAAAACAAAGAAATCCATCTTATAGACTTCTAGAACTTTGAAACTGGATTTCAGGGACCATCTGGTTCAATTTCAGAGTAGGCAAATGATTCATCCCTTGGAGACAGGTATAGCAGGTTACTGGCAGAGGTGACTAAAGTCTTGGGTT
>CM053401.1:58314508-58334307 GCA_028644305.1 Xerus rutilus
TCAACCGCATTAGCAATTTGGGAAATGAAAATTAAAACTACACTGAGATTTCATCTCACACCATTCAGAATGGCAGTCATCAAGAATACAAACAATAATAAATGCTAGAAAGGATGTGGAGGAAAAGGTACACTTTGACACTGTTAGTAGGATTATAAATTAGTACAACCACTATGGAAATCAGTATGGAGTTCCTAAAAAGAACTAGGAATGGACCATATGACTCAGATATACCACTCTTTGGTATTCATCCTAAAGAATTAAAGTCATCATACTACAGTGATACATGCATACCCGTGCTTATAGCAGCACAATTCACGACAGGAAAATTATGGAACCAGGCTACGTATCCATCAATGGATGGATGAAGGGTTAAAGAAAATGTATATATACACAATGGAGTTTTGTTCAGCCATAAAGAAGAATTAAATTGTCATTTGCAGGAAAATGGATGGAACTAGAAACCATTATGTGAAATGAAATAAGTCAAATTTAGAAGGTTAAGGGTCTTATTTTTTTTCATATGTGGAAGCTAGAGAGGGAAAAGGAAAATAAAGGTGGGGGCAGATCTCATGGTAATCAAAGGGAGAGCAGTAGAGGAAAGGGACCAGGGGATGAGAGGTGGGGACAGAGGGTGGAAGTGCTGGCGAGTGATAGTGGCCAAATTGTACTGCTATATTATGTGCATATATGAATATGTAACAAGAAGTCTCATCATTATGTACAACTATAATGTACCAATAAGAAAAATGTGGGGAAAATGTAAAAAAGAAATGCAGGTTTCCCTGAGCAAGAATTGAAAAAGAGCAAGTACCATGTATACAACTCTCAGACTTGACTTTTCATTCTACTTTTTTAAAATGGCAGCCCACGGAATCTTTTCATAAACAAATGTGGCCCACCATGTGATCTAAAGATCCTGATTTCCTTTGTGCTCAAATGGGGCATTCTACTTTAGGATCTTGTATTTATGATCATATGCTCTCTCAAGAAAGATGACATCTGAGCTGTAAAGTAGGAGATCTTGATCATCTGTGGAAGGCTGAGGTGGAGTATTTTTTTATCTGAAATCCCCGTAACATACAAGTACCAGTTATTGAGTATCTACTCTGCCAGATGTTCATGCATCGGATCTCATTTAATCCTCACAAAGATCTCTAGGCTTAAGGGCTTCCCTAAGGCTGCATAACTCAACACTCCTAAAAAAAATCTATGAGCAAGCTCCCCACAAACGTGGCATTCTCCTTGAGTTCTGTTTTAGTGCATGGAAATTTTAACATCTCTTTTCTCTCCCCAACTTCTCTCTGAGGGGTGTTGATGTAATGATCACCCATCTCTAGACCGCCTTTATGCCTATCTCTAGTCCTAGCCACCATCCTGTTCTCCCTGGAAAACTCAATGGCCTCCTTGTCCCACTCAAATCATTGTCCCATGCCAAAGTTTGAGTAGTGTTCTCAAAGGTCACATCTGATTTTCCTGCTCAAAATTTTTCCAGTGAGTTTTCTATTCACTTTCCAAGTAAAGGCCAAAGTCCCCACATGCTCTGCCCACCCCCCCACTGACTTCGCCTGTCTCTTCTCATTTTCTGCACTTCAGCTACACTAGCTATTGCCTCAGCCTGGGGTGTTCAGCCCCTTCCTTTTCATAGTCTAGGCTGATGCCTCAAAGGACTTTTATGTACTTTTATCACATTATGTTCCTCTTTAACAGCTTTAATTTTATATATATATATATATGTTTAATTGATTAGTATATCTGGCTCTCCCATTAGCCTGTGAGCTACATGAGGGTAGTTACCACGCCTATTTTCATTCACCAGACCCTCGCCCTGACCTGCATGCAGTGAACACACAATAACTATTTGTTGAATAAATTAATTTCCTAACAACTGTTAGCAAACTGGAGATTTGACCTCAAAAGTTTTCTGAATCCATGTTCAGCCTCCTCCCCTAGTTCTCCCTGTCTTCAGGGCGTGGCCAGGCCCCCAAATGGTTACTATTACCAAATGGAGGTAGAGGAAGGTAGAGGTTGGGAGTCTGGCCCACACCTCCTTCTGAGCCTGGAATGTGAGGGAAGGGGTCGTTGATTGACCTTGAGTCAGTGAGCACTTGCTCTGCCCAGGCATCATTCCAGGCCCTTTATGGAGATTCTTGTAATTATTCTCTCACAATAAGTCTTTAGGATTAAGATCTCCCCCACACCCACACCCACCTTTCTTTCTTCTTTTAAACAGATGAGGAAAGTGTGGTGCAGACAGACAAATTAAGTAGCTGCCTAAAGTCACCCAGAAATTAAGTGATGGAGCCCAAGTCCAAGCACAAGCCATTTGGCTCTAGTTCCACATTCTTAATCTCTTTGCCATCTCTCCTTGGCTTACCTTGCTCCATTTTTCCTCCTTACCTGAGTCTGTTTCTGATCTTGGCTTCTCTTATTTTCATTGGATTCTGTACTCATTTCTTCTTCTTTTCCATCTCTTTTCTCCCTCTATTCCTTTCCTCTCTCTCTCTCTATACTTTCTTCCTCTCTCCCTACTATTCCCATTAGTGAATAAAACCATGAGATTATTTACCTGAAATTTATATTTTCAGGAAGCTTTCTATCAGTATCAAGGAATCTTCCGCACTTTGCAGCTTTGTAAGAAAATATGTAGATGATTATTATAAATCTCTAACCTTGCTCACTCTTACTTTTGTGAGTGGTAAAGACCCATTTTTCAGTCATGTCCAATTTTGAATGTGGACTAGAAAGTATAATAAAAGCAACCTAAGGAAGGGAAATAGCTATGGTGGCACACACCTGTAATCCCAGAGGCTTGAAGACTTGAGAGACTGAGGCAGGAGGATTGCAAGTTTGAGGCCAGCATCAGCAATTTAGTGAGGCCCAAAGCAACTTAGTGAGCCCCTGCCTCAAAATAAAAAATAAAAAATAAAAAAAGGCTGAGGTTGTTTCTCAGTGTTAAAGTGCTCCTGGGTTCAATCTCTAGTACCAGAGGGGGAAAAAAGGAGGACATAAACTTTAAAACTGCTTCTTTTTTCCCCATGTGAGAAGACCACTATAAATTGTGGAGATTCTTCTCAAATAAAATTAGATTCTGTTCCTGCCTGCTGCTTCCTTCTACATTTCATCTCTTCTCCCGAGACTGCTGAGACCTCTCTTGGGACACTAGGTAATCTGAAGGAAGAATAGCAAGTTCAGACAGCACAAGTCTTACAGAGAACTAAGGCACACTGATTTGCATTTCTGGGTCAGCATGATTTCACTTTCATTTAACCCCTGTACTGACCCTTGTTTTTCAACACATTGACTCTTTCCGCCGTCTGAGAGCCTGTGATGTGCTCAACCTGTAGACAGTAACTGTCCTCTGGCCCCCCAGAGCCTGCAAACCACCCGCACACTCCTTCAGGTTTCCCAGCATCACCAAGGTCTTTTCAAAGAGGAAGTGGCCAACATTTTAAGCATCTCTGAATGCAGATTTTATTCATGTTTAATAAGATAGCTTTGTGTGTTAATGGAAAATGAAATGAGTATTAGAAATCACATATTCGGATGTGTCCAGTGCTGCCAGAATTTTGCACTGCTTTTGAGGTTGTTCATCTTTACTGTAATGAGAATAGTAATGGAGAACAAAGGATGTTATATCCTCTCTGTTTGGTGTGAGTCATGCTGGGAATTCTATGAAGATTCCACAGTATGTCAGAAAAAGGGACATAACATATATCAAAGATTATAGAATAAGGCCCTTTCTACTATTTTATTCCCAGCATAACATCCATTAAGAGAGAGCAAAATCCCAACAAGATCTAATTACTAGTGCTATGATTAAAGTTATAGGTCATTAGTTCATCTGGAAGGAGGTTCACTTGGTTACAAGAACTTTGTATAAAAGTAATGGTACAGAGCCGGGTGCGGTGGCACAAGCCTGTAATCCCAGCACTTAGGGAGACTTAGACAGGAGAATCACGAGTTCAAAGCCAGCCTCAGCAATGGCGAGGTGCTAAGCAACTCAGTGAGACCCTGTCTCTACATAAAATACAAAATAGGGCTGGGGATGTGGCTCAGTGGTCAAGTGCCCCTGAGTTCAATCCCTGGTACCAAAAAAAAAAAAAAAGGTACATTGCAAAATTCAAAGTGCTACACAGAGACTGGGTATAAACCCAATTTCAAGTAATTGAAAAAAATAGTTTGCTCAAGAGAGGTTTACCTCAATCAGTAAGAATAATTTTATTGCTTTTTTCTTAATTATAAAAGTAATAAAGCCGGGTGCTGTGGCGAACGCCAGTAATCCCAGCACTTTGGGAGGCTGAGACAGGAGAATTGTGAATTCAAAGCCAGCCTCAGCAATGGCAAGGCGCTAAGCAACTCAGTGAGACCCTGTCTCTACATAAAACACAGAATAGGGCTGGGGATGTGGCTTAGTGGTCGAGTGTCCTTGAGTACCAAAAAGAAAAAAAAGTAATAATGTGCTTGTCTGAAAAAAAATTTTATAGGTAATAATATGAACATTATAGAAAAGACACGGAAACAATGAGAATAAAGTAGAAATCACTATTACTCTCAATTTCCAGTGATAACCACTGATAGTATGATTTTTTAAAATTATTTTTGGTATGTGAATACAAAACTAAAACTGCAAAAATGCTGAAATCTTCTTTTCACTTAAGGTATTGTGAACATTGAATATTCTTCTGGCAGGGCGCGGTGGCGCACTACTGTAATCTCAGTAGCTCCGGGGGTGGCGTTGAACAGGAGAATTGACAGTTCAAGGCCAGCCTCAGCAATAATAGTGGGGAACTAAGCAACTCAGTAAGACCCCCCATCTTTAAATAAAAGACACAAAATAGGGCTGGGGATGTGGCTCCGTGGTAGAGTACCCCTGAGTTCGATCCTCAGTACCAAAAAAAATATTCTTCTGCCTCTGCAGTGTTGTATGAATGTTTTATAAAGTATTTAAACAATGCTCTATTGTTGGACATCTAGGCTGCCTCCAAGTTTTTGATGATATATATAGTTTTCTAATGAACAGTTATAGTTATATCTTTGAGCACATCTATGATGATTTCCTAGATAAATTTCTGGATATATTGTTGCTAAGTAAAAACATATGCGCTCTTTTAAGGATTTGAAACCCACACACGTGTGTACATGCTGTGCAATATGAGCACACTGGGAATTCCATGAAGACTTACATATACACACCTTTCTAAAGGAGGGTGTATGCACAATATCAATTTAAATCAATATACACACATATGTATATACATGTACATATATATCATTATGCATATATGTCTGCATATGTGTATGTATATATGTACATATATATATAATTATTATTCAGAAATTAGTTGTGCCCCCAAAGCTCCTGTGTTAATGCAGAAACATTCAAAGGTAAATGATTAGATTATGAAAGCTGTAACTAATCAATCCACCCTGGTTTGAATGAATCAACTGGGTGGTAACTTCAGGCATAACTGGAGGAGATGGGTCACTGCAGGCATTACCAGTTCATCTTCCCTGTGATCCCATCCCTGGCTGTCTCTCTGCTTTCCAGGCCCAATGTCCTGAGTGGCTTCCCTCTTCCATGCCCTTCTACCATGATGTACTGCCTCATCTTGGGCCCAGAACAATAGGATCAGTCCACCATAGACTAAATCTCTGAAATAGCAAGCCAAAATAAACTTGTCCTCCTCTAAGTTATTCTTGTTGGGTATTTGGACACAGAAATGAAAAGCTAACTAATCAACTTGAATCAATTTATACTAGCCATGTATATACCATTGCACTCGCTTTTATATAGATTCCTCAATATTAGATATTATTATTTAATTTTTCCAGTTTAACAAATGAAAAAAATATCTCATACTTGTTATAATTTGCACATCTTCAATTCTTAATAAACTTAAACATTTTTTTCAAATGATTATTGGATGTTTTAAAATGATTTATGTCATTTGACCATTTTTCTTATGATGTTTTATCTTTTGTAAATTTATAAGATTTTGTTTAATAAGGCTACTTATTCTCTGTCATCTTTTTATTTGAATTTTTAAAAAATCTACAGAATTGAAAATGATGCAGTTTTCCCTAGGAAAAAAAATCAGTTCAGCTAAAATCAGTTATAGAAACAAAACCTATCCCTGACTATACACACCTGGTGGTAATGTGGGTTTGTTAGCTTGTACCTCAGTTGTTTTCTGGTAAATACTTCCAAAACAAAGCCATTAAGTTAAATAAGTCATTAAGTTAAATAAAGGAAAATTTGCAGCTACCAAGCATTAACCAATTTTATAGACTCTATTGCCAATGAATTATAGTTCAAAATATTTTTGAAGATCAATTTATGTTTTCTTTTAATTCAACTGTATCATGGGTAGGGTTATTTTTTTGTTTTTCTTTTTTCTTCTATTTTAGCAATAATCTAAATTGGAATAAACATAGGTTAGAATTTTGAACTCCAAGATAGACAAAAGGAACTCTGAAGATTGAAGGGTGTGCTAGACCAGATAATTAAATAGAATGTGGTGTTTGATACCATATTCCTCTCTCTTTCATTCTCACTAATTGGCTGCATGGTCCTCAAGGAGTCTCTTTGCCTCTTTGCTTCTGTGCTAAAGGAGTAATAGTGCCTCTCTAGCTGCCTGAGGGAGGGGGTTGGGGGAGGCCTTTGAACTGCCAGTGAGAACTCATAAGTGTATGGTATTTTCCAAAAAAGATGATTAACTATTCAAAGTGTATATGTGTTCCTGCTACTTCAAAATATAATTATGCTTCATGTGCACACACATACGTGTGCATTCATTTGCATACGCCATTTCATTGCCTGTTTGGAATCCTTCATCATTAAAAACATGTTTTTCAGTTGACCTTTCAGAATTGTAAGTTGTATGTGTCAGTTTTAAAAATTCTAATAAGGTTGCTATTTTTAAATGACTGGCAGCAGCTCCTCTTATTAACTAATGGAGATAATGATGGCTACATCTTAACCCAAAGAGGAATTAAATAGGGCTGTCAGGTTCCTCTCATCCAGAAAAGAGCTGCTGTCTTTAAGCAGAGTGACTCCATTGCTTGTTTCCAGATTGCAGGGTAGGACAGAGGATAATACTTTAAGTGATGAAGTTGGCATTTCCCATCTGTCGTACCCCAAACACAGGCTTCCTTCTCTCTACCAATCACAAATTGTAAAATCTCTGCCAATAGTTTAACCATCTGGATTTCCCATCATACCCTGTTTTCACACCTGGAGAGTCAGAGCAGGTCTTTGATAGATGTTTTTTCAAAATTGCCTCATAAAATCAAAGGACAGGCAAACAATATCTTTCTAAAATTGTAAACGGTAGAACCAACATCCATAACATTTGTTACTGCTTTTAGAATTGTTAATAATCTTGGCTTCTGGAGTTTTGTCAAAAATGCTTTTTTTCCCCCAAGCAAGCCACCATATTCTCACTAGCTGCTTGCTTACATTTCACAATGTCAGAGCTAAGCTCAAAGCATTGGGAGAGAGAAATTGCAAGAAGTCCAATACAAAGCACAATGAGTTTTATATTCAACTTTGATTAAAATGTTTGTTTATGCTTTGCCTTTTCTTAGCCAAATACCACCTAGGATTTGTCAATGGGCTCTGCTAATTGAATAGCCATTTAAAATACCACTTTGAATTTGTCTAAGGGTCACGCACTGACTTATTATTAAACTGGTCATTTCCACAGACCCATCTGCCTTCTCCTGCGTGGTACGTCCCAAATTTCTTTCCTCCCTAGTCACTCCTCAAGTGGCAATTTGCCCATTTTTGCTCTTGCCTAATTTTTAAAGAGGAATGAATGCCAAAATGTTAAGCTTTGGTTTCTTTCTGGATCCTATCAATTTGCACAAGCATGGTAATCTCCTCTGTCAGCCCCTGGTGTGCTGCTGGGAATTACTGGGCCCCACTGGCCAGCTGCTGCCTCTCCTCTACAGAGCTATTTGCTTTTAGGGAGCAGGAAGCTAATTCCTCTAGTGTCACACACTTGGAGACCCTAAAGCATCAACAACAAGAGTGTAGAAACAGGACTGCTCATCAGACAAGACAAAAGGAACTGGCCACTTAAATAGCACATTTTCGCTTCCTTTTTAGTTCAGATGAGGAAGCAAGTACAATCTTGCAGCCGAAGAAAGCTAATTCTTGTTAGGATCCTATTGTCTGCTAACTCTCCTCCAGCAAGGCTGAGCCTTTTAAATAATACTTAATAAATTTGAAAGGTCCGTGGCACAAAAAGACAATTAAATACAAGATTTGTACCATCACCTTGAATCACGTAGCATTACTAGTAAATGTGATTAAAGAAACTCATCTGGTTAAGAATGTGGTATTTGAAACAGGTTGCTGCCTCAGTTGGTAGGTTACTTCCTCCTTTCTTTGTAAAGCTTCACAGTAAGTAGTGTGGGTTGAAACTGGAACTCAGTGTGGGGGAAAAAGGACGGGTGGAGAAACGGTCATGTTATTGGGTTATTGCAAATGTACTGACTGGTGATTTCACACGTAGGCATTCCACATTACAGGAAGCTGTTACGTCTAAGCAAACCATGCCTGTTGGCCCCTTACCACCAAATTTTCCATTGCTCACCTCTAAAACCCCAGCTTCTAAATTGCTGGTTTATTTTATCATGCCAATTGCTTTTCTATAGTAAAGTGGGAATTTGGCCATTTGAATTTCAAAAATCACAAAGCAATCTATATGAATCAAGCAAATCTGAGGGACAAAAGAGAATTTTTTTTAATTCACTTTTCAAATATGTTTCTTCTTCAAGAGGACTTTTTTTTTTTTTAATGAAACTGAAACAATCTTGCTAATAGGTTAATGGAAAATTTTACCAGCTTTATTTGTTCCCATTCATTTCTTTTCCTTCTTTATATATAAAAAATCTTTACTTAGGGCTGAGGATATAGCTCGATTGGCAGAGTGCTTACTTTGCATGCATCGAGGCCCTGGGTTCAATCCCCAACACCACAATAAAAAAAAAGTCTTTACTTATTAATTTTTCTATTATAAAAGACAATTTCTAAATAAAAGCTTATAAAAATCCAAACATTATAAAGGTATCAATTAATTAATAACTACCAACTCCCTCCTGAGTTTTACTTTTCTCCTCCAAGTAATCTCTCTTAACCTTTTGGAGTATATTCTTGCAGCTGCCTTAACTTTCTCCGTGTTTGTATAGTCAGAGTCTATTAGAGTTTGTATGAATCCTTGACAAGAGTAGTAAAGAAACAGACAAAGGAGGAACCATCAATAGGCATGTTTTCAAAAAAAAAAAAAAAGCACAAGTAAAGGAGAGAAGAAGAAAGATCAAGGCAATCTAGGCCAAAGAAAGATGAGAAGACAATCTGCTTTCTCCTCTCTTGGAATCAGTTCTTTGCCGGTAGAGTTTCTGTCAAACCATCTTTATGAACTTATCAAACTAGAAAAACACCTACTATATATGTGGTGCTCCATGCATGAATAGGAATGAACAGCAGGAATTGACTGGCAAGAGTTAGAGTGCACAGAAGTAACATCAGCCTTTAGCAATTTATCAAAGCCCTCCTTCCTATGCCTGTATAAGCTTCAGGAATGACAGGCTGCTAGAGAAACTGCTGCTTCATTCTGAGCAACGAGCAACGTTCTAATTCTCCAACAGCCCTGACATATAGTCCTGGAAACTGCTTTCTCAGCCCTTCCAAATATCCTTACCCTGAGGTAAATGAGAAGGTCTTTATGTTTTTCAACTTGAAAAATCCTCATTTATAAAAAGAGCAGGTTGTCCAAAGATAATCCCACCCCCCACCCCCACTGCATTTTGAGAGAAGACATTATAGAGTTTGAGAGAGATGTCATAGAAAGACATATAGGTACCCAGGGAGAGCTTCACTTTGCTGGGGTCACTGCAGTTCAAGGTCATGTTTTCTGCCCTGTAATTCTTGACATTTGATTTCATTTGTGGAGCCAAGTGTTGACTGATACCAACTAGGAGATTTATAGATAATCCAATGTGCAGATTTACAACATGAAGTAGAACTTTCCAGAGACAGGAATCTCTTTTTACAGTTTTGACACTGTTAAACACCTTCTCCTTGCTGAGTGATGTGGCACATGCCTGTAATCCCAGATACTCAGGAGGCTGAGGCAGGAGGATTGCAAGTTTGAGGCCAGCCTTGGCAACTTAGACCCTGTCTCAAAATAAAAAATAAAAAAAGGACTGGAAATGTAGCTCAGTGGTAAAGTGCCTCTGGTTACTGCCAAAAAACCCCCCAAACAAAACAACAAAAAAACACCTTCTTCTTATCAAAATTTTGCTATGGGTTGAGCGTCTCTCAAAGGCTCCTGTGTTTGAGCCCAAGGATAGTAGAGTTAGGAGATGGTGGGTCCTTTCCGAGGCAGGTTTAGTGGGAGGTCTTCCATCAATTAAGGGCACTCCCTCAGAAGGGACTGCTCAACGCCAGCCTCTCTTGCTTCCTGTCTGGTGATGTGATTTATTCCTCCCACACGACTACCACCATCGCCACCCACATGAGGTGATTCAGCAAAGGTGGGAGGAGGGATTTCCAGAGTGTGCCAACTTTCAGCATCTAAAACTATAAGCTAAATAAACCTCTTTTCTTCAGAGGTTTCCCTGCCTCGGGTATTTTATTATAGAAGACCAATACAAAACTTTGTTTAGAGTCTTTATCCTTTTCTCTGAGTAGTACTCTCTTTTTCCTCCTTTGGAACCATACTTATTTTCAGTCCTTGTAGTTTGCCTATCATCTGTCTTTATTTTATATTTTGTCCTCCGTGGAAATGCTCGCCACTGCAATGGTTCCCCTCTATCCAGATAAGTTCTGTCAAAATAGCCCTTACCACTCTTAACACTTTTCTATATTTCTAAATCCCTGGGGACATTTCCACACGAAAATCTCAAATTCAAATTCATGGAGTTCAAAATGGAAATTATTTTCTTTTCCTCCTGAAATTCTTTCTTCTATGCTTCTACTCCTTTTCTAAAATGGAAACTCAGTGAGCCAGGCCCAAAGCTCACAATCCTTTTTACTCCCCCGGTATCCAATAGGTATGATCACAAAGTCCTAGGAATTCTACTATATAATACTGATTGCATTCATCTATCTATATTTATTGTTTAATGCTACATAGCAAGTTACGCCAAAGTTTGGCAGCTTAAAACAGCATATTTCTTATTTCACAGTTTCTGAAGGTTGTAAACTTGGAAGTTGCCTAGCTTAGCTGGTCTCTCATGAGGTTGTAGGTGATTATCTGGGACTATAGTAGTCTCAAAGCTTGATTAGAGCTAGACTAACATTACTATAATTTCTTTCTTTTTAAAAAATATGGAATGTTTCATGAATTTGCATGTCATCCTCAGGCAGGAGTCATGCTACTCTTCTCTGTATCATTCTAATTTTAGTATATGTACTGCCTAAGCAAGTACAAGATCACTATAATTTCTAAGATCACTCATGTGGTTGTTTGCAGGTCCCAGTTCCTTGTCAGCTATTGGCCAGAACCTTCAGTTCCTTGCTGTGTGGATCTCTCCATGGGTCTACTCACAACATTATAGCTTGCTTTTGGGAGTAGGGAGCAGGGGGAGGGAGAAAGAGAGAATGCACATACTCAAGATGGAAGCCACAGTCTCTTTATAACCTAATCTTGGAAGTCACACACTATCACTTCTGCTATATTTTATTTGTTAGAAGCAAATCAGTAAGTCTAGCTTACATTCAATAGGAAAGGAACTAAGAGAGAAGTGTCACTGTGAACATACTTATGAGGCCTCTATTTCTCTTCTTCATTTCCATTTCTGTGGCTCTCACTCGGGCCCCCACCATTCTCACCAGTATTTGTTCTTAACAATAAAAATGAAGATCCTTATTGTGGCCTACAAGGCCCATGTCTGCCCCTGCCTTGCTACCTGACTGTATTCTAAGTATGTGTCAATCTCTATTTCTGGGTCTCTCTTTCTCATATTCAAACTCCCCAAGATAGAGGCATTGGTTTCTTTAGGCAGTTGATATGTTACTCCAGGTCACTTCCTCAGGGCTGAAGAGGCTTAAGGAGCCTGTCTTTCAGTCAGGTATTGATTCCTAGCTTAACCAATGTGGCTAAGGTGGTGGGTGATTTAACGCTGCCTAACACTCCTTCATCTCAAAGCACACACAATCCCCTGCCTCCCAGGCTGTGCCTCAATGGAACTTTTTCCAGTAGGTCTAGAGGGCTGCTTCTCCTCCTGCTGGAGACAGTGCTTGTGTGGTTCCTCTACCTGGCCAGCTCTTCTCTCTCCAGTCCCCACTTAACTCACTCCTGCATATCTTTACATCTCAGCCAGGTGTCACCTCTTTAGGTCCCACTTCGTCCCCTCCAACTATATTAGGTTCCTTAAGAGATCTCATAATATCCTGGGATTTTCCTTCATAACTTTTAACTGTATAATTACTCAATGTCTCCTTTCTCCTCTAGACTGTAAACTCCAAAGAGACAATGTCTGGCACTGACTATGAATGCAATGACTACTTATTGCCTACGTCTCCAGGTTCCGCAATCATAGACACAAAGGCATAATCAACCTGTCCCAAACACTCCTGCATCTCCTGTGCTCAAACATTCTTAGTGGTCCTCTTTAGTCTGGCATTCCAGGCCTTGGAATCTGGGCCCCTCTCTCCTTTCTGGTTTTGTTTTTCAGACACAAAATTCTAACTTTAGTGAATTACTTGCTATTCCTAAAGCACACTTTGTGCTTTATTCTCTGCATCATTGTTCATGTTGTTCCTTGTGCCCTGGAATAGATTCTCCCCCGCGCAATTATTCAAGATCTCTTTCTAGAAAAACATTCACTGTGTATCTTGTGTAGTGATTATTTTTATAAACAAATGTGCTTGTCTTTAATGTATGCTAGGCACCAGTCTAAGAATTTCCATGTTAGCTCATTGAAAGATTACAACAGTGATACAGGATAAATCCACTTATTGTTCCCAGATCATCACAGAAAGCTTAAATAATTGGTACAAAGAAATACTTAGTGACAAGGCTAGAATTTGAGCCCAGGTGATCTGGTTCCAGAGTGCAGTTCTGGAATCTGTGTACTTTCTTTGCTACTCGACTGTTACTCTTGGAGAGCAATGAGAGTGTGTTAGCATTCCTCTTCGTATCCACTCAGTACTTCAGACTAACGCTCACTAAATTAATGAAGAGCAGCTAGAGGCTGGGACAGAAAATGATAGAGGAAAGCTCCTTCTATAACAGCCTTATACAAATAACAATCACATGTTTCTATTTCTTTGGTCACAAATCCTTAGTCCTTCCTACCTGTCTCAAAGGGATTAATCTGAATTTCTTAGGCCCTAGTTCTGGGAATGAGTAATTTGGGTGCCACCATTTTCTCCTTTCCTGCCATCTGGCTTTTCCCATCTGTCCATTTGTACTTCATTCATTCCTGTGTAGATTTGCCAGATTTAGAAAACAAGAAGTAAGTATAAAAGAATATAGGATGCACAGTTAAATTTGAATTTCAGATAAATCACTAATCTTTTTAAGGATAAATTATGCACTCATCTTTTGAACGATAAGTGTTGCATGCACCATACTTACAGTAAAAAATTATTCACTGTTTGTCTGAATTTCGAATTTAACTGGGAATCCTGTATTTTGTCTGGCAACCCATTCTTGTGGCTTTCAAGCCTAAGGCTCTCTGGCTACCCTGACTGCCATCTTTGGCAGGGAGGATTTCATGCTGGGTTAAGTTCTGCTCCATTCAAGCTCTCATCCACTGGAACACATTGTTCGCTGTTCTTGGAATAGAGAGTCAGCCAACATTAAGACCCCCAAAGAGAATAAATCAATGTCATTTCCCAAGCTACACACTCTGAAGGAACATGAGTACAAAATGGATACAATTCTTATTGCAGAGTACTGGTACAAATACTAATTTTCAAGGGTTGAAGCTGAATCAACATTTCAAGTGCTCCTCATTGGAGAGAGAATCTCTAGGTAAGGACCCCCAAGCACATTGTGCATATGCGGGGATCATCACAGGTGGATAGTAGGTGCTCCATTGTAGATTTATTTGTGGTTCCATAAACATTTAATCACCCTCACTAATTTCAACTTTAAAAATTTTAAGAACTTTATTAGTGTAAACTGAATTTCCAGACCCATAAAAGAGACTTAAAAGGAAAGTGCATATTTTGAATTCATGTCCTTCCTTTGGGCAGATGCTTGGTTCCAGGCTTACTTTTTCCAGAACACCACCACAGAGCCAGCTTGATGATCAATAGTATTTTTTCCCTTAACTCTTTTGATTTTTTTCCCCTTAACTCTTAAATACTGAGAAAATGAGGATTTTTCTTACTCAACCACAATACCATTTTGTGCTGACAGATTAACAATTTCTTTATATTATCTATGTTTAATTCAAATTATTTTTCCTCAGAGTCCCAAAAATGTCTATTTAAAGTTGGTTTATTCAAGTTAGTGTTCAAGTCAGGCCAATATGTTTATGCTTTTGATTGACTCTAAGTCACTTGTAGTGTTGGACCAATGTCATTTACCCTTGTCCCAGGGATGCAGTCTGGTGGGATTTAGGACATACCCAGGAGGGTCACAGGCCCTGAGGATAGACAGAGACAACCCAGCTATGTCTTCCTAAGCTCTTCCAAGGGTGGAGTTGGGCCACATCTTCCCCTCCCCTCCCCCACTTGCCATGTTCTGGCTATAAGGACCTTTCGGCCCTCATTAGCTGTGCGGAGGGCCTTCACACACCAGGGCCATCCTACTTGCTTATCTGGCTGCTCAGATTCTCTTCTCTCATTCTACCCTCCAACCCCTACCAGAGACACCATTTGCCTGAAGAATTCCTTCTTATCTTTCAGGAATCAGCACAAATGCTACTTCCTCAGAAAAACTTTCCTTGGCCTCCTCCATTTCCATGCACAAACTAGGACAGAAACCTGTGTTCAATTCTCTCATCATTCATGCTTTTCTTTAGAGCACTTATCCAATCACAATTAATTATTTGTGAAATTATCCTTTCAGTGAATCTTTTCCTAGCTCCATGAGGAGAAGAGCCGTGTCCATGTTGTTCCCAGTTGTATCTCTGCATCTAACAGAGGGCCTCACAAACACAGGAGACCAAAAGAATGAAAGACAGTGAATGGATGGATGGATGGATGGATGGATGGATGGATGGATGGATGGGTGGATGGATGGGTGGATGGATGGATGAAATGCATGGAAGTAGGTATGAAACCATTTAAGTTTCCGGGGAACTTTAAGCAGTGGATTGACTAGGCCATTGTATGCTTGAGGGTCTTCTATGATTCTGAGTGGGCGATTCTGGAGACAGGCCAGAGATAGGCAGCTTTTTAGTGAAAGAAAGTAAAAAGAAGGCTATAAAGGAAATTGAAGAATTTGTTCCATGACATTAACTTGGACAAGGAGTGTCTCTATTTTCTTTATATTCACTCCTGACACAGAGAGAGATTTCTCACGTGCACGCATCCTTGATGACCAATCACAAGGAAATATGAAAGTCCCTGAGATTTATGGCTTCCTAAATTTCTTTTTTAGATGCAGCTCAGAAACTGATGATGAAGAAAGGTGTGGATTCCACACGTTTCCTTGAAACTTTAGATATATCAGAAGGTTTGTGATAAGGCAATGTTTATCTTCTATAGGATTTCGCTAAATAATCTCCTACAGAGATCTCAGCAGTTGCTTCCATAATGTTCTGAGTAAATGTGTTGGAGCCACTTAAGCACAGCACTTTTCTCACGATGGCAGAGCCCACAGACACTATTTACATGCACTGGTGCCATTGAAACCTTAACTATAAATTACTGCATAAAGGTTAATAGAATTGAGCCTAGCTTTAGGAACAGCCTTATGCACAAAGTTGCCTCGCATATTTGTGGTTGGTAATAGAAATAAACATCGGAAAGCACAAGAAGTGTGGCTGGGATAAAAGAGCAAAATTCTTAGAATATCGCTTGGAAATCCCTATTCATGGAACAGCAGGGCAGAGATGCCAATTTCTATGGTTTTCTTTTATTCTAGCAATAGAAAATTCATTTTATGGTCATTTGTTTCCTATTGCTCTTTTGGCCTTCAGCTAATAAAAAAGAAAAAAAGTCCACTTAAAACGCCTACTGAGTTATCTCTAAAGTTTTCCTTTGGTGTTAATAAGGTCTGTCCCCTGAAGAGTGGCAACTGATAATGTTGATCAGAGGAGCCCTCCATTCCCCAAATCTTACAGATGTCTGGGGACATCTTTAATGATAAGAGGTATTCCAGCCTTTGTGCTGGTCAAACATGGTCAAAGTGGTTTTATTTAGCAGCCCTGTGTGGACCGGTTATATTCCTTATCTGCTATATTCAATAACTGCTGTGAACCTAAAACATTTCTAATTTTTCTCAACAATTCTCTAAATGGGAAAATAACAGTAACACCTGGGTTTGGAATGAATTACATCTGATTTTTTAGTCCCTCTGACAACTTATACAGGACAGCAAATGAGTGAATTTGATAGCTTAAGTTCTCTTAAGTCTTGTCAAACTCCAGATTAGAAGGTATTTGCCCTACCAAGTTCCCAAATCTTACTGATTTAAAGACCAAAGTGAATTCACAGACTTTTAGCAGATAATCACATATCAGTCCAGGAGACTCAACGGGTAATACTCAGCATCTGGTCTTTGGGTCTCATCCCATAACTGTGAATGCAGTTGCAGAAGGGCCCCCATTAATCTTTGCAGCCTCAACACCCAAGTGTCAGGCTCCATGGCCTCCAAGGTCAGCTTCCTTCTCAACATATGATCCCATATGTTCCACTGTACTGTGGTTCTAGAGGATGGGATGACTAGCAAGGTTTGGCAAACTGTACAGGTACCACTTCACCTGCTGTTGTCTTGTGGTGCCCTGAAGAGTGGAATGCTGTTTAAGAGCTAAGAGCAGGACACTCCTGTAGGAAGCAGAGAATATCTGACAGGGGAGAAGTCCTGTAGGAAGAAAGTAATTACAAATCTGTGTAGCAAGAGAACAACTGTGTGGCTAGAGCCCCCACAGTTACAAAAGACGCTCTGAGCTGGTCATGACCTCGGGTTTCAATTTCATCCCTAAAAGAGCACAGGAGGACCTTTCTTGTCTGCTGTCTTAGACCAGAAAAACATATGCATTATGGGGTGGAGGCAGAAGAACACTTAAACCAACTTTGTTATTTCCTGAGCAATCCCCCAAACAGAGATAAGCACGGTCATATTGTGTCAGCTCCAAATCTCCTGAAGCTAGATTTCTCCCTTACAGGGTTTAGTAATGCAGGCTGGGGTGGGCAAAAGCTTGACATCTGACAAAGGATTGACTTTCACCCCAAATGTCTTGGTTTTCTTGACCTCATTTTGAATCTGGCATCCCTGTGTTTATCTGAAAAATTTAATGCTTTTAATATTTTCAGCTTCTGTTCCTTATAAAGGCAAAAGGGCCATATATTGCATAAAGCAGCTCTTCTTTCCTTCCTTCCTTCTTTTTCTTTCAAATTTCAGGGAGGGGTGATGGTCCTGGTTATCTGGTCCTGGTCTTGGTTATCTGGGATTTAATAAGCAAATTCATGCTCATGTTATGATTTTATAGATTTGTCACATATTGTTTCTCAGCTTTTGCCTTTCTACATTTGTCCTATAAACTGTGAAGAAATAGTGATCTCATCACTAAATAGTGATAGTCCTTGTCACTCTAAGTCATTAGCCCTAATAACTTCAGTCAACATTGCGCTCTTGCTTTGATAATTTATTTTCTGATGATACTCAATTTAGAATTTTATTATATGGTTTATTAGTTTCTTATTGATGCTGTAAAAAATCATCACAAACCTTGTAGCCTAAAACAACATAAATTTATTATTTTGTACTTTCGCAGGTTGGCAATCCAACAAGGCTAAAATCAAGATGTTGGCAGGCCTTCTTTCCTTCAGAAAATTCTAAAAATCTAATTCTAAAATTCTAAAATTTGCTGCCGTTTCCAACTTCCAGAAGTTGATTATACTCCTTGGCTCATGTTCCCATCTCCAAAGTCAGCAATATAACATCTCTCCGGTCTTGTTTCCATTCTCCTATCTCTTTTCTCTTAGCTCTCTTCTTCCTCTCTCTTCCACTTTTAAGGACCCTTGCGAGTACATTAGGCCCACTGGACAATCTGGGATAGTTTCCCTATGTGAAGGTCATTGAATTAGTAAATTCAATTACAACTTAAATTCCCCTTTGTCATGTAATCTAACATATTCATGTCCTGGAATTCGGATGTGGACATCTTTGGAGGACCACTATTCTGCCTATCACACACACATACTTCTTTTTATTGAGTGTTTTCCCTTTTGAATAATAGAAATTTTGATTCAAGTAAACTGTGGACTTCTTAAAGGCAAGTCTGTGACAAAATGTTTTTTGCTATATATATGTTTTGTTATTGTCCCTGAAGCGTCTTTTTTAAATGCCAGATTCAGTAAGATTTAGGTAAAGACCTGATCATATCTTCCTTGCTTTCATTACCTTGGTCATCCTTCTTTGATTGTATTATGTTTTCCCTAGAACTTCATACATAAAGAATACTCAGGCGCCAATGCACTACATTTTATGTGCGTTAGCTAATGTTTATTGTGAATGTCATCCAGAATGGTTAGCAGTTAGCCTATTCACACCCATGTTTTGTTTTTATAATGGATAAAAATATTAAATTAGAGCCAGGTGCAGTGGTGCATGTCTGTAATCCCAGCAACTTGGGAGGCTGAGGCAGGAGGATCACAAGTTCAAGACCAGCCTTAGCAATTTAGTAAGACCCTCAGCAATTTAACAAGATCTTGGCTCAAAATAAAAAATAAAAAGGCCTGAAATGTAACTCAGGGGTGAAGTGTCCTGGGGTTCAATCCCCAATACTGTTAAAAAATTTTAAATTAGAAATTATGAATGTGTGTAATGAGAAGAGGATAGAAGGAACAGAGGATAAGCATCGAAGTATCTTTGTGATTCCTCCATCAGCTCCTGGAGACAGATGGTTTCTTTCATGTGACAATGGAAGCCAAACTGTAGACTAAGCGGAAGCTAACAGCCCTTCCTTCCTGGAAAGTCCCTCCTCCAGTAGAAAACAACCACAAGACTTCTAGCAGATTCTAGAGAATACTGCCACTGGCTTGGAATTGACCCAGAATGTCATATTTCATCTATAAGATCAAAGAATTTTCTCCAAGAGAGTTCAAAGATGAAATAGAACATTTTCTTCTTGCTGATCTACTTTATCTTCATGTTTTAGCCCATTTCAAAACAAAGGTTGAACCACAGGCACCCTGATTTATTAATTCACTTAACTAATAATCAACTATTTGTTAGGCGCTATGCTGGCCCAGTAGCTAGAAAACATTAATAAACATGTATATAGGGCTCATAGTAAATGAGCCAAGTATTATTCCAAGTGACGAAAACATACTAACTTGTTTAGACCTCATATCCACTCCAAGAAGAAGGCACTATTATTTTGTGCCTATTTTCCAGGTGGGAAAAGGATGTTTGAAGCAATTAAGTAATTTGCCAAGCAGTAGAGCCAGAATTCTATCCTAGGCTGTCTGACTTGGAGTTGTTGCTCTTGGCCACTTTATCATGCTGCCTCCCTTTGGCCAGTCCCTGCCTACAAGGAATTTAGAGATTAATGGGGAAGACAAAGCAAAAGCAAGAAACCACAAATAGAGACAGGTGTAGCAGCAGATGCCTGCAGTTGAAACTACAGGGGCTGGGGTGGGGCAGTAAGATCATTTAAAC
>CM053401.1:58334807-58394561 GCA_028644305.1 Xerus rutilus
ACCATATTGGATGGTAACAAACTAATCCAATTATCTTCTCTCTCGGTAAATAGAAATGTGAGGTTACACAGAGAAATCAGGATGCTCTATATACCATTTTGAAGAGGAAAAAAGATTATCAAGACATCAAAACTCTTGGTTTACCAGAACTACAAATATATTCTGTAATGGAGAACTGTGTTTCTGGTTTGGTATTAAGCATGGTATGCTGGCTAACGGAGGAGGGCTGGGCACTGGGGTCATAGTTCAGCTTCTGAGACTGTTGTTTATGCCTTGCTCACTTCCCCATAGAAGCAAACCACCATAAATTAAGATATTAAGCTAATATATTATTTTGTTCTTTTTATTTTGATGACTTCCTTGGTATTAATTGCCCAAAATGAGATAAAGGAGTATTGTTAGGATATGAATCTGTAATGTTTCCCCAAAGCTCATTTGTGTAGGCAGGGCATCAGTATACAGAGATAAAATGACTAGATCACAAGGGCTGTAATCTAGACAGTAGATTAATTCATTAGATGGATTAATACTTTGAATGTACTACTGGCTGGTAACTGTACGCATGGTAGGGCATGGCTAGAAGAAGTAGGTCACTGGGGACATGTCCTTGGGACTATATCTTTCCCTGACTCCTCACTTGCTCTTTCTCTCTGCCATAAGCTGAGAAGCTTTTTTCCTCCACACCTGCCTGAGTAGCCATATACCAAAGTTTATAATTTATATATATAAAAGTATCTAACTCAACCTTCAGCTATGATGTTCTACTTCATCTTAGGCTCAGAGCAATTGAGTCAGCTGACCAAGGAGTGAGAACTCTGAAAATATGACCCTAACATAAAATTTTCCTCCTTTGAATTGTTCTTGTCAGGTTTTGGTTACAATGATAAAAAAGAGCCTAAAACAAATATACATATATTTGAATGGCTCTAGATATATATTGTCAAATTACTTCCTATTAGTATTTCTGAAAAATTTCCCCCAGATCTTCTGCTTTGCTTACTCTGTGTTGTCTTTCTGAATCACCTTACCCTCCCCCAGACCTGCAAAGACCAGCAAGCTTATAACATCATTCAATTGCAAAATTCACCTTTACTTTATGAATGACAGAAGTAAAACATGGTATTAATTAGATTGACATGATACTTTCTTATCATCTAAAATTTTTATTTCATAACTATTGAAAAAGACTCTTGTGCATATATAAAAAGGAATTATAAGAAAATTATATTGATTAGTATATTTGCTGTGGGTTAGCTGTGGTTTGAGTGTCCCCAAAGGGCCCATAGTGACTGAAGGCTTGGTCCACGGAGAGGTGGTGGAATCTTTGGGAGATAGGACCTAAGTCATTGGGAGGCATATTCTTAGAAGGAGGTTCTCTTGGGATTCCTTAGTAGTTCTCTCAATAGGATTGTTTTCAAAAGCCTGAGTTTAGCCCCATTCTGTTCTTTCTGCTCCTGGATCAAGCTATAGGCACTTGCTTGCTCCTGCACATGCTTGTGGACCCTTCCATTTCCAAAGCCAGCAATGATCCATCTTCCTTGCTTCCCTTCACTCTGATCTTTTTTTTTCTTCTTCTTTCATTTAAGTTTATGATTATGCTGGGTCCACCCAGACGGCCCGGAACAATCTCCTCATCCCAAAATTCTTCATCATATCTTCAAAGTCTCTTTTACATGTAAGGTAATATACACACTGATTCTGGGAATTAGGATGTGAACTTTGGGGGACCATTGTTCTGCCTACCACAATGTCCAAAGCTAAATTCATGATACTCCTCCTTTATCAAATTGGCTCCTCCTTCAGTGTGTTCTTGTCAGGTTTTGGTTACAATGATTTAAACCACAGTTCATCACTTTCCCACACCAGAAGCCTGGACTTCATCCTAGCATCCTCTTTCTTATTCATTTCCCACACCCAATCAATCAGTGCATCCTGTCATTTCTTCCTCCTAAAAAGCATCAGTCTGCTTAGCTCTACTTATGCTGTCACAAGCAGGATCCTCATTGTCACCTCTCACCTGTTTTACTGCTGTGGCCTCCCAACCGGTTTCCCTGCCACCAGAAGTGATATATCTCAAAACATATGGGGTTAAATTTATGAGCAGGAGGTTTACTGTTTTAATATTTATTCAGCGTCATGTGCTGCTGAGGAGGAGATGCACACAGAGCACTTGAGGAGAATTTTTCACATTCGTACCACGGTCAATCAGTTCCTCATTCATGTGAGCCAGGTACTGTTGTCCTGGTTAGTAAGACTAAACAACTTAGATTAAAGGTTTTTGTTGCTGTTGTTGTTTTGGTACGGGGATTGAACCCACAGGGTGCTTAGCCACTGAGCCACATCCCCAGCACTTTTTGTTTTTTTAATTTATTTTTAAAACAGAAGAATGCATTTCAAGTCATAGTACATATATAGAGCTCAATTTTCCATCTCTCTGGTTGCAAACAAGATAGAGTCACACCATTCGTGTCTTCATACATGTATCTAGGGTAGTGATGTCCATCTCATTCAACCATTTTTGCTACTCCCATTCCCCCTCCCCTCTCCCACCTCCCCCCTGCCCCATCCAAAGTTCCTCCATTTCTCCCATGCTACCCACCCCCACCCCCATTGTGTATCAGCATCCACTAATCAGAGGGAACATTCAGCTTTTGGTTTTTTGGGATTGGCTTACTTCACTTAGCATGATGTTCTCCAATTCCATCCATTTACCTGCAAATGCCATAATTTTATTCTCTTTTATTGCTGAGTAATATTCCATTGTGTATATATACCACAGTTTCTTTATCCATTCATCTATTGAAGGGCATCTAGTTTGCTTCCACAGTTTAGCAATTGCCCGACACTTTTTTTAAATTTTCTTGTTTTAGTTGTAGATGGACACAATATCTTTATTTTATTTATATATTTTTATGTGGTGCTGAGGATCGAACCCAGTGCCCCACACATGCGAGGCAAGCACTCTACTGCTGAGCCACAACCCCAGCCCTGCCCAACACTTTTTTATACTTTATTTTGAGACAGGGTTTTGCTGAGTTATTTTTAGAGCCCCCTAAGTTGCTAAAGTTGGCTTTGAACTTGCAATCCTCCTGCCTCAGCCTCCCGAACCACTTGGATTAAAGGCATGCACCATTGTGCCTGGCCCTAGACTCAGGTTTTGAAAAAAGGCCCCATGACATTCTCAAACTGGCCTTCTACAGTGTTATCTCCTTCTGCTGCTCACTGTCATTCCAAATTCAATGTGTTCAAAGGTGGTTCTTTCTGCAACTTTCCCAGTTCTGTCATTGATCCCTCTCTCCCATTCACCCACCTTCAAGTTACCCTTGACTTACTTATAACCTCATCTTCACAACTAGCCAGATGCCAAGACTGGCTGAGTTTTCTTTTTGAAATGCCTCTTGTCTCTGTTCCCATAGCCCCTTTGCATAGCCAGAAAGTCCTATTTTACCTCACAAGTGAATTCAACTACCTCATTCCTCATCATACTTTGCCCTACATACCACTGCAAAAATAGTCTGGAAATACCACTTTTATAATGTCACTCCCTGAATCAAAATCCTTCAGTGGCTCCTTATTTGTTCTTATATTCATTTCAAGTTTTGTGTGATCTCAAAGGGCCTCGATAATTTGACCTCTTCCTATCAAGATTATGTAATTTCCGCAATTTTCCTACCATCTTCCCTAAGATGGATGCCTGACTGACCACAGGGATCACTCCCCCTGCACCCATCTAGATCTCACTGCAAATTCTGTCATCTCCCTTCTGCCTTTCCAAGCCTGTTCTCCTTCAGCAGCTGGTTCAGTTCACCTTGTCCCTCAAGCCTTCACTCATTAACCAATCCTCAGGGCTCATGTTCCCCTCTAGATTTCCAGAACACTATTAGAATGTGGTAATAACACACCTCACACTGCACATGCTATCTCATGCACTTTAGTTCTTTCCCCTCCAACTGAACTTCAACTAACCTGACAGCACGATCTATGTTTTTTGATTTCTCCTCACCACAAGTAAATAAATTCTTCTTCACTGATTCCTTGAATTATCCCCAAACCAGAGACTCATTTGTGGTTTGGAAATGATTATATTGGCTCAATTACTTATAGTTATTTCAAACAATTAAGATATTGGGGTCTGTTTGAAAATTTAAGGATTTATTGATTAACAGACAGCTCTCGTGATAGCTGAAAACCCCAGTTGAACCATCCCAGAAGAGAGAGGGTATAAGTAACTAATATAAACTAAACACAGCCATTATAATAGTCAATTCACAGACCATTTGGTAAGGACTTCTTTGTGTGCTAAGTGCCACATGAGACTGAGAGGCTGGAGAAGATGGAAGAAAATGAAAGAGTCTGACCCAACCCCTCAGTCTTTAGTAAGTTTAGGAAGGGTGCTGTGTAGAACACAGTCTGGTAATTAAATCAAGACAAGAGGCACAGAAGGAAGACTTGTGAGAACAGTGTGAAAGTAAAATATTTAATTGAGAACATAAATATTTAATTCACAAGCTAAATTGTTGCCTTGAAGAGAATAGTTACTTCAGTTTTACAAATGGTGATGGCACCACCAAAACCAAAATGAAAATAGACTATACCCAGGGTCCCTGTGTGCAAGAGCACCCACCGCTGAAGATTCCTCCTGTGATTCCTTCCTAAGAAGATTCCTCTCTGCAAATGCATATTCCAACACATTATCAATTCACTAGTTTTGAAACTCCATTTTATATTCTGGTTGGAGAAGATATTTTCAGATATTTATAGTGAATAGAGATGAAATTCTTACCCATACAGTGATTCTCAAGGCACTGTCCCCCCCTCCCTAGAAACACACACACACACACACACACACACACACACAGAGTACAATGTGTCCAAATCACTTGCTATTTGTGCCCTAATATAGAACAAGGAATTCCCCAGATGATTTTTAAATTCCAGGGCAATTACTGTGTACAGTTTCAAGAGCCAGAAGAAAGAATCAATCTGCCAAACAACTATTAGTGATGGAATTGCCTCTGCTTCAAAGAATATTCTGGATTAACTCCTAAAGTAGTTAATTACTTTTCAGATCATGCTGTGGTATCACATGGCCTAAAGAGAAAACCTCAGCCCTCCCAATCCAAGGAGGTAAAAGAGAAAAAAGGTCAGGATTTCTTTTATCTTTTAGGCAGTGTCAAGTGGCAAAAGAATCAAAAGGTGGTTTTTTTTTTTCAATCTTAGTTAAAAATAAAAAAACAAGGTCCTCCCCCCCTTCCTTATTTTAAATAGATTAAGTGAATCTACTCATGGTTGTTTGATCATTTTAAAGGCAGAACCTATATTGAAACTGCTCATTGAAGACTCAATACCTAATTTTCTGTTGTTAAATTATCTTGTCCAAAACTTTTGACAGTGGATTAAATTTTCCTGGTGGAAAGTGGTAGAATACAGACTCCCCAAATTCCTTTCACTTCAGAAGTATGTAATGGGAGATGAAGAGAACACTGATCTAAATGAAAAAGTTGGAATCAGATGGATCATGGCCACATATATTGTGACATTCTTCCTTTCAGGTCAGAGACAACCACTACTTATCATTCATGGCTCTCTGAACCCTCATCAGTTTCAGCCCAGCCTCTGAAACCTTCTTAACATGGTGCTACAGGAGGCTACTACTGGTCAAATAGGTTCAGACCTGAAGGTAAAATTTACCTGCAACCTCAGATCTAGAAGGAATATAAACTCATAGAAAATGATCTGGAAATACACACTCAACTTCAGAGTTTGTCAGTATTTGCCAAAACTAAGAGAAATAATCCATGAGATATTTAGTTCACTGACACCACTAATGGTTTCAGTCTCAGGGCTCTTTATTAAAGTCAAAGGAACCAAAGTCATCTTGTCCTATGCACTTTTTTTTTTAATAGATCAGGAAACTGCATCACTGTTGAATTTGGAAGCAAGGCTTCCTATTCCATGATCCCCCTCAATCTCATGCTGCCCCCCTTCTGCTTTACTGATCATAGTCTGGACTCAGTAAATCTTCATCGTCTCAATTATATAGACATATGTGTACTTTTATATAGATATATGAAATATTGTGTGAAGTATTAATGCATGAAAATCATTCACTAGTAAACTAGCAATTTTATCAATTGGTAAAATTCTAATCACAGCGTGGCACAGTGGTACATGCCTGTAACCCCAGCTACTAGGGAGGCTGACGCAGGAGGACCAGAAGTTCAAGGCCAGCCTGGGCAATTTAAGAAGACCCTATCTTAAAATAAAAACAACAACAATAATGGCTGGAGATTGTAGATTTGTGGTAGAATGCTTGCCTAACATACATGAAAACCCCAGATTCATCCCCTAGTACCACACACACAAAAAAAAGTCTGATCACAATTTTCTTTAGGGGTTAACTTAATGGTTGAAAAGTGCAAGATATAGTTGTCTGTTGATTTTTGAAGAAAGTTAATTTAGCTGCTGCTAAGAATAAATGCAAATCTGATATAGATGAAAAGAAATTAAATTAAAAATTTTACAATGAATAATATCAGTTTGTCTGCAGAGATGATTAAATTATCAACAATATTTTCCTAAGATTTCAGCATTTCTTATGCTCCCTCAAACTCCCAATTATAAAGGAAGGATTACTTGCTTTATAAGTCTTCGAAAGGTAATATTTAAGCTTATTTTCAGGATCCACAGAAGAGGCAAAGTATAGACATTCAACTTTACTCTTTGCTAAGGGTATTGTTCCAGCATGCCATTTTACTTTTTCCTTTTGTCTCAAGCCATGTAGGCTGATTTTTTTCTCATTATGCTGAAAGTAAAAATAATAACACCAACCATCTGTCACATAAATAAGAGATGTTTTACTTTAAACTAGTGCTTCTTAACATTGGCTTCATGTTCAAATCATCTGCTTTAATATTCCCAAGCTCAAAGCAGTTGAATCAGAATCTCTGGGGCTGAAGCCCAGGTAAAAGTCTCCAGGTGTTTTCAAATATGTGGGCAAGTTTGCCACCCACTGTCTTGAACCAAAAGGATGAGATGCTACCGCTGGTGTGTCATAGACCAGATAAAAGTGAGGCCACAGCTACAGTTGAGGGATAATTAGAACCACCCAAATATCATCTTTACTGTTCCTGCTGTACTTCACTGTAAATTTAGCATCTTCCTCTGAAGCATAACCAAAGAAAGAAATCAAAACAATCCTGGCCAGGCTCGGTGGCACACGCCTATAATCCCAGCATTTTGGGAGGGAGGCAGAGACAGGAGAATCGCGAGTTCAAAGCCAGCCTCAGCAATGGCGAGGTGCTAAGCTACTCAGTGAGACCCTGTCTCTAAATAAAACACAAAACAGGGCTAAGGATGTGGTTCAGTGGTCTAGTACTCCTGAGTTCAATCCCCTACCAAAAAAAAAAAAAATCAGTCCTAGGCAGAAATAACACATAGATAAATCTCACTGGTGTTCTGGAGTTGGATAGTACTGGCTTGCAAGAAGTGACTGTGTATATTTCTTCCTGACTTTATGTTCAGTGACATCACATTGCTACTTTGAACTTAGCCATGATGAGAGTATTTGCACCATGGAAATTGGCAAACTCTACAAATCAGGACTGGTTTTCTCCTAGAGAGCCAGATTTTAAACATTTATTAGCATATTACTGGATAAATCTCTAGTCCTGACTTTGGAGAAATGCTAGAGAAAGAAATATAAAATCACCCCTGGCTCATCAGGAAGTCAGAGCTTATGATTCTTCTGTTGCTCTATTGGTAAATTAATAAAGCCAAATGACAAAAAATAAAATAAAATTAGGAGTTTGCTATGCCATTATGACCCAGGTGGCATTGCAGGTAAGTAAAAGAGAATAACAGGAGTTTCATATGAGCCCGTACTTCCTCTTCCTTATTACTTTTGCCTAGGCACCTGTATTAGTCAGGTTTACATTGTTGTCACCAAAATACCCAATAAGAACAACTTAGAGGAGGAAAAGTTTATTTTGGCTCACAATTCCAGAGGTTTAGTCTGTAGTTGTCTGAGTCCATTGCTGTGGGCCCAAAGTGAGGCAGAATATCAAGGTGGAAGGGTGTGGTGAAGCACTATTCCATTCATGGCATCTAGGAAGGAGAAGATAGGGAGAGGAAGGGGTCACAGAAAATATACCCTTTCAGGACACGTACCCAGTGATCCACCCCCTCCAGCCACACCCTACCTGCCTACAGTTACCACCCAATCAGTCTTTTCAAACCCGGGTGGACTGATTAGGCTATACTTTTCACAATGTACCCATTGTACCTCCAAACATTCCTGGGTTAACACAGGAGCTTTTGGGGGATACCTCATATTCAAACCATAACAGTACCTGTCCATTATTTCTTTGGGTAAAGAATTAAGATAGGAAAAGTGGACATGTTATTGAAATAATTAAGTCACAGAGACTGCTCTAATGTAGGGACACCAAAATTCAGTGGCTCATGTAAGAGGTTTATAACTGTTGTGGAAATTTCCAGAGATAGATGGTCTGAGGCTGATATGGCAGCTCATCTCTGACTACACGGAAGCTACTCTCAGCTCCTATCACATCTGCATAGCAACCAGTGAGAAAAGAAGGAGTATAGAAAAGATATACTCTTCCATTAAGGACACAACTAGGAATAATTCACATCACTTCCACTCAAGCCTCTTGGCCACAGATTAGTCTCATGGCTGCACCTACGTAAATGAGGCTGGGAAATGCAGTATTAACTGGGTCTGGTATCCAACTAAGGCTCAGAAATGTGTTGTTAATTGGGTACCATGGTATATTCCTATAATCCCAGTCACTTGGGAGTTTAAGGTAGGAGAATCACAAGTTCAAAGCCATCCTGGGTAATTTAGTGACCCTGTCTCAAAATAAAATATAAAAAGGGCTAATGGTATAGCTCAGTGGTATAAGGCCCCTGGATTTAACCCCCAGTACTGCAAAAGAAAAATAATGTTTTATTAAAACCAGAAGGTAAGGGTCCATGTTGACGGACAGCCAGAAGACTATCATACCTCCTACTGACTTAAATGCAAGTTAGTATGTTGTTATGGCTGGAGGTGGAGGCTTAACAGAGTAATACTTTAAAACATTTTATAGACCACACAACAGCTTCAGGTCCTAACACTCAGAAACTTTCTATATTAGCAGAAAAAAATTCTCTGGAAATTCCTATGTATTCAGTGGAAATAGTTTTTAGAGTTTAATTCAACATCCACTTGTGAAAATATTTTGTGTCATAGAATTTGGTCATAGGCTTTCTAATGTAATATTTTACTTGATAGATCTTTGACCCAAATAATGTTTTGAAGGAGTACTTTATTAAGACACAAACACTCAAAAACCTGAGCATGGTGGCGCACGCCTGTGATCCCAGTGGCTCAGAAGGCTGAGGCAGGAGGATTGCAAGTTCAAAGCCAGCCACAGCAACTTAGTAAGGCCCTAAGCAACTTAGTGAGACCCTGTCTCAAAATAAAAAATAAAAATGGCTGGGGTTGTGGATCAGTGGTTAAGCGCCGTGGGTTCAATCCCCAGTACCAAACAAAGAAGTAAAACAAAAAAACATGGAATGTTTAATAACAATAAAATATAAAACATAAAACTCTAGACCATAACTATGTTAACTGAAAATAAGTAGGAACTCAATTTATAGTCTTTCCCTCTCCAATCCATTTTACAAATAGTTATCTTACTAATCTTTTATAAAAATCCCTTTTTTATATATAGCATGCTCCTGCTCAAAAACTTGGTACCTATTGTTTGAAGTCCAGGTACTTTTGGTTGATATTATGGTCTCCATGTCCTGCTCTGGAGACCCAATTAATGGGCAGCTGAAAACAAGACTAACCAAGAACCCAGAGACTTGGATTCTACTTCTAGTTTTGCCATTCTCTAACTGGGGGACACTGAACCCATCTGCTTTCTGATTTTGGGTAAAGCCAACTCTGAAGCTGAGATTCAAGATAGACCAGCTAGGAAAAGAGTCTTCCTTCAAGTTGTTATGGAAAGCAACCTCTCCAGTGATCTTCTGCTTGCATACACCCTCTGATCTTGTATAGTCCCCTTACTTTGAGTGTAGGCTACACATGATGACTTGCCTCTAATAAATGGAATACAGCAAAGGTGATAGGATGTCACATCTGAGATTAGATTACAGAAGATAGGGCTCTGATTCACATTCTCCCTGACTCTTCTTGCATTCTCTCTAGTAAAGCAACATGCCATATTTTGAAATGTGCTGGAGAAGCATGTGTGGCCAGGAACTGAGGGCAGTCAGCTAACTGCCAGTCACTATGTTTTGTGACTTGCCCAATGGAGAGGCCTACCTGGGAAGGAATTGACATCTCTGGTCAATAGTAGTAAGGACCTAGAGGTGCCAATAGCCGTGTGAGGGTGTTTGGAGATAGATCCTCCCCTGATTGAGCCTTGAGATGACTACAGTCTTGTCTGACACCTTCATTACAGTCTTCTGGAAGATGCTGAGGAGGGAGATTCAGTTAAGCTATACCCAGATTCCTAAGTCCTAGAAACCGAGGTAATAAATATTAATATCTTAAGTCCCAACCTTTTGTAATAATTTTTTATGCAGAAATAGATAACTAATACAGTAGTGCTAAAGATCAAATCTCACTTGAAAAAAGAGGGATCTTAGGGAAAATTTGACTTAGAAGTTAAAGCTACTAAAGCTAAGAAGGAAACTACTGAACCAAATATAATTTTGAAAATCACATGCACAGCAAAAGGAAATTTTTAAATTAAATAAATAATACGACAAGTCTTAGTCCAAAGACTAAGACTGATTCTCAGCCTTCAGCCTGAAAAGGAACACATTTGATTCTTCCAGAGAATGACTGTATTGGCATAGTACATAAACCTGTCTTCTCAAGAGTTGGGAGGTGGGCTGGGACTGTGGCTCAGTGGTAGAGTGCATGCCTAGCATGTGTGAGGCACTGGGTTTGATTCTCAGCACTGCATATAAATAAATGAATAAAATAAAGGTCTATCAATATCTAAAAAATATTTTTTTAAAAAAAAGATGGGAGGTAAAAGATCTGAGGAAAATATTGAGGTACAGATTAAAAAAAAAAAAAACATCAGTTTGAACCACTTTCCTAATGATTGCAGTGAAAAGGAAGAGGAACTTATTTTTAGAGGTAGAACACTTGCTTAGCATGTGCAATCCCCAGCACCCCCCCAAAAATATAGTTGCTCATAACATACACTATGTGTGTGTGTATATATACATATATACATATATATACATATGTATATATATACATAATGTATATATACACACTAGCTGTATTTCAGGTACCCAATAGCCTTAATCACTAGTGCCACAATACTGAATAGCACAGATATGGAATATTTCCTAAACTGCAGAAGGTTCTATTGGGCAGCCCTGCCCTAAAGTGTTTCCATGATTCCTGACACAGTTTCCTAAGTGTAGTGTGTTTTACTGGTCTTCTTTTCATGTACAGTTAATCTGTTTGAAATGTCGAAGGTTCCTGGGTGTTTTGGAGGCATCAATGGCTCAGTCAACCTGAGGTTATTCAGAGCACATTGCAGAGCATCCAAGCTGAGTGGAGAGAATTTATGTTCTGAAAAGTATTAGCAGGCGGATACTGTAAAGCACCACAAAAGGCCCTTGTTGAAGGTAAACTTCTGATACTAGCCCCCAAACCTAGGCCAACTCACTTTATCACTCTTGCCTTTCATTTCCGTATTTGTTGAATGGGAGCACAGGGCCAAGCAATCATTTAAGTTCCTTCAAGCTCTAAAACTCAATGACTCTATTTATTACTCTGATGAGAAAGCATGTCTAAATTATTTGACAGCTCACAGATGCAGTGTGGGAGTCCCGTGGCTGAACAGTGCTGCTCTCCCATCTCCCCAAAGAAGAACTCTTCTGCAATGGTTTACCTTGAATTAGAACATGCTAATCATGGCCAGAGCTTCTGCCTTTTAGACTGCTCACATATTGCCCTATGAAGTTCTTAATAGCCTCATGTGTAATGAGAAATTATGATACATCTTACACTGTTCCAGTAAATTAATGTATGGTAGGAGAAATTATTTATGAGTAAAATACCCTGGATATTGACCAAAATTTATAATTAATTAATTAATTTCATCTAATAGTTGAGTGCATTATTCTGATAATTTTGGGGATTAATAGCAACCATAAAAAGTCTAAGAAATGAAACGTTATGTCAGGTTCTATGTTCTCTGCTTTAAGAGGGAAAATAATAAATAGGATTGTTTGGATAGATGATATGACATTATGGGACAAGGGGCCAGAAATTTCATGTAACAGAAAGTTAAAAATGTCTTTTCAACGAGGCATCAAAATACGATATGAAATTTCAAGTTAGGATCAAATCAACCAAATTACCAATTCATGGTAACTGAGTTCCTTCTTATTTGAAACTATCTCCACAGAGTTTCTTTCAGGTCCTGATCTTTCTTTAAGTGAACATGGACATGGACTGGAGTTTAGGATGGCTTCTGGAGAATTTGGCCAATTTTCTCTTAACAGCAGTCCGTTCCTAACTCTCAGATTACCTTGTATATTCCTTATCAGGTCCTCTGGAGGTTTGGAAGTTTCTTTCACGTCACAGACTGGCCCTATGAACTCAGGCCTCAGTGGTATCTCAGTGCTTTCTGTATCTATCTATATTTTACCACAGTCTCCACTGCCCTGTATTTACTCCATGTTGTAGCCAGGCTAATATGCTTGAAAATTTTCTGAGCTCCTCTGTTTTCTGGAAGGCAAGAGACAATCGCCTATGCTCTGGATTCTTCCAAATGTATGTTCATTCCTAGTACCATTCTTCATTGATTCTTTGACCCTTAAGTTTGTCTACATTCACATCTGACCTCTTACTCTGTACCTCTTCTCCTTTTCCTGTTCAACTTTATGTCTAATCCAAAATGCTTCTCCATCCTATCCTGCATCTCTATACTGTGGTTTTAGCAAACTTGTTCTTCTCATACACTTCTTAAAAATTCTGAAAAATTTGTACATTTTTAAACTTGAAATCTAAAATTTGGGGGGTGGGTACTGGGGATTGAACTCAGGGGTACTTGACCACTGAGCTGCATTCCCAGCCCTGTTTTGTGTTTTATGTTGAGACAGGGTCTCACTGAGTTGCTTAGCACCTCGCCATTGCTGATGCTGGCTTTGAACTCGTGATTCTCCTGTCTCAGCCTCCCAAAGTGCTGGGATTACAGGTGTGCCACACTGCGCCTGGCTGAAATTTAAAATTTTTTATCAAAAGTTGAGACATTACAAAAGATAAAAATCTCTGGTATATTTTATGTTGTATAGGTTCTCTATATATTTTTGTTAAGACCCCAGAACAATAGCATTTACTCATTCAGTGAATGAAAAATATCTGCCCAGAATCTAATCAGTAGTTGGTTTTCATCATCCAGCAATCTGCCAAATCAGCCATACTTTCTGTTAGAATTAGGTCTCAATTTAATTTTTCAATTGAAGTTAATGTTTCCATATGAGTCCTCATGATAATCATATCATTTCTAAATTCCAATACATAGAAACAAAGATAAACAGAAGGCATGTAGGCATGTGTGATTCCATAGCCTGGACCAAAACAAAGGCCCCATAGCCCTCAGTATTTTCTATGAGTTCACCTGGCATTCTTCCATCAGGGACATGAATTCTCTAGCCAGCCAGTCACTTGGTGCCCTGGAGGTTTTGTCTCCTGGGACCATGTACTATTTTAGGATGGTGAGAGGTATGATTTCCTTTTATAAAACAGGAGAAGGAACAATTTGAAAAGGCAGATGGGATGGGAAAGAAGAGTCACAGCAAATTCTGAAGGTGGTTAATTTTGTGAGACTACACATGGACGTCGACAATCTCAAAAACTTGTTCCTGAAAGTTTCCAGTGACCATGCACCCCTTCAAAGGCTTCATGTATTTTCAGAATCATGCAGAGACCATGGCTTTCTAGAAAACTCTTTGCTTAGACCTCAAACTGCTCAAATGTTCAAAAAGAAATTTTTCTAATATAGGCAAAACCCCTTTTCTCTTAACAAAGCTTGAAATTATCTTGCTGTGAACTTAAGAAATTTAGTTTGATACTAGAGACTGAGAAATGGCTTTGTTCTAGTTAGGTATTCAGTCTTCCCCTGGATGATGGAACCCATTGATTCAACAAGAGAGGAGTCAAAGGACACCCTCACTTACAGGACATGGAAATTACTGGGTTTAATATTTCAAGGGTGTCATCCTTCTTTTATCTTTCACTTGAGACAGGGATTAAACTGACTCTGTGTTATAGGACCAAAGGATTGGAGATGTACAGAAGGATAGTTTGATAAAAGGGAAAAGTAGAACTGTCAAACAATGGGAGGACCTGTCTCCTGTGTCCCAGATGTTACCTGGGGCCTCTGCCTGTTATCATCTAAGTAAGACTGACTCATACTTTTCACCATGCAAAAGCCCAGAGATGTCCTCAAGGGTTCGGCAAATTCTTTTCTTGTGGTTAATGCTGACTCCAGGTATCTGGCTTTAATTGTACTCTTCTACACATCAACCCAAACTCACCTTCAACTTTGATTTGCACAAAGTAGGAAAAAGTAAAACAAAGGCAACAAAGACCTGTTAATATCATAGAAGAAAAGACAATAATACAAAAATTAGTCCCAAGGATAATTAGGTAGGAAGACTTCCAGCCAGCCCCACTCAGAGATAACAGTGGTCCCAACCTCTCTCCATCCCAATAAATGCATCTTTTTCTGCTAAGCTCTATTCTACTTCCTTCAGAAAGAACACACATTGTTTTTCTCTCTTTTTTTTAATATTTTTATTTTATTTATTTTTATGTGGTGCTGAGGATAGAACCCAGGGACTCACGCATGCGAGGCGAGTGCTCTACCACTGAGCCACAGCCACAGCCCACATTATTTTTCTCTTCTCAGACAGAGCCCTAATGCATTTTGTAGCTCTCCAAACTCTATTCCTTTCTGGGACAGAATTGTGGTGCCTACAATTGTGGGCATAGAATTCTATTGTGGAATAGAATTGTGTTTACTTGAAAAATAGTGGGCTCCCTATTAATTAGGAGTGATCATCTGTCAGAAACCTCCAAGATAGATTTAAGCAATGGTAGCAGGGAGGGGTGTAGGAGTTGGATTAGGGAATCTTCTACTGTCCCTTTGACATTAAAACTCTTTGTATGCTTCAGAAGAGATTTTTCAAAATGAAAACACTATTGGTTCTAACTATGAAAGGATATGAGTGCATTATTTTTAAAAATGTGATAATTCAAAAAGGTAATATAGAAATTGAAATAGTTCATCCATGTTTCCATCACCTAAAGAAAAGCATTACTGTTTATATGTGACATATATCCTTTGAAATTTCAGATACATATATTCATTTTACTTATTTTAAAATGGTGAGATTGAAACCTGCTGCCTTATCACCTCTCTTTTTACCCACTATACGTATTTCCATGTCAACAATTATAAACCTACATTATCATTTTTCATAGCTTGATAAAATTTGCAATGTATTTAACCAACATCTTGTTATTGGACATTTAGATTGTTTTCAAATTTTATGATAATGCTGCAATAAGTATACTAGCACGTGTAGCTGGTAAAGAGAGTTTCAAGTTTCCCCTTCCTCCCAATTTTTAAAATTAACCACTTGACTATACATTTTACATTTATGGGGATTTTTCTTCACATTCTTAAGTTCTTTAATATGCAGTTTGTACAGTCATTTGTTGCATCATTAGGTAAAGGCCCTTCTTGAAAATTTAAATAAAGGCTTTATTTGCATATAGTCCCATATAACATGCTATGTTCGAAAAATATTTCTCATAATTATTATTGGTAGACCCCATAAGGATAATTTTTATCAATTTGTAGCTCATTCTATCACTCCAGGAAATAAGGACTAATCTAAATCTCCTATAGAGAAATCCAATTTACATCAAGTTATATATCCATAAAAAAACAGCTGGACTATGAGTCAAATGACTGTAATGACGCCAATATGATACTTAACAATGTAGTTTTCTATAATCAGGTTGAAGTGAGCTCCAAAAATTCTACCTAGAAAAAAATTCTTAGAATTCTTAGAATGCCCCAAAGCATCCTAATTGCTGAATTTCCTGTTTGGAAAAGAGAATTCTCTTGAGGCTTTTGGGTTGATTTATCTGAGTTTGAAAGAACTTAGTGGCTATTCCAAATAACTTTCTGGTATAAATATCAGAAGTCAGCTTCTGCTACCCTAAGCTCAAAGAGAAATTTGTTATAGAGGTGTCTTGTTGATGGGATTTTGGGGACTGGGGTGTTCTGACACAAAGCCAGGCACGCCTCTGGCTGTCAGTCATCTCTGCTTCTCCCTGTACATCTGCCCATTCTTCTCTTTCCCTGCTCACTGGTCTTCCTGCTCCTCTGCGTGGGGGATCCCTGCTCTGCAGCTCAGCCTTAACACACAGCCAGCTCTCCTAAGTAGGTGAGTCAATGGATCTTTTACCTTCTCTCCCCATTCTAAATTCATGGAGAAATGACTCTCACTGGCCCAGGCTGGTCAGATGGTGGCCTTTGACCCAACTAATTGAGGCTGACAGGCAGGAACACAAAATGGCTGTCAAGGCTCCCTGCTAGGTGGAGTCAGTCAGAGGTCACTGTGTGCTGGCATATGCCTCAGAAAGTTTCCAGTGAGCATGAAGCTTGGGAGAAAGCTAAGCCCTAGAAAGAGCTGAAAATCATTAGATTGTGGGTGTTAAGAACATTGGGGGTAGGTGAGATCATGTGATTAATTTTAATTGTGTGGAGTAAGGAGGGAAGGGCAAAGACAGAATCCTAAAGAGTATGACCTAAAGATGGAGCAAAGAAAGAAGCCATGTATTTCAAAGCGAACCTGACTTGTTGGCAAAGAGAACTCCAGGAATGTGTAAAGGACTGCCAAGGGCATGTGCTTTTCCTCCCTGGAATTTATCAAGTCCACTTTGTGTCTGGAATTTATCAAGTTCACTTCTTACTTCCCCCAAGAGACTACCAGATCTTTGACCTAGGAAATTGCCTTCCCACCCTGTGCTGGGCTCTCCACTTCCTACCTGGTGCAGGTTCCATACATTTTTCACCTTGATTGATGATGACTCAGTTTGTAATTCCTATTCTGGCATTCCTCTAGGCAGGGGAGGAATTCAGGTTTGGATGGGGCCTTGAAGTTCACACAAAGGTGGGGACCCATTTTAAGAAATAGAATTCGAAATCATACATGAAAAGTTGGCACACAAACAAATATGTACTTAGAATGAGAAAATAAATGACAAGAATTACAAACTTTTAACACTTGACAAACATCACTAAATCTTGGAAAAGTACATAATTTAAAAAAAATAAACCAGGTGCCCTGGCGTATACCTGGAATCCCAGGAATTCGGAAGCCAAGGCAGAAGTTTGAGGCCAGCCCCGGCAACTTAAACTTTGTGAGATTCTGTCTCCAAAAAAAAAAAAAAAAAAAAGGAGGGGGTGGATGTTAAGATGGAACTCTTTAATACCTCTGAAATACTTTTTCCCCTTAAGTTTTGGCTTTGTAGTTCTTGGTCATCCCTCATTTGACAATGATTTTGTAATATCATTTTCTGTAAGTAAAAAAAAGGTAATCCAGTTTTTCTTCTAAAGGTACGTTTTAAAATATTTAAAAATTGATAGGGCTGGGATGTATGTAGCTCAGTGGTAGAACACTTGCCTAGTATAAGTAAGGCCCTGGGTTCAATCCCTAGTAATGCATTAAAAAAAAAAATTAAAAATTGATAGCATTTCTAGCTGGGCACGGTGGCACATGCCTGTAATCCCAGCACTTTGGGAGGCTGAGACAGGAGAATCGCGAGTTCAAAGCCAGCCTCAGCAATGGCAAGGCGCTAAGCAACTCGATGAGACCCTGTTTCTACATAAAACACAAAATAGGGCTACAGATGTGGCTCAGTGATAAAGTACCTTTGAGTTCAATCCCTGGTACCAAAAAATAAATAAAAATAAAATAAAATTGACACCATTTCTTTGAGCATCACAACAGTTATCCATAAGGTCATATAAATGTTTAAGATTGTAGTTGAGTCTATTAGGTTTCTTTCTTAAATGAGCTGTAAAATTCAGGAGAGTTTTCCATAGACTGGCTTCTGGCTCCACACATTTCAAACTTATTTCTCCTCCTCTAAACACACACATCCTAGGCTCTGTAGGGTCATTCACACTGTGGTACAGCCTATCCTCTGTGATTTGAGTTCAGGGCATCTAACAGGAGATGATCAATGAGAGGGTGCCTGTGAGTTCAGCAAGGAAGCTGGTCTGGAGCAGGCCAGTCACTAGGGTGGAGAGAGACAAGTAAGGGTATGTCTTTAGGTAGGTAATTTGAGTAGGATATGGCAGAAAGTAGAGGAAGTTTCTGTGAATAACTTCCATTTTTACTATGAGAGGAAGAGAGGTGCAGAGTAAGGCTGCCAGATTTAGTAAATAAAATATGGGACATGTTAAATATTGCGGGTAACATACACTAAACAATTATTCATTGTTTATCTGAAATTTGCACTTAACTGGATGTCATATAGTTTGTGTCATGATCCTAGGTTGGGCTTTGAAGAGAAAAGTGAAACTCCGGCACTGAGGAGGCAATGAGAGAGCTAACTAACCAATGAGGGCTCAGTTAAGATTAGAAAACAAAACTCAGGGGAGAGGGCAGTGATTCTCTAATGGCGCTCTTACGCTCAGGTGCACTGGCAATCACAGGGCCTCTGATTACAGGAACAAGGTTAAAGTTATCTGATCAAAGCTGTGATACAACTAGATTTCTTTTCTTCTTATTCTTTCCCTTTGTGCTTTCAAGAAAATCCAGGCAGAAATTTTAAAAAGAGGTACTGATTATGGATTGGAATCCAAATCACAGAATATGTTAACATAAGAATATTTTATTCCACACTTCTCAAATATGCCATAATATATTCATCTGAAGCAATAAATCCCATGCTGCACAAGCAAATTATAAACAACTGATAGAAGCTGAAGTTTTCCTCTCAAAAGAGGCTAAAGAACAGATAATTTAAAAAGAACAGATTTTATTGGAACGTCAATAGTTTTCATGACACAGATACTTAAACTACTCGTTTTCAACATACCCATATGAAGAAAATGATGAAAAGTTTTTTTTTTTTCAAGAAAAGATAATTTGACAGATGGAGTCTTTTTATGGGATCAGTAGAAGTGATAAAATTGAATAAATTACCAAGATTTTATCTCCATTTCTGTAATTCTCCCTAAAGATTTAGAGATGGCAGATTGAATCATCTGGGAAATAAATTTGCAAGTTTATAACATGTCTAAAACAGGAATTAAAGGAACACTTCTTTTTTTCAAGTGTGTTTTGCCTTGAGGAAACCTGCCAAAGTTCACCAAATGGATACCTACCACAAAAGCTATGTAAATGTAGGTTCTATGAACAGTTTTTTCCCCCAATTATTATCATTAGAGTCAAAGAACAAATAAAAATAATTGTAATCTAAAAAAATGGAATTAAAAAAAGAACCAAATTCTAGGTAATTTTATATGTGCAATGATTTATAATTTGGCTAGATTAGGCTTTAAATAAAAATGAGCCATGGTCTTTTGGTTCACAACATAATTAACTTTTATGACATCAGAGTCATATTATAGAGGCAGAAATTGTGCCTGGCTTGAGAACAAAGTGCAGAAAGACTCCAGTTGGGTTGATAGTGGGATGCTATTTCAGTTAGATTTTGTGTCACTGTGACCACAATACTTCACAAGAATAATTTCTTTTTTTTTTAAATAATTTTTTTAGTTGTAGATGGACACAATGTCTTTATTTTATTGCTTTGTATGTGGTGCTGAGGATCGAACCCAGGGCCTCAGGTATGTGAGGCAAGCGCTCTACCACTGAACTAAAATCCCAACCCCCACAAGAATAATTTTGAGGAGGGAAAGTTTATTTTGGCTCACAGTTTCAAGGGTGCAGTCCTGGTCAACCAACTGCACAGCTCTGGACCAGAGGTGAGGCAGAACATCATGGCAAAAAGGCATGACAGAGGGAATCAGCTCAGGACATGACACCCAGGAAGCAGAGGGAGCTCCCCTCACCAGGCGCAAAATATAAACTCCAAAGGCATACCTACTTCCTCCAGGCACACGCTTCTTGCCTACTGTTACTACCAGTTAATCCATATAAGTAGATTAACTCACTGATAAGGTTACAACTCTCATAACCTAATCATTACCTCTGAACATTCTTGCATTGACTCACACATAAACTTTCAGGAATACCTTATATCTAAACCCCAGATGTTTTATGGACAAAGTATATGTATCTTTAAGAAAAGCACCAGTATACCAGATATGCTTTCATCCCCTAAAGAATTGTGAAGGCCTTATAGCAATGGTATCACAATGGTGAGAATGCATATGGAAGAGATCACATGGTGAGGCAGGAAGCTAGAGAGAGTCAGGCTCCAGGCTTGCTATTTCCATAACAACTCTCTCTTAAGGAAACTAACTGGATCCCTTGAGAAGTGCATTAATTCCTACCAAAAGCAGCACTCCTCCTCCCAATGGCCCAACCATCTTCCACTAGGCCTCACATCTTAATGCTTCTACCACATCAACACTGCCACATGAGGACCAAGCTTGTAGCATGTGAACCTTTGGCGGCATACTCAATCCATATCCAAAACATAGCAGCTCCCAAATCCAGCAGCTCTGGCTTAGTCCATAAAATGAATGGAAAAGGTAGTAAAATGTAAAGTTTACATACAACCATAGGGAGTGGTATCTGGGAGAATCTGATGAATCTTGTGCCCTTCACATCATAAGTGAGGATCCTGAGACCCAGAGAAGGGAAGCGACATACTCCAACTTAGTGGAAGAACTGGGGCCATATTGGTTTATAGTGACTGAGAAATATTCCATTGTGTATATATACCACATTTCACTTATCCATTCATCTGTTGAGGGGCTTCTAGGTTGGTTTCATAGCTTAGCTATTGTAAATTGAGCTGCTCTAAACATTGATGTGGCTGAGTCACTATAGTATGCTGATTTTGAGTCCTTTGTGTATATGCCTAGGAGTGGGATAACTGGGTCACATGGTGGTTCCATTCCAAGTTTTCTGAGGAATCTCCATACTGCTTTCCAGATTGGTTGCACCAATTTACAGTCCCAACCAGCAATGTATGAGTGAACCATTTTCCCCATTTCCTTACCAACATTTATTGTTACTTGTATTCTTGATAATTGCCATTCTGAATAGAGTGAGATGAAATTTCAGTGTAGTTTTGATTTACATTTTTCTAATTGCTGGAGATATTGAACATTTTTAAATTTATTTGTTGGCTATTTATATTTCTTCTTCTGTGAAGTACCTGTTCAGTTCCTTTGCCCATTGATTGATTGGGTTATGTTATGGTTTGGATATGAGGTGTCTAGGTGTGAGACAGTGCAAGAAGGTTCAGAGGAAAAATGATTGGGTTGTGAGAGTCTTAAACTAATTAGTGAATTCATCCCTGATGGGTTTAATTTGTGACTGGAGTCAGGTGAGGTGTGGCTGGAGGATGTGGTTAATTGGGGGTGTGGCTATTAGGTATACATTTTGTATTTGGAGTGTGAAGATTTCTGCTTCTTGATTACCATGTGAGCTGTTTCCCTCTCCTGACATGATGTTCAGCCTTGAGCCCTGAGGGATGGAGCCAGCCTTCTCTGGACTAAGACCTCTGAAACCGTGAGCGCTCCTTTTCCTCCTCTACAATTGTTCTGGTCAGATCTTTTAGTTACAGTGGTGAAAAAGCTGACTAAAACAGGTTATTTTTATTTATTTTTGGTAGTAAGTTTTTTTTAGTTCTTTGTATATCCTGGAGATTAATGCTCTGAGGTACAGGTGGCAAAAGATTTTCTCCCATTCTGTAGGCTCTCTCTTCACATTCTTGATTGTTTCCTTTGCTATGAAAGGTTTTTAGTTTCATAACATCCTATTTATTGATTCTTTTTTTCAAGGGGTACTGGGGATTGAACTCAGGGACACTCGACCAGTAAGCCACATCCTCAGCCCTATTTTTTTTGTATTATTAAAGATGGGGTCTCACTGAATTGTTTAGCATCTACCTTTTGCTGGCTTTTAACTCATGATCATCCTGCCTCAGCCTCAGGAATTGCTGGGATTACATGCATGTGCCACTGTGCCCAGCTTTTTTAAAAAATTTATTTATTCCACTTAGGTATACATGACAGCATAATGCATTTTAATTGTACACAAATGGAACACAACTTTCCATTTCTTTGGTTGTATACAGTAGAGAGTTACACCATATACGCAGTCATACATGTATCTAGGGTATTTTTGTCCATCTCATTCCACCATCTTTGCTTGCCCCCATATCCCATTCCCTCTTTTTGCTCCCCTTTGACCAAATTTTCTCCATTCTTCCCATGCTCCCTCCCGCATTATGGACTAGCATCCACTTATGAGAGAAAACATTCAGCCTTTGTTTTTTTGGGATTGGCTTACTTCACTTAGCATGATGTTCTCCAACTCCATCCATTTACTTGCAAATGTAATAATTTTATTCTCTTTTAATGTTGAGTAATATTCCATTGTATCTATATACCACAATTTCTTTATCCATTCATCTATTGAAGGGCATCTAGGTTGGTTCTAAGTTTGGCTATTGTGAATTGAGCTGCTATAAACACTGAAGTGGCTGCCTCACTGTAGTTTGCTGTTTTTAAGTCTTCTGGGTATAGACTGAGGAGTGGGATTGCAGGCTCAAATGGTGGTTCCATTCCAAGTTTTCTCAGGAATCTCCATACTGCTTTCCAGATTGGTTGCACCAATTTGCAGTCGCACCAGCAATGTATGAGTGTGCCTTTTCCTCCCTATCTTTGCCAATACTTGTTTGTATGCTTGATAACTGCCATTCTGACTGGAATGAGATGAAATCTTACAGTAGTTTTGATTTGCATTTCTCTGATTGCTAGAGATGTTGAACATTTTTTCATATATTTGTTGATTGATCATATTTCTTCTTCTGAGAAGTGTCTGTTCAGCTCCTTAGCTCATTTATTGATTGGGTTGTTTGTTTTTTGGTGTTCAGTTTTTTGAGTTCTTTATATATCCTGGAGATCAGTGCTCTATCTGATGTGTGTGTGGCAAAAATTTGCTCCCAGAATGTAGGCTCTCTGCTCACCTCATTTATTGTTTCTTTTGCTGAGAAGTTTTTAGGACTGGCAGGAGCCTCAGAGGGCCCAGATCCGCCCTCAGGAACCTCCACAGGTGTCCAGCCAACTGGAGACCAGGGACTGCTAGCCGCTAGCCACTGGCGAGCCCAAATTCAGGGTAAGAGTCACTCCAGAGACCCCAGCGGAGGCACCCCACTCAAGGAAAACATAAAAAAGAAAAAAGAAGCTTTTTAGTTTGAATCCATCCCATTTTTTGATCCTTCTTTTATTTCTTGTGCTTTAGGAGCCTTGTTAAGGAAGTCAGGGCCTAATCCAATGTGATGAAGTGTTGGTCCTACTTTTTCCTCAATTAGGCACAGAGTCTCTGGTCTAATTCCCAGGTCCTTGATCCACTTTGAGTTGAGTTTTGTGCATGGTGAGAGATAGGGGTTTAGTTTCATTTTGCTCCATATGGATTTCCAGTTTTCCCAGCACCATTTGTTGAACAGGCTATCTTTTCTCCAGTGTACATGTTTGGCTCCTTTATCTAGTATAAGGTAACTGTATGTAAGTGGGTTCATCTCTGTGTCTTCTTTTTTTTTGTAGATGGACACAATGTCTTTATTTTATTGCTTTGTATGTGGTGCTGAGGATCAAACCCAGGGCCTCACACATGCGAGGCAAGCGCTCTACCGCTGAGCTACAATCCCAGCCCCTGTGCCTTCTATTCTATACCATTGGTCTACATGTCTATTTTGGTGCCAGTACCATGCCGTTTTTGTTACTATAGCTTTGTAGTATAATCTGAGGTCTGGTATTGTGATGCCTCCTGCTTCACTCTTCTTGCTAAGGATAGCTTTGGTGATTCTGGGTCTCTTATTTTTCCAAATGAATTCCATAATTGCTTTTTCTATTTATATAAAAAATGATGTTGGGATTTTAATTGGAATCACATTAAATCTATATAGCACTTTGGGTAGTATGGTCATTTTGACAATATTGATTTGACAATATTGATTCTGCCTATCCAAGAGCATGGGAGATCTTTCCATTTTCTAAGGTCTTCTTCCATTTTTTTCTTTAGTTTTTATTACAGAGGTCTTTTACCTCTTTTGTTAGATTGATTCTCAAGTATTTTATTTTTGAAGTCTATTGTGAATGGGGTAGATTTCCTAATTTCACTTTCAGAGGATTCATCACTGATGTATAAAAATGCAATTGATTTATGGGTATTGATTTTATATCCTGCTACTTTCCTGAATTGATTTATTAATCTTAGAAGTTTTCTGGTGGAATCTTTTGGATCCTCTAAGTATAAAATCATGTCATTGGCAAATAATGATAGTTTAATTTCTTCTTTTCCTATTTGTATCCCTTTAATTTCTTTTGTCTGTCTAATTACTCTCTAGCTAGGGTTTCAAGGACTATGTTGAATAGAAGTGGTGAAAGAGGGCATCCTTTGGGCGCAGTGGCTCACGCTTGTATTCCCAGCACTTTGTGTGGCTGAGACAGGAGAATCGCGAGTTCAAAGCCAGCCTCTGCAATGGCAAGGTGCTAAGCAACTCAGTGAGACCCTGTCTCTATATAAAACACAAAATAGGGCTGGGGATGTGGCTCAGTGGTCGAGTGCCTCTGAGTTCAATCAAAAAAAAAGAAAGAAAGAAAGAAAGAGGGCATCCTTGTCTTTTTCTCATTTTTAGAGGGAATGCTTCCAATTTTTCTCCATTTAGAATGATGTTGGCCTTCAGTTTTGCACAAATAGCTTTTACAATGTTGAGGTATGTTTCTACTATCCCCAGTTTTTCTAGTGTTTTGAACATGAAGAGGTGATGTATTTTGTCAAATGCTTTCTCAGCATCTATAGAGATAATCATGATTCTTATCTTCATGTCTATTGATGTGATGAATTATGTTTATTAATTTCTGCATGTTGAACCAACCTTGCATTCCTGGGATAAAACCCTCTTTATTGGTGCACTATCTTTTAAATATGTTCTTGTATGTGATTTGCCAGAATTTTATGGAGAATTTTTGCGTCAATATTTATATAGGGATATTGGTCTGAAGTTTTCTTTCTTTGATGTGTCTTTGTCTAGTTTTGGAATCAGGGTGAAACTAGCCTCTTAGAATGAGTGTGGAAGGGTTCCCTCCATTTCTATTTCACGGAATAATTTGAGGAGTATTGGTATTAATTCTTCTTTGAAGGTCTTGTAGAACTCGGCTGCGAATCTGTCTGGTCCCAGGCTTTTCTTGGTTAGTAAGATTTTGATGGCTTCTTCTATTTCCTTGCTTGAAATTGATCTGTTTAAGTTGTGTATGTCCTCCTGATTCAGTTTGGGCAGATCATATGCCTCTAGAAATTTGTCGGTGTCTTCATGATTTTCTATTTTACTGGAATATAGATTTTCAAAATAATTTATAATTATCTTCTGTATTTCAGTAGTGTCTGTTGTGATATTTTTCTTTTGCATCTCAAATTTTAATAATTTGAGTTTACTCTCTCTTTCTTTTCTTTAAGGTGGCTAAGGGTTTATTATTTTACTTATTTTTTCAAAGAAACAGGTTTTGTTTCATCAATTTTTTTGAATTGTTTCCTTTGTCTCAATTTCATTGATTTCAACCTTGATTTTAATTATTTCCTGTATTCTACTTCTTTTGGGGTTGATTTGTTCTTCTTATTCTAGAGCTTTGAGATATAATGTCAGATCATTTATTTGTTGGCTTTTCTTCTTTTAATGAATGAGCTCAATGCAATGAACTTTCCTCTTAACACAGCCTCCATAGTGTACCAGAGATTTTGATATGTTGTATCAGAGTTCTCGTTTACCTGTAAAAATTTTTTTTATTTCCTCCCTGATGTCTTCTGTTATCTATGCATCATTCAATAGCATATTATTTAGTCTCCAGGTGATGGAGTAGCTTCTATTTTTTATTTTATCATTGATTTCTAATTTTATTTCATTATGGTCTGATAGAATGCAGTGTAGTATCTCTATTTCTTTGTATTTGCTAAGACTTGCTTTGTGGCATAATATATGGTCTATTTTAGAGAAGAATACATGTGCTGCTGAGAAATAATTGTATTCATTTGTTGATGGATGAAATATTCTGTATATATCTGTTAATTCTAAATTGTTGATTGTATGATTGAGTTCTATTGTTTCTTTGTTTAGTTTTTGTTTGGAAGATCTGTCCAGTGGTGAGAGAGGTGTGTTAAAGTCAGACAGTATTATTGTGTTGTGGTCTATTTGATTTTCAGAATTGAGAAGGGTTTGTTTGATATACATGGATGCTCCATTGTTTGGGGCATAGATATTTATGTTTGTTATGTCTTGTTGATTATATCGTTCCCTTAAGCAGTATGAAATGATCTTCTGTATCCCTTCTGGCTATCTTTGGTTTGAAGTCCATTTTATCTGATATGAGGATGGAAACCCCTGTTTGTTTACAAGGTCCGTTTGAGTGGTATGTTTTTTCTCATCCTTTCACTTTCAGGCTTCGGATGTCTTTTTCTATGAGATGCAAGTTACCAATACCTCACCTCTGGTATAACCAGGCCTACAGGGACCTCAGTGATGATCTTCCTGGTCCTGGCTATTGTCTCTAGACAGAAGTATGCAGGGACAGCCACTGGTTGGTAGATGAGGGGCCCCAGTGCCCTCAGTTTCCTCCTCTGTGCAGCCAAGGTCATTCTGCTCCCCCTCCTGAGTTGAGTAGGGGTCGGTCTGGTTCTCTGCCTTCATCCTGAGGTGCCTATGGCTTTGAGATTCCTAGAATGTGTAACCGACTCTCCCTAATACATTCACCCCCAACAGGCTCATGTGGAGGAGGACATGGAGATCCATGTTGGACAGCCACTCAACCTTGGTGCTGTCACCCTTGCCACTGCTCGCTGGTCAGCTTCTGGGGTAGTTTTCTTACTTTCTCTTTCAGCTGATTCATCATAGGTATATAGGAATGCAATTGATTTATGGGTGTTCATTTTATATCCTGCTGCTTTTCTGAATTTGTTTATGATTTCTAGAATCTTTCTAGTGGAGTTTTTTGGGAATCTAAATATAGAATCCTGTTGTTGGCATATAGGGATAGTTTGAGTTTTTCTTTTCCTATATGTATCCCTTTAATTTCTTTCTTTCATCTGATTGCTCTGGCTAGAGTTTCAAAGATTGCATTGAATAGAAGTGGTGAAAGAGGGCATCCCTGTCTTGTTCCAATTTTTAGAGAGAATGCTTTCACTTTTTTCTCCATTCAGAATAATGTTGGCCTTGGGCTTAGTGTAATTAGCTCTTACAATGTTGAGGTATGTTCCTACTATCCCTACTATTTCTAGAGTTTTGAGCAAGAAGTAAAATTAGGAATAAATAAATGGGATGGTATTAAACTAAAGAGCTTCTTCATAGCAAAGAAAACAATCAATAACATGAAGTGAGTGCTTACAGAGTGGGATAAAATCTTTGCCACCTAAACCTCAGATAGAGCATTCATCTCTAGGATATATAAAGAACTCAAAAAGCTGGGCATGGTGGCACACACTTGTAATTCTAGTGGCTCCAGAGGCTGAGGCAGGAGGATCACAAGTTCAAAGCCAGCCTCAGCAAAAGTGAGGTCCTAAGCAAGACCCTGCCTATAAATAAAATACAAAATAGGGCTGGGGATGTGGCTCAGTGGTTAAGTGCCCCTGAGTTCAATCCCCAGTACCCTCCCAAAGAAAAAAGAACTCAAAAACTTAGTACCAAAAAATATAATAGTAATACCCCAATCATTAAACGGGGAAAGGGACTGAATAGGCAATTCACAGAAGAAAAAATATGAATGGCCAACAAATAAATGAAAAAATGTTCAACATCTTTAGCAATTAGAGAAATGTAAATTATACCTACTTGGAGAATTCATCTCACTCCATTCAGAATGGCAATTATCAAGAATATAAGTAACAAGAAATGTTGGTGAGGATATGGGGGAAAAGATACACTTATACATTGCTGATGGGGCTATAAATTGGTGCAACCACTCTGGAAAGCAGGATGGAGATTCCTCAGAAAACGTGGAATGGAACCACCATTTGACCCAGTTTTCCCACTCCTACATACGTACCCAAAGGACTTAAAATCTGCATACTACAGTGACATAGCTGCATCAATGTTTATAGCAGCTCAATTCACAATAGCCCAACTGTGGAACCAACCTAGGTGCCCTTCAACAGATGAATGGATGAAGAAGATGTGGTACATATACACAATGCAATATTACTCTGTGATAAAGAATGAAATTACAGCATTGCCAATAAATAGATGGAACTAGTGACTATCATGCTAAGTGAAATAAACCAATCCCAAAAAACCAAAGGTTGAATGTTCTTTCTGATATGTGTATGCTAACACACAATAAGGGGGTGGGGGGAAGCACAGAAGTTCATTGGATTAGTCAAAATGGAATGAAGGGAAGGGAGAGGGTATGGGAATAAGAAAGACAGTAGAATGAATCAGACATAACTTTCCTGTGTTCATATACAAATACACAACCAGTGAAACTGCACATTATGTACAACCACAAGAATAAGATCCTAAGTAGAATAAGTTATACTCCATGGATATATAATATGTCAATACATTCTACTATCATGTATACCTAAGAAGAACAAATTTTAAAAAAAAATAGTGAACAAGAAAAGACTGAAATTCAAGGTCTTAGAGAGTGAATATTTCTTTAAGGATTAAGCTCAAATCAACTAGCACTTTCATTCCCTGCTATTTTTTTTAGCATACGTTAAATTAAGAATTTACATAGAGACTATTCTATGTTTTGTAAATTTTTCTTTTTTATTTGAACTTGTTCTGTAATAGCTTTAGCCAGGCACTGTAGTGTGCATCTGTAATCCAAGCAATTTGGGAGGCTGAGACAGGAAGATCACAAATTGGAAGCCAGCCTGGGTAACTTAGGAAGACCCTGTTTCAAAGGAAAAGATCTGATCTGATGTAACTCAGTGGAAGATCATCCCTGAGTTTAAACCCCATTACCTGGGGGAAAAGGGAAGAAAGAAAGAAAAACTAAAAAACAGCTTTATAAATATATTTTATCTACCTATTGGTAAGAAGACTATATGGTAAACTAGGAGTAAAATTAATTAGCTATTATATGGAATGGATTTGTGGATTTGTTTAAAAACATAAAATCAGCATCTATTTCTTGTTACAGTTTGACTGCTTACCCCTTCTCTTAATTTGCAAACATTTCCTTTTATTCATATATGCAGATGTCACATATTATAAACAGAAAATCATAAAGTTAAGATTCTTAATGCTTGATCTCTAATTGTATGGCACTGTGTTTGAAACACAAGTACTTTCATCTCCAACTAAATCCATGGTAGATCTTTTTTTTTGTACCGGGGATTGAACTCAGGGGCACTTGACCACTGAGCCACATCCCCAGCCCTATTTTGTGTTTTATGTAGAGACAGGGTCTCACTGAGTTGCTTAGCACCTCACCATTGCTGAGGCTGGCTTTGAACTTGTGAGTCTCCCGTCTCAGCCTCCCAAAGTGCTGGGATTACAGGTTTGTGCCACTGCGACCGGCTTCCATAGTAGATTTTTAAAAAGCATTTTAGGATTTTCTTCTCCCTATTGGGCATCTTCTCTCTTCATATAAGATTCTGATTCTCCAAACTAGAGTGGTATTTGTAAGTAGAAAAGTGTCAAGAGAAAATGGCCCCAGGGGAAACAGGAAATTGGAAAGAAATTGGTGCATCCAAACTAAGTACATTGGTGTCTTCCTTTGAGAAATCACTGGGATTTATTTGGATAAAACATGGCCTAAAACAAACATGATGTTGACTTGGCTGCGGTCAGGGAAAAGGCAAGGGAACTGTAATAACTGCAGTTCACGTTTTCCTTCCTTCTCCCAAGAACAGAACAAATTTGCTAGCCTAGTTCACATGGATGAAAGCACATCTTCCCCTCACCTGGAGACCTGCTTGTGTCTCCCTGGGCTATCAGCCAATGGTTTGTGATAACAGGACGTCATTCCTCACTGATGGAGGGAAAAGAGTGAAGTCATGAAATCAGACTCGGTCTAAATCTCAGCTCTACCACTTACTGGCTCTTTGTCTTTGGAGAAACCACCAGACTTTTGGAATTTTACTTGCCACAACTATAAAATTGGGATAATAATTTCTTAAGTGCAGAGTCTCTATGAAATTGGATGAGGCAAAATCTATAAAGCACTTAGCAGTTTCAGGCTTAGAAAAGGTGCTCAGTCTATGTGAACTACCCTGTCTTTCCTCTCTGTATTGAGCTGCCTCAGCACTGGTTCCAGGCTCTGGGGCCAGTCTGTTCTGTCCTCTTTTCCTATTTTTTCTTTCCATCACGGTGTCAGATTCTACCTGGCCTCTCTCTAAATCTTAATGTTATCTGCCTACAGTTTTAAAAGTGCTTGTAAGCTAGCAGGCCTTGTGCATGTGAGGCAAGCACTATACCAACTGAGCTATATCCCCAGCCCTTTCTAAATTTTTTTTTAGCATCTTGTGGGTCCATGTCTCTGCATCAGGATACAACAAAGGAGGGAAAAGAAGTAGTTCCTGCCTCAGGAATTCCTAGGTCAAAGGGCTCCAGTGTCACATACTTGCAAGCCCTAGATAGAAGCAGGTGTCACCAAAGTGGAAAGATATGTACAAGTAAACACTATATAACCTTAGTCTTTAATCCTCTCAGTGGAGCCAAGAATAAATCACATGAGAGGATACTCAAAAGAGAGTAGATTTAAGAATAGAAAAAGAGGGGGAAAATAAAGATGGTGGAATATGATGGATACCCCATAGCCCTAGCTTTATGTATGACTGCATGTATGTTGTGATTCTACATCACATACAACCAGAGAAATGAAAAGTTGTGCTCCATCTGGGTACAATGAATCGCACTCTGCTATCATGTAAACCTAAATAGAACAAATAAATAAATAAATAAAAAGAAGAGAAAAGCCATGAGAAAAGACAAAAACAGGGGCATAGGTATCACAGAAACTCTCAGAATCTTGATATGCTTAGAAATGAAATAAATGTCAACTAGTCCAACCCCCATTGAATGCTTGAGTTTCTATTACAATGTTTGTCACTGGAGAAGTTCCCAGAGAGGGGGCCACAGCTCAGAACAAGTAGTCCTTGGCATAAGTGATGGAAAAGAATTTCAGTATCTATCAGTCAGTCAGAGACACAGATTTACTTAGGAAAGCAGACACACATTCAAGGAAGAATGCCAGCCATGTTGAGAATAAGAAGCATTTGGGGTAAAGCAAGGAGTAGACATTGAAGAGAAAATGCAGACCATCTTCAGATGAGGAGACAGCAACCCACTGGTCTGGAATACTAATATTTATAGAGGGACTGTAGCTAGGGTCTGAACTAAAGATGGAGTCAGGGTAGAGTATTTCAGAGGTTCATAGATAGTTCCTGTATTCTAATGTTCCAATGGTACATGGGCCCCCTCTTTTTTGAAGGACCACACTACTAGGATTGAACTCTGGAGCATTCTACCACTGAGCCACATCCCCAGTCCTTTTTATTTATTATTTTGAGACAGGGTCTCACTAAGTTGCTGAGATTGGACTTGAACTTGTGATTTTTTGCCTTAATCTCCTAAATTACTAGAATTAGCCATACCCAGCTTGGGCACTTCTCTTATTTGACTCAATATATTCTTTTTCTGCATCCCCACATTTCTATCTCATTTTCACTCAGCTGTGAAGAGACTTCTCTCTGAAAAACTCCATGGCTGGGAATCTCACTGATGAATACTCTTAGGGCCCATTCCACTCTGGACTAGGATAATTATGATAGTGTTCATTTATCTAAATAGTATATAATACTATTTAGAACTTAAAATTATCTTCTCCTTATTCCCCCTCTCTCCCAGCCTTTAAATCCTCCTGATTTGGGCCCTGTCTAGCTCTTGTACTTCATCCTTTGCCATTTCCTTCTTGTGTCCTGTGCTTGCTGGGGCTTCTTTCAGTTCCTGGAACACATCAAGAACATTCCTTCCCCAGAGCCTCCTGAATAGAGTGTTTGTCTCTTACTTTTTGCATGAAATTTAGATTTCCATTCATGTGACACCTTTTTAGTGGAGCCATGGTGGATGACCATAGCTAAAATAGGCCACTCTTAAAAGGCTAAATTGGATGACATTTAAAAAAAAAAATCTGCATGGTAGCTGGGCATGGTGGCACAGATCTATAATTCCAGTGACTCTGGAGGCTAAGGCAGGAGGATGGTGAGTTTGAGGCCAGAAGGGGTAATTTAGCAAGATCTTATATAAAATAAAGTAAAACAAAACAAAAAGGCTTGCAATGGTGGTCCACTTATGCTTTGAATATAGCCCTTGCTGCTCTGCCACTGCAACATATTTTTTAAATGGACATGTTTCTTTCTCTTCCTCTCTCCCTGCTCCTCCCTAATTTCTTCCCCTACCTAATCTCAGGGGGAAACAGGATTACCTTTCTTTCCTATTCCAGGCAGAGTTATTGGTCCTTGAGGACACACTCACCACAGGAATGAAGTAATTCAGACTTTGGAGATGTTACCAGAAGATCTCAGAAATGACTATCTCCCAAATTAACAAGTAAACCACAACTCAGAGAACCTGTGAAATGTAGCCTTTGAACCACCTCTTTAAAAGCCCCCTGATCCTCTTGATGGGCAGAATCACAGCCTCTGGCACAGGAGTTCCCTGTGCTTCTCCTTTGCTAGCAAAGCAATAAAACTTCTTTTTCCTTTTTCTGAAAATGATGTCCTGTTATTAGAGTGGCATAGGAGACAAGGACGGACCTTTTGGTAACAGTCTGGGGATATAGCTCAGTGGTAGAACACACCTGGGTTCAATCCCAAGCACCTCAAAACCAAAGACAAAAACAAACAAAAAAATGAAAACAGAAAATTCTGCATTGCAAAACCTCCTTAAGCACCTCTCATCCTTTATTAGCCTAGTTTTCCCAGTCTCTGTGCCCAAAGGGGTTGGGAGAACCCAGCCTTGGGTCAGGATCATTTCCTACCCCTGGCTTTTTTGACCTCTGAAGTACAGCCATTTTTCCTCATCTCCTGTTTATCAAGATGGTAGTTGTACACGGAAGCCATTTCCAGGTCATTCCCTAAGGCTCAGCCTCCTTGGAGGCAGGCAGTCCAAAGTTGTTTTTTTTTTTTTTTTTAAGCAATGGAAGCAGAGAACTTTTGAACAATGGAAGGGCAGGCTCAGGAGAAGCACCCACTGTATTTAGTGAAAGATGATCCCATTTACTTTCTAATTTCCCTTCCTTTTAATGAATAAAGATTGTAAAATATCTCTATAAAGTTTTCTTTTTTATTATTAATATCATTTTGTGGTGCCTCTGAAGCTGTCATCATCTGACTTGTCTTCACACTTACAAAGGGAAGGCACCTTCAGGCAGTTCCCTCACTGAAGATTTAATTCAAATTCAGCATGATTTAGGAGAAGGCAATTTATTTTTGTAAAAAATTGAATTGAACCTTGAATACAATGGTATTGAAAGTGAACAAAGGAAGTGTGGCAGAAACCTGGCCACTCCCAATCAATCAAGGAAATTTTGTCAGACACCCCAGCCTCTATTGCCCCCCACAGACAGACTGTTCCTCCCTTCCCAGTAGGAGCCGATTCTTGGAGAATAAAGCATGTGCAGAGTGAAAGTGAGTTACAAGAATGCGGCTCACTCAAGTTAGCAAAGAAGCCATGTGGATCTCACAGAAAGCCACGTGGATTTCACCTTACCTGAAATCAGGACTCAGCCTTGAGCAGGACAGCCTACCCAGGTGGGGGCATCTGCAAAGCCCAGTAGGCTTTTTGAGTTTTCTGTGTGCTTGCATGAGTACCATGGAGCAGGGCAGGGCTGGTGGCAGTGGAGGGGTCTCAGCACCAGAACTTTGAGCTCAGATCCCAGCATTTTCAGCAGCTTGTCACCAGGAGAAGCTGGGGAACCTACCAACAGCCACAGTATGTTCCCTATGACTCTGATGGCCAGCACAGCCCTAGGGACTTCCAATATGTTTGGAACTATATGGGATACAAAAGTTTCCTCTGAAGACCTGAAGTTGGGCAGAGGCACATCAGTGGCCTCCCAGATACAGGACTGATCAGAGGCATCTGTGGTAGAAGGAGAAATAAATTTGGTCTTTGTTTCTGGTTCCTGTCACAGAGATCCTCAGACCCTTGGAATTTCCTTAGTGATGAAGGTATCTTTTTGTTATTCATAGCAAGACCCTCAAGATAACACTAGGTTTGGGGCTGATGTTGTGGCTCAGTGGCAGAGCACTTGCCTCTCATGTGTGAGGCACTGGGTCTGATCCTCAGCATCACATAAAAATAAATAAACAAAATAAAGACACTGTGTCCATGTATAACTAAAAATATTTTAAAAAAAGATAACACTAGGCTTTATGCTAATGAGGTGACTTTGGAACCTGGAAAGCCTCAGCCTGGGGCCAGCATGGGGCTAATCACCAGAAAGACCCAGTGATGAGAGGATTAGAGAGCTGGAACTTTCAACCCCACCGACAACCTCCAGAAAGGGGGAGGGGTGATGGAGATTAAGCTCTGTAAAAACTCTTGAACAAGATTGAGCTTTCAGGTCACTGAACACATAGAAGTGCTGGAAGGATAGAGCACCCAGAGAGGGCATGGGAGCCCTGCTGCTTTCCTCCTTGCCTTGCTCTGTCCATCTTCATCTGGCTGCTCACAAACTGAAGCATTTCCCTGAGTTCTGTGAGTCATCCTAGCAAATCAATGGAATCCAAGGAAAGGATAGTGAAAACCCTGATTTATAGTCAGTCTGTCAGAAGAATAGGTGACAATCTACTACATAGATTGGTATCTGAAGTAGGGCGGTCTCAAAAGGTGCATACTATTCAGAAGGACACCAAGAGCCCTTTATGGAGAGAAAGAAGCCCACAGAGATTGATCCCTTCCGTAGACTTGATGCTTACAGCTTCTGAGCAAGTCCAGCCCCTGTAACTATGCAACTACCACCAAAGCTTCCACAAAATCCTGGTCTCTGTGCTTCTGCTGTGTACCCCCATTCTCTTAATTGCTGCCAAAGTCACCTTGCAAAAATGAAAATGAATCACGTGCCCTACACAGCTGAAGATTGTCGAACAACTCCTGACCTCACTCAAAAATTCATACATACAGCCAGGTGCAGTGTGGTATACACCTGTAATCCCAGTGACTTGGAAAGCTGAGGCATGAGGATCACAAGTTCAAATCCAGTGTGGGCAAATTAATGAGACCTTGTATCAAAAAATCAAAAGGGCTGGGGATGTAGCTTAGTGGCAAAGCATCCCTCAGTTTAAGCCCCATTACTGCAAAGAACAAAACAAAAGCCAGACATACATACATACCCAGGGGTCAACAACCTTTCTGTGGATGAGGATGAGGCCAGAAAGAAGCAAAGTTAAGGAGCTCTTCACTCGGAATTGTACTAGTACAAAAGTAACAATAGATAATATCTAAAAGAATAGGCATGTCTGCTCCAATAAAATTTCATTTGTTCCATGGGCTCCTGGCTCCAGCTCTAATGTCAAGCCTGCGTTTGCTCTGCCCTCATTCTGGAAAGTTCTTTCCTCAGATTTTTTTCATGTATGGTCCAAAGTACTAGAGAACTCAGTAAACTGATTAGACATATATTTCGAAAATCAGCAAAGAACCTAAAAACAACATAATTTGGAAAGAATTTGATTTTTAGATATTTCCATTAAAGTATTCAAGTATTTGCCACTGGGGAATAATCAGAAGTTTGTTGACCTTCTTTGCACTTCTTTTAAGATTTGGTTGATAGTTTTTATTTTTATTTCGAATTACTTGGGGTGGGAAGGAGGGAAGACACCATAATCTCACCATGTTTAAAGCTTCTCAAGTCTCACTGTGAGCCTGCTGGTTCCTTTTGGTAAACTCTGGCCTTGAGGCAAGTGTTGCCTTCTCAGGAAAGATTTCTCAAACACCAGAGACTTGATGGTGCCTCTCCACCACCTATCATATTCTTTTCTTTTATTGTCTCACAACTCATAATCACTACCCAAAATTATCATGCTTATTCATGGACTGTCTTCCTTTTGCATGAAGGCCTCAGAAGCATAGGAATTTTGTTGGTCATCTTTGCCTCTGCATCTGGCACCAAGTATAGTGCCTGGCACACAGAGGTAAGCAAGAAAATGTTTGTTGGTTGAATGAATGAATGAATGGAATGAATGCCTAATTGAAGGACATAAGAAAGTCATAGCTAAAAGTGTTTCAGGAATGAGAGCTACTGAGTATGTTGGCACATGCCCATAATTCCAGTTACTCAGGAGGATGAGGCAGGCAGATTACAAGTTCAAGGCCATCCTAGGCAACTTAGTGAGATCCTGTCTCACAATAAAATAAGAAGGACTGGGGAGGTAGCCAAGTAGTAAAGTACTTGCCTAGCATGCACAAGGCCCTGACTTTGGTTTCCAGTACTGGAGGAGCAAAAAAAAAAAGAATGAGATACAATTATAAGAAAAAGTCACGTAGCCTTAAAAATGTCTTAGAAGTAATTAGAGAAATGCAAATTAAAACTACACTTGAGGGGCTGGGGTTGTGGCTCAGTGGTAGAGCGCTTGCCTAGCACATGTGAGGCACTGGGTTGCCTAGCACATGTGAGGCACTAGGTTCAATCCTCAGCACCACATAAAAATAAATAAAGTAAAAAAAAATAAATTGAATTGCTTAAACAAAACAAAACAAAAACACTACACTGAGATTCCATCTCACTTGTCAGAATGACAATTATCAAGAATAGAAGTAATAAATGTTGGCGAGGATGTGGGGAAAAATGTTCACTCATACATGGCTGGTTGGACTGTAAATTGGTGCAATCACTCTGGAAAGCAATATGGAGATTCCTCAGAAAACTTGGAATGAAATCACTGTTTGACCCAGTTATCCCACTCCTACATATGTACCCAAAGGACTTAAAATCAGCATACTACAGTGGCATAGCCACATCAATGTTTATAGCAGCTCAATTCACAATAGCCAAACTGTGGAACCAACCTAGGTGCCCTTCAACAGATGAATGGATGAAGAAGATGTGGTACATATACACAATGGAATATTACTCAGTGATAAAGAAGAATGAAATTATGACATTTGCAGGTAAATAGAATGTTATGTCATTTACATTTGCATGTAAATAGAAATGGAACTGGAGACTATCATGCTATGTGAAATAAGCCAATCCCAAAGAACCAAAGGCCTAATAAATGTTCTCTCTGATATGTGGATGCTAACACACAGTTGGGCAGGGGGTAGAAAGAAGCTCATTGGATTAGACAGCGAAGAATGAAGGAAAGGAAGGGGGATGGGAAGAGGAAAGACACTAGAATGAATTGGACATAACTTTCCTATGTTCATATATGAATATATGACCAGTGAAACTCCATATCATATACAACCACAAGAATGGCAGGATATACTCCAAGTATGTATGATATGTCAGAATACACTATACTGTCATGTATCTCTAAAAAGAACAAATGAAAAAATTAATTTAAAAAATGTCTTAGAGGGCTGGGGCTGGGGCTCAGTGGTAGAGTGCTTGCCTAGCATGTGTGAGGCACTGGGTTCAATTCTCAACACTGCATATAAATAAATAAAATAAAGGTCCATTGACAACTAAACAAAATATTTTAAAAAGTAAAAAATGTCTTAGAAACTGCCTTGGAGAACTGAGTCAGGTTTAGTTAAGGGAGTTAAATCAATTGAGGCAAAAGCAAATTTGTGAATAGAAGGATTTAGACCAAATCAAATTTGGTAGAATAATTTGCTATAGCTTCATAGGAAGTTCTTTTTTTTTTTTTCATCTCTATCTTTTATCAATTTGGTCTGTTTCCAATTTTTTTCTTCCTATTTTTCTTTAGATTTTAATGAACTTGTAGCTTTTTCTCTAAAGAGAAAAAGAAGTTTAAACATTCAGCCATGCAGAATTTATTGAAATTAACAAATTTATTTCTATGCATGAATATGGAAACAGTTAAATCTGCAGAGGATTCTTCCAGTGTATAATGAAGGAGTGGGGATTTATGTTTGGCACAGTGCTGGGCACTGCAAATACTGTGGCAAACTTGTTCCTCTCCTCATACTCCTGGATAAGATAAAATAGCCCCATTTTAGATAAAAAATAGACAAACCAACAAAAATGTCAAGTTTTAATAGAAAACTATGAAGAAAATGAACCAGAAGCTGAGGTTGGACACCTGTTTTTTAGAAGGGTAAGGAAGTCCTATTTGAGGAAATGAGAAGCCACCTTTAGGAAGGGTAGAAATAAGCACATCCTAAGGTGAAGAAGCCACATTAGTGACATTGTTGAGGTGGTGAAAGGCTTGCCTGTTTCAAGAACTGAAAGGAAAGTTGTGTGACTGGATCACAGTGAAGGAAGATGGTGAGGGATGATGGTGAGTGTTCATACAGGTGGGCCATGTTGTTGAATCTGAATTCTATTTGAAGCATAGGGGTTTCACAGAGGAGAGCGAAGGCATCTGATTTATGTCTTAGTAAGATCACTCTAGCTTCTGTGCAAAGAATGGATTAATGTGGGGCAAGTGTACAAGGAGGGGGTCTGAGGGAAGTCTGTTGCAATCATTCAAGTGGAGATGGTGGGCGGCAGGATTGGTAATGTCTAGAGAGATGGAAGTGGCAGATTCAATAGGATTTGCTGAATTCAATGTATGCATTGAGGATATATGAGCATATCAGTGAGCACCCAGTTGGGAAAATAGAAACCACCATAAGTATTTTAAATAGAAGGATTTTTTTTTTAAGTGCCGGGGATTGAACCCAGGGCTTCATGCATGCTAGGCAAGTACTTACCACTGAGCTACACCTCAAACCCCTAAATAGAGGGAATTTAAAAAAGGAATCAGGAAGAAAAATAATGGAAAGATTGGAGGAACAACAACAACAGCAAAAAGATGTGGTAACCTAGAGATGGGTATCTGCAGGAAGTTCCTGCCACTTCCATGGCTGGAGGAATGAAGGAAAGGTATGATGTCATCAGAGCCCAGGGGCCATTGCCTGAACCATTGATGCTGATGCTGGAGCTGCTGAAGGTACTGGAATTGGAAGGTTACAGCTGCTGAAGCTTAAAAAACAAAAACAAAAACAAAATCCCCCCAAACTGAGGAAGGGGCTGATCTCTCATTTCATGTAGTTTCCCATCAGTATTTCCTATTGGTAGCACCAAATGGGTCAGCTGGCAAGGGAATCTGGGAAGTGCAACTCACAAGATTTTAGCTACCTCCAATGAAGCAGTGCATACAGTGTCAGGAAGGGTACCTAGCTCAAACAAGGCAAGGACACAGAGGAATTCAAGATTTGTTTTTAAGTGGTAAAACAATCTTGTATCTTACTATAAAAGTAAAATGTGCCCATTAGAAAATACAAAGAATAGCTATGGGGCATGGTGGCCCATGCCCTTAAACCAAGCAACAAAGGAAGCTAAGGCAGGAAGATCACAAGTTTGATGCCAGCCTTAGCAACTTAGGGAGACCCTATCTCAAAATAAAATAAAAAGGGCTGGAGTGGAGCTTAGTGGTAAAGGGTTCAACTCCTAGCACCACCAAAAACAAAAACAAAAGAAGTTCCACATTTCTCTCTCTCCATGATCTCTCTCCTTTGCGCGTGCTCTCTCTCTTTCATTTTCTCTCTCTCTTTCTCTCTCTCTCTCTCTCTCTCTCTCTCTCTCTCTCACACACACACACACACACACACACACACACACACACAGACACACACACACACATACAGACTCTAACCTTGAATACTATAGGTTACATTTGCTTTGTTCCAAGAAGCTTCCAGTGTTGAGTATTCATGTTCTTTCAACCTTTTCCATTTATAAATACAAAAAGTAATTATTGTCTTAAAACAATTTGCAATTTAAGAAGATAGTTTGTGAAGACTATAATCATAACCTCCTATTCCACTATTATGATATTGTTTGCTTACTTAGAGAAAACTAATAGTTGTTTTTAACATATGGTCTTTTCTTGTCCTGTTCATTTTTCCCACTGGGGAAAAGTTTTTAGAACTTTGGGGCTGGAAATGTGCAGTGTGGAGATGGAGAGGAACTTTTGCTGCAGACCACATTAGAACCATCCATTGCTCTTGTCTGTCAGAGTTCTGATGGGGAAGCCAAGCAGGAGGTGGAGGCCTAAGCGAAGTGTCCCCAAGAGAAACTTTACTACCTCTGTAGGGCAACCACACATTTCTCAGGCATTGTTAGATTGGTAGCCAAAAACTGTGACTTACACTGGCTTCAAAAATGAGGAAATGAAATTATCTCCCATAACTGTAGGACAGGCTCCAAGAACTGAAAGATAAGCAGCTCTGTGATGTCAGCAAGGTCCCAAGTTCTTTCAACACTCTGCTCTGCCTTCCTCTGTGTTGGCTTTGTCCTCAGAGGAGGCTCCCTTTGTGGTGCCAGAAGCTGCAGGGCTGTGTTTCCTTTCTTCATGTTGATCAGGAAAGAAAGAAAGACTTCTCGCTTCAATATAAATTCCCTTCAGTTTAAGCAGGCCAGTGATTCTGCAGGATGCTTTATTACTTGTTTATTGCTATTTAATTTTATATTTGTTTATTGCTATTTAGTTTTAATTTTATTTATGTAATTATTGTGTACCATTATTTACTTCTTTAAACTGAATTTTACATGTCTCATCTGTCACCTTGACAATGGGGAACAATAATAGTACCTATTTCTTGGTATTGTTAGTTTTCATTTTATTTTTTTATTTTTTAGTCATAGATGGACACAATATCATTATTTTTATTTATTTGTTTATTTTATGTGGTGCTGATGATTGAATCCAATGCCTTACTCGAGGGAGGCAAGTGCTCAACCACTGAGCAACAACCCCAGCCCTTCTTAGTATTGTTATAAGAATTAATTGATGTTTTATCTTCAGAAATATTAATTTATTAATCTGGGGTAAGTCCAGCTATGGGCTGTTTTTAGAAGCTCCCAAGTAATTTTCTTTTTACTTTTTTTGTGGCACTGGGAATTGAACCCAGGGGCACTCTACCACTGAACTATATCCCCAGCCCTTTTTATTTTTTTTATTTTGAGACAGAGTCTCACTAAGTTGCTCGGGCTGGTCTTGAACTTGGGATTCTCCTTCCTCAACCTCATGAGTAGCTGGGGTTATGAGTGTGCATCACCCAGTGGCTCTGTACCTCTGGATTTGCCTGGTGTAGATCACCTGCCCACCTCCTAGACCATTAACAGTCATCAGGGTAATGAGATGAACTGATTGGATTAGAACAGTGATTCACAAAGTGTGTTTCCAGACCAACTGAAGCAGCTCCTGGAAACTGATCAGAAATGCAAATGATGGGCCTTACCTCTGGCTTACTGAAACAGAAACTCTAGGGGTGGAGCTCAGCAATTTGTGTTTTAACATGTTTACCAGGTGATTCTGATGGACACTCAAGTTTGAGACCCACTGCTTTAGACGTTTTCTCTGAAGTGAGGTAGAAGGCGAATAGGTCAACAAAAGCAGAGATCTGCTAGGACAGTGAAACCCAAGGTTGGTGGGGACTGGTACCCCCTGCTCCCACCACCGGACCAGCAGAGATAAGGGGGAGGTCAGCTACCAGAATCTTAGTGGCCCCTGGTTTTACAGGGAAGACCTCCCAATGCTTCCACCTCTCAGTCACCAAAATGAGCTGACAGAAAGGGGAGATGGCATGTTCTGGAGGTATCCATACCTCTCTACTGTGGTCATCTCCAGATCAGTTTCTACAGGAGCTAAAGGGTGGAAGACTGACTTGGTATATACTTCACAGAAAACATTATGATTTTATTTCACTCTCTGCCCAATTTTAACAGGATCCTGAGAAAGAAAAAGGCCAGTATGTAAAAAGGAAGGAGATTTAAACAAAATAAGGACTTTAGTTAATTATAATGTATCACTATTAGTTCATAAATTATGACAACTCTACCATAATAATGGAAGATATTAATAGAGGAAACTGGTTGTGGCTATGTGGGAACTCTGTATACATCTTCACAGCTTTCCTTTAAATATAAAACTCTTATAAAATAAGTTTATTCTAAAGAAGATCCAATAAAATGTAAAATGCTAATGAATAGAAACACCTTAGAAAAGCCTTTATGGAATTAAGCAAAAAGGTTCTCTAAATGCTCCATATTAAAATTTGATACTGCTGTATTTTAATGATTGATGCAAAGGTTTTTTAGAAATTTGCAACTTCAAAAGAGATGAATTGGAAACTATTAGTGAATATTCCTGATTCCACACTTCCCAGAATCAGCACATGGTCAGAATTATCAAAGAGCAAATGAGAGGGCTGAGGTTGTGGCTCAGTGATAGAGCGCTTGCCTAGCATGTGTGAGACACTGGGTTCGATCCTTAGCACCACATATAAATAAATAAAAATAAAAAAGCCCATGAACAGCCAAAATAAATAAATAAATAAAAGCAAATGGGAGAGGCTAGAGCTTCTCTATCTCCTGAGGAGCAATTAAAGATTGATATAGAAAGTCACTTTCTTTGCCATCCTCTTAGACCAGGGAAAGAATAGGATGGTTCAAATCCTTGGGGAAAGGGAACTAATCAGATACTTCTTTTAACCCTGTTTATACCAGTGAGCTTAAGACCATGAATTCATTTCAGGTTCTGACCTGTTTCACTAGCCGCATTGAAATAAACTCACTTCCTGCATCTGAGAGGTGAAGCACCCTCTTCAGTGGGCTGAGGTATGACTCATTGCTAGTGATGGTTCTCAACAGACCAATACCATACTGAATGTTTGGATTCCTTGTAATTCTGGGCCATATTGGAATGAGGCAGGAAGCAATCCTAATTTGTAGTTTGAAAAATGACTCAATGTAGTCAACTAAATAATTGATGGTTAAGTTTGCTTCTGTCCCTATTTCACCAAATATCGGTAAGGAAGCAATATTAAAACTATCATCACAGGTGAAATTTTCCAATTAAGAGTTACAAGAAGCTGGGCGTGGTGGCGCATGCCTGTAATCCCAGTGGCTCCGGAGGCTGAGGCAGGAGGGATCACAGGTTGGAAGCCAGCCTCAACACCTTCGTGAGGCTATAACAACACCTAGTGAGACCCTGTCTCAAATAAAAAATAAAACAGTCTGGGGATGTGGCTCAGGCATTAAGCACTCTGGGTTCAATCTCTGGTATTAAAAGAATATAAAACAAAACAAAACAAAAAGAACATTTAAGGCAAAAATATTTCTATGCCAAACCCATGGCATAGCATGGCTTTTCCTCTGATCTTACTACATTGGATTCCTCCTTTTGTCCTGCAAAGGGAAGATTGTTGAATCGTTTCTGTTTAAACTGGGTCAAAGAACTTCATCTCACCTTGTCTCAATGTTGTCATCTTTACAATGGGAAACGATAATAGTACGTATTTCTTGGTATTGTTTTAAGAATTAGTTGAAGAAATGTTTACAAAACTTATGGCATATTATCAACTGTAACAAAAGTGTTTGATCAATGAGATAGCCTTTACCCACACTAAAGTCATCAATATATGATAAACCTCCAGATAATATGTTATGTCAAAAACTTCAAGAAGGCTGGGTGTGGTGGTACACACCTATAATCCCAATGGCTCTGGAGACTGAAGCAGGAGGATTGCAAGTTCCAAGCCAGCCTCGGCAATTTTGTGAGGTCCTAAGCAAATTAGCAAGACTTTGCCTCAAAATATAAAATAAAAAGAACTGGGGATGTGGCTCACAGTGGTTAAATGCTCCTGGGTTCAATCCCTAGTGCAAAAAAAAAAAAAAAAAAATTCAAAAAGAATATTCAGGAACCAGCTAGGACCTCAAGCATGGCAGGACTTTGATGGTACAGAAGAAATATACATGGTTTCCATCAGAAATTTTAAAAAAATTGTAAGATTGTGATAGAATCCTCACATATTAGTGGTGGGAATGCAAAATGGTACAGGTATTGTGAAAAAGAGTTTAACTCTTAAAAAAGTTAAACTATACCATATGACTCAAAAATTTCACTCTGATGAATGTATCCAAAACAATTGAAAACAGGTACTCAAATGCTTAAACACACATCTTCATAGCAGCACTATTCACAATAGCCCAAAGGTAGAAAGAACCCAAATACCCGTCAGCTGATAAGTGGATAAACAAATAGGGTATATCCACACAACGGAATACTATGGAACCATAAAAAACCTGATCTATTTACACACAACAGATTATTATTGAACCATAAAACAGGATCTGATCTATTTACACACAACAGAATATTATTGAACCATAAAAAAGGATCCTGATCTATTTACAGGAAATATCCAGAGTAAATAAATCTATGGAGATAGAAAGCAGATCAGTGGTTGCCAGGGAATGGGAAGAGATGGGAATGAATAGAAACTGCTTAATGGGTATAGGATTTTCTTTTTAGGTATTGACAATATTTTAGAAGTAGAGAGAGGTTATGATTGCACAACATTGTGAATATACTAAATGTCATCGAATCATTCACTTCAAGATGGTTAATCTTAGGTTTTGTGAATTTCACCTCATGAAAGATATATATATCTTTCATGTGTATATATATAAATATATACATATGTATATATACATATGTATATATAAATGCATGAGTGTACTTTCTTTGTAATAGCTGAGAAGGCAGAAGTGTTCTCAGGAAAATCAATAGTGTCTAGCCCCTCTGGGCCTTTGTTTTCTTATCTGTGAGAGAGTTAAGTTGGACTTGGTGACAACAAAGATTCCTTGTAGTTCAAATTCCAAGATAAAGAAGTTCAACATTCTTTATCCTCTTCTCCTCCACATGCTTAGAAATGGCTGCATTCTGGGCTGCAGATGCACACTAGAAGACAATGTCATAACTAAGTGACATGGAAATTAATTTGTTTCAGTTATTAATATGAAAAGATATTTTAATATTTGATATGGTTGTATCTTAAATGTCTCTCAAAGGCCCACATACTAAAGGGTTGATTGCCAGCCTGTGGCACTAGTGGGAGGTGGCAGAACCTTTGTGAGGGGAGACCTAGTGGGAGGAAGTTAGGTCATTCGGAGTGAGCCTTAAAAGGGCTATTGGAACCCTAGCCCCTTTCTCCCTCTCTTTGCTTCCTGGCCACTATGAGGTGAACAGCTTTGTTCATACTTTTCCTGCTGTGATGTACTACACTGTCACAGTCCCAAAGTGATGGGGCCAAACGACTGTGGACTGAAACCTCTGAAACCATGAACCAAAATGAATCTTTCCACTTCATAAGTTGATGATTTCAGGTATTTTGTCACAGCAACAGAAAGCTGGCCACTAAGATTCATTATTAAAATGACACAAATTAATGGATGAATAACTGAAACAAGTGCACTTTAACAATAAACATGGGCTTTACTTCTCCGATGCTCAGTCTCAGAGCCCATGCTCGACTCCAGGTGTCTGTCTCCTCTGTATAATCATACACTCTAATTTTTGACAGTCACAGTATCTCTGGCTCCTCTGCCAAATGCAGTGCTGGTAGCTCCAACTGATGGAGGTGTCCTTGTTGAATTAATGAGTGCCCTTACCAAGCAAGGTTGGTGCCACAGGATTGAATTCCTCTCTAAACTGCCCATGCTTTTAAACCAAAGTCATCAGTCACTAGAGATTCCTTAACCTGTTATTCTAGTTACAACTAGACTAGTTCCAATTTTACTCTGAGTTTATTGAAATATTATTTGAACAGTAAATCAAATTACCCAGTCCTGGGATTTACAATTCTGGGTCAACATGTTCATTCTGGGAGGTGGGTATATAATTTTCTATATTTTACTGACCAATACCTCCTCTACCAGCTACTGTAGGTTTCCAGTCCTTTGCATATTCTCTCCTAACTATTCCTAGAAGTATCAGTTGTATCTGGAGAAAAACTTCAGCTGAGCCAGTTGTGGTGGTACACACCTATACTTCTAGTGCCTCAGGAGGTTGAGGCAGGAGGATCTCAGGTTTAAAGTAACTTAGTGAGACCCTGTCTGAAAATAAATACTAAAAAGGGCTGTAAATGTGGCTCAGTGCTCAAGGGCCCCAGTGTTCAATCTCGTGTACCAAACAAACAAAAACAAACAAAACCAGCCACTACCACCAACAGCAACCTTCAGCTAGAAAAATTATGGCCAAGGATTATTTGTCCTCTTTTAAAATTCTGATCCTCTTCAGGTATATCTACTTCTGCTACAACAATCTACAAAGCTACAAAAACTATAAGCCACTGCCTACCAGGGCCTATATTCAGGTCACCTCACACCAGGTTCCTCTTGGTCACTCTGTTGTCTGCAATGTCTCTGAAGGCGATCACTGGAGGGGTCAAAGTGGCTCCTGGATACATGGGATTCAAGCAGAAGTGGGGAGAAGACCTTTCTCACTTTTTTATTTTGATACTATGGATTGAACTCATGGGTGCTCTACCACTAAGTTACATCTTAGCCCTATGTATTTTTTATTTTGAGACAAGGTCTTGCTCAGTTGCCAAGGCTGGCCTGGAGCTTGCAATCCTCCTGCCTCAGTCTCCCCAGTAGCTATGTATTAGGCTGCACCAGCCCCAGTACTATTTACTAGGCATCTATTATGTGTTAGGAACCCAAGGATGTTGGGTTCCTGTTATCAAGGAGCTGCTGTGGGAATTTAGATGACAGCTCTTTGAGTCCTGCCTTTACCTCAAGGAGGTGCTAGAAAAATTAATGACAATCTTCTATTGTCATACCGAAGGTGCCAATTCATCACTGATTTGGCAGGACTTCTGCTCTCAATATAACTAGAAGTTTCACCAAAGTTTCTTAGACCCTCCACCACTGATGCCCCTCCTGAACATCCTGCTGGCTTTAACTTGACCATATGTCTTTGCTTCTATTATATAGCAGTATCCTTCCCTTTTCTATGCTTTTATTTTTGGTACTGGGGAATGAACCCAGGGGCTCTTAATCACTGAGCCACATCTCCAGCACTTTATTTTTTTATTTTGAAGACAAGGTCTGGTTAAGTTACTTAGGGCCTTGCTAAGTTGCTGAGGCTGGCTTTGAACTAGCAATCCTCCTGCCTCAACAGTTGCTGGTATTACAAGCATGCACCCCAAACCCCTGTCCCTTTTGTTCTCCTTAACTTTTGTTCTTGACCTGAACTTCACTCCATTTCTCCATTCTGAGGCAGATAGAGAGGGCAATTGGGGGAATAAACGTGAAAAAGCTATAGGGAATCATGTACAAAATAAATATCACCTGAGGAGCCAGTATATTCTTTTGTTCAGCTTAAATGAAAAACCTGAATGCACAATAATGTGAAACAAAAAATATGGAAATGGCTTGGCTTGTCATTTATGAATTATTTTTTTCCTGATTCTGATCTCTGGTGTTTAAAAGGAAGGGGAATAAAAAAATATGTAAAGCAATCAGCATATCTGTGGATAACTAAAAAGTCTTCTTGGAAGTGTCCAGTTCCCTCATGTGAGTGCAGCTGCTTGTGGAAAAAATGAGAGGAGAGACCTGGAATACAAGTGTGACTGGGTGGGGGCGGGCAGGCCCATGTCTACTGTTACATGAACATGTGATTAATTTTGAAGGTAGAATTTCAGAACATCATATCTTAGTAAGAAGTGTGAATGACAACCATAAATAAGAAGGAAATTATGTCATTTGCAAGAAAATGGATGGAATTTGAGAACATTACGTTAAGTGAAATAAGCCAAACTCAGAAAGTCAAGAGTCATATATTTTCTCTCATGTGGAAGCTAGAGAGGAAAAAGGAAAAGAAATGTGGGAGGAGCCGTCTCTTGAAAATCAGGGGAGATCAGTAGCACAGAGGAAAGGGACCAGGAGAAGAGAGGAGGCAGAGGAAAGGGGAAATATTGAAGAATGATACTGGCAAATTATTTTATAGGCATTATGAATATTTAACAATGAATCCCACCATTATGTACAACTACACAAAAAAGAAGCTTGAATGATAAGTGGATGAAAATATGTGGCAAAGCAAAATACAATGTTTGTAAGGGTCAGCAGATGTGACCCCGGATTTCCTCATGGTGCATATCTCCTTCATCTAAGCACACAGGGCCAAGCACACAGTAAAGGATAGGAGGAATGTTTGTTAAATAGGTTAATTTTAGTTAAAACTGGATTCCTCTCACTCTCTCAGTGACATGAACCTCCTGACCTGAGTCAAACAGCAGAGAAAAGGGGAGTAAGGAAAGGCTCCAGGTAAAGTTAGAGTGAGACCATTGTTTAATAAATACATTTGCTCCTGGGTTTATTATCTTGCTCAGAAGCCTGTGAGGTGACTATCCCAGAATGTGGCAGTAAACTGTGTTGTTAATTTCATGTACATTTCAGAGTGAGGATCCAGGTTTTCAAGTTTGCAATGGGATTTTATGCAAAACAATATGCAAATCGAGAGCATACTAAAATTCCCGTTCTCCAGCCCTCGCCGGTTCACAAACAACTGAGGTTGGCGCGGAGCTCGCCGGGATCCTCTGCGAGGGGTAGATCGGGCGGGGTGATGGGTTGGGGGAAGGGCTGTCCTGGAGGCGTTCCCAGGGCGGGGCAGGGGCGGGGCCCGTGACGCGTAGAGGTCTGCCGGCTTGGGGGCCGGACCTCAGCCTCTCCCCGCCTCCGGCCGCCGGCGCCGCAGTGGTGGCTAGGCATCTCCAAAAGGGGCCCTCCGACTCCTCGCCGGCCAGTCCTGCACTTGATCGAGGAGCCCCGCAGTACTCTCTCGGGTCCTGAGCGGCGATCCTTTCTCCCCAGAGTTGTGAGCAACTTTCCCCGTTCTCAGGCGCTACTGTGGCTTGGGGACCTTTGCCGCTGCAGGTTGCTGAACCCCGGGCCCCGCACCTCGGCTTCGCGCTCGCTTAGGTCCACTTCTTTTCCTGGTGCACCCTGGGGGTCCCCAACCTCAGCTTTGAGGGCGAGATGCCTCTGGGACACATCATGAGGCTGGATCTGGAGAAAATCGCCCTGGAGTACATCGTGCCCTGTCTGCACGAGGTCGGCTTCTGCTACCTGGACAACTTCCTGGGCGAGGTGGTGGGAGACTGCGTCCTGGAGCGTGTCAAGCAGCTGCACTACAACGGGGCCCTGCGGGACGGCCAGCTGGCCGGGCCGCGCGCCGGAGTCTCCAAGCGGCACCTGCGGGGCGACCAGATCACGTGGATCGGGGGCAACGAGGAGGGCTGCGAGGCCATCAGCTTCCTCCTGTCCCTAATCGACAGGCTGGTCCTCTACTGCGGGAGCCGGCTAGGCAAATACTACGTCAAGGAAAGGTCCAAGGTAGGACGCGCTCGGGCGCCCCACCACAGCTGCTGCGGGAATCGGAGGCGTTCCGAATCTGTAGTACTTGGCCTTCGCTGGGCTGTAGCGAACTTTTGTTTTTTAATCAAAAAGTCAGCCTAGTTTGTCTACTCCCCTTATATCCTTTCTTATCTCCCACTCCCGCCCCAGATCCTCTGAGCAAAAGTCCATGTTAAGGGACTCAGGTGTATCATTGTGATGACCTTCTGTTGAGTTTGAAATAATTGTTCTGGTGGGTGATACAAGCAGAACAACTGTGGCTGTTGGTCCAATTTTAAGACATGAAGGTTCTCAAAGATCCAAATGAGCGAAGGGATATTAGAGACACACATGCACTCATAATCTTAAATACCTACGTTAAAGCTCCTTAATCCCTTCATTGTGGTCGGAAGGGATTCCTGCAACAGCACTCCGAATTCTGGAGTCAGTTGTGATTTTGCCTTGTGGCAGTTGGGTTTGTGGAATTTGGCAGGGGTGGGAAGGAAGAGTTTGACATGTCAGTGGCTAAAAGTCCTCTTAACTTCTCAGTGCTGCCCTTGAGCTGTTGGACCCAGGACGCTGTTAGATCATCTACCTGACTGCAAATTCATTCCTGATGCTGAGCTCACCTTCCTTTTTCTGTCAATTAATTGCCAAATCCACTCAAAACAACCAGCTAAATGCTCATGAGAACAGTCAAGTTTCTCAGAATAGAAAGCATATATTTGTAGACATAATGGGAAATGATTGCTTGGGTGGTAATGTATCTTGGAAACAGGTAGATTGACAAAAATTGAGAACGTGTAGGTATCATGATGTTGTCGCATGTAGTTTACTTTGGGATAGTCTTGCTACTCAGTCTTTCTTCCTTCAAATGATAGTCCAACCAGTTTTCCAGTGGCAGTTCTGTACTCTCTTGTTTGATGGTCTGGTCAAGGAGCACTCAGAATGCTGGAAAACTTGTCTTGAAGCACAGTTAAGGCAGAGAGCATACTAGCATGTGAAGAAAAATGAACACTCAAAACCTGTGTACTATCCTTTGAGAATAAATGTAATATTTCTCAATGTAAGGTTTATCCTGTGATAAACTAGTATCTCATTTGCCCCACAAGGTGAGGAGAGCACTCTTAATGAGACTGAAAATGTGTAGAAGTGAAGGGAATTGAGATGGGTGAGTGGGGTGGGGAACCATAGATAGCTGTGTATCTTTCTCATCAGGAGGACTTGAGTATCTGAAAGCATAGTTGTAAATGGACACAGAGTAAATCTTAGAAGAAAATGTTGCTTTCCAAATTTTACTTTGATTTGGGATAAGTTCAGAATTGAACTCTAGATGATGTTGAAGTTTTTTGTCTTCCATAGTTTTGGTGGTGAATTAGGAAGTCATTTGTCTTTTTTTTTTTTAATTTTTTTTTAGTTGTGGATGGACACAATATTTTTATTTTTATGTGGTGCTGAGGATCGAACCCAGTGCCTCACACATGCAAGGCAAGCGCACCACCACTGAGCCACAATCCCAGCCCCAAGTCATTTGTCTTTTGATCAGTTTTGTTTTGCACGGAATGACCTTGCTATTCTCCTGGGGTGGGGGAGGGGGAGAAAAGGGAGAGGGGGAGGGCAAGCTTTAATGCTTTTTGTTGCTTCAACCTGGAAGAGCAAATGGCTTATCAGTTTTTTGAGTTTCTTCTAAACTCAGGTGTCAGGAATTCTACTCCCCCAGCCACCCCCAGTATTCTAGGAACAAATTTTGCTTTAAAGGAAGTCAACTGGTAGAATGATGATGTCACTAACATATCTGGAAGTTAAATATTTTTATTTAGCTTTGTCTTAATTGATGAGGATAGGGTTTCAGGCTAGAAGTTAGCTCAAATGAAATGAAAAGTGCCCTGTAAGTCAGGGTAAGGGAAAAAAATCTCTAGATATGATTCTTCAGTCATGGGTTATCTTCTGGGTGGATAGATAACTTTTTGGTTGACTCTGCAGAAGGTGACGGTGAGAAAGAGAAAATTCGTCCTGTCTACTGAAGAGACATCTGCCCACCCCCAGATTCTAGTTTTATTTTGGCCTTTGGCACAAAGCTCTTCATTCCTGTCTTTAGAAAAATCACCTCTAGATTGGAATATTCCCTGGTCAATGAGACCAAAGACACAAACCAAGCCTGAGCAATTAGTATAGTAAAAAAAAAAAATTTTTTTTTAAGTTTGGTTTGCTTGTCTAAAGAAGTCTGACCTTGGGTCTTGTATTCAAAGTTCAGTATTAAAGCATTAAAGCATCGGAGAAACACCCATTTCTGTATGACATGTTAGTTTCACCTTAATGTAACCTTTATTCTTCTTTACTGGCTTTTTCTCCTTCAGTAGAGTCCTTTAGGCTGCTTCCTAGAGTAGTGATATACATAGACCCAATTTCCTGCTGTAACCTTTAAACAGGTTTTCAGTAAAAACTAAATTTTTAGAAGAAAGAATTCGTACATATATTTTAAACTTATTTGTAACATTCTATTAAACTTTTCAAAAAGACGAACATAGAGGCTATTATGAGTTCCCATTACCCAGTTTCAACAATTGCCAGTATATGCATGTAGTTTAGACCAACTGTTTTTTTAGGTATTTTAGATTTCTTGGGGTTATGCTTAGGAAAGCATACATCCTAATGAACTTAAATTTTTTTTTTCTGGACTCTTATTAAAGGCCATTAAATAACATAATGTATATCTTAATGAATAGATAGCAAAAGCAATGTAAATAAACAAGAATATATACTGGACCTAAAACTGAAATAATGAAAGAATTACTTCCTGCCCAAAAGTTATTATTGGTCACAATTTATCTACTTCATCTTTGTTGGAGGAAAAAATACAGGGTGCTGAAGACCCTCTGGGGGAAGTGATTTTCTATAATGCACTGCAGAATGGTGCCCCCTAACTTCAAGCACGATCATTGCTTTCAGACTAGCAAAGGATTTTTTTTATCGGTTACTCCCTCCTGGAGAGTTTAGAACATATCCAAGATAAATACTGGTTATAATTTGCTCTTTTTTCTTTGGCTGCCTAAATCTTGTAAATGGCTGTTTTCCAGAGAACGTGTAATTTATAGAACCAAAAGTCCCTCTGCTTGAAGCAGTTCACTGCAGACTCACCAGTTACTAACTGTAATAATAACAAATACCTTTTATTGAGTAGTTCGCGCTGTCTGGCAGCGTGTTAAGCACTGTACAAATACTGTCTTCAGAACCACAATATTAAACAAATTACTCACTTAAATAATTTGCTCAGAGTTTCATAGTCCGTGGTAAGAAGAAGTTTATGAAACGGGTTAGGGGATTAGGCTTCGAGTTACTAAACCTCGTGGCCTTAGGTAAGTCGCTTAATTTTCACTAAGTGTAAAAATGGGGGATGGTAATATTTTAAAGAACTTTTTTGTTAAAGTCCTGGGGATGGAACCCAGAGCCTGGTGCATGCTAGGCAAGTGCTCTGCCACTGAGCTATATCCTCAGCTCTTTGTTGTCATATTTTAAGACTGGTTGTGACTGAGTTGCCCAGGCTGCCTCAAATATGTGATCCTCCTGCCTCAGCCTCCTTGGTAGCTGAGATTACAGAGGCTGACCTCATGCCTTGTTCACTGGAAAGCTTTTTTTTTTTGGTATCAGGGATTGAACTCAGAGGTACTAGACCACTGAGCCACATCCCCAGCCCTATTTTTTTGTGTTTTATGTAGAGACAGGGTCTCACTGAGTTGCTTAGCACCTCGCTGTTGCTGAGGCTGGCTTTGAACTCACAATTCTCCTATCTCAGCCTCCCAAAGTGCTGGGATTATGGGTGTGCACCACCGTGCCCAGCTCACCAGAAAGCTTTTGAGAGGAAGAAACATTAAATAGATAATGTGCATAAAATTCTTAGTAGAATTCTGATCTTCATCAATGTTATATGGCTTTAAGTGAGATTTGAGAGTCCAATCCAGATCCGCCTGACTCCAGAGTCTGTGCTCTTCACTGTTACCCCTCCCACTTGTCACCTCTTCATGTGTTCAGCAAGTGCCGAGGGAGTGTTCACTCTGTGGGGTACTGTGTTGGGGTTGGGGGTACAACAGTGAATGAGCTTACATTTTTATATATTTTTGACTTGTAGGAACCTTTAGTTCACACTTGACTAAATCTCAAGCTTTATGAAAAAACAAAGCAGGAAAAGAAGCCACTGAAGTTTGTCAGTTGAGTATATCTGAAGAAGAAAAAGACCAAAGGGACCGCTGTGCTAGTGTTTCCTATTGTTATTTTTAGGAAAAGTATTGATAAGATTGATTCTTGGGATCCCTAACCAAGGTGTCTGTGGTCAGTGGTGGTTTGAGGGTGGCACTGTGAACAGATAAATCCGTCTTTTCTCCTGGAACCAATCTAGAGGACGGTTGAAAGGACAAAATGTTTATGAATAAAAGAAAAGATATTATAAGGTGCCGTTGAGCAATAACAGTTTAGTTTTGGCTCACCCTTCTCATGTGATGGTAGGAATATCTATCACTTAGTGGAACTTATGCTGGCTGCAAGCTACTTTAAGCAAAAACGGGATAATGTACTGTGATGATCAGGATATCGTTCAGGGTCCAAGTGCAGGAAATGCAATCAGTGTTCTCAGAAGACTGGAACCATGAGCTAGAAAGTCCTTCATATTCAGGCCAGCTGGCGTATTAGTTCTTTGAGTTTTTTGGCCTCCATTTTTGCTACTCTGCTTGGGCTCCTTATTTCTTCCCCTCTCCCCTTACAGTCAGATGGCTGCCCTATAATAGCCATTGCAGCCTTCAGTTCCAGATGAATAGAGGCTTGATTAATATTACAGAATTCATATTTTCATTGCCGTGGAGAAAGTCTGACTGTCCCACCTTGGCTCATAGGACCTATCAGCCTTGGTTGGGGTGGTGGGAGGCACATACAAACAGTTATAAGTCACACATGGGGTTGCCAGGGTCTATGGGAGGTATAGTTCTCAGAGCACAGAATTTGTGGTCTGGACACCATAAGCCATGTTTCTGCAACTAAAATCTTAGAAGTCTGTGAGTAAAGCATTTTAGGGAGTGGGGCACTGTTTGAACCTCTGAACATCTTTCTATAAGGATGTAAAGGATTCCTATACAACGTTCCTTATCTCTTGAAGGAAGGAAGTTAATCCAAGGAAATAATTTATGAAATACAGCCCCAGTGACAGAGAAGCAAGTCACTTCGCTGGATGAGTTTTTGTGGTTTGTCTATTTTATTGAATCACACTTGGGAACAAAGAAGAGAGAGTGGTGTGTGAGTGAGTGAGTGTGTGTTTGATTTATATTCCTTTTGCTCAATTTTGGGCCAATAACCACTCAATCACAACCTTATCTGCTTGCAGTAAAGCCAGAAATTAGGGGGTATCAATTTAATTTGCAAACCATTAAATGCCTTGCACTGTGGTAGAGCTGCACATGGATGGGGGAAGGAAGGAGGGAAATGACTATTAAGCCACCTAAGGAAGTAAGCTGAGAGATGAGTGGTACAGTAGTTGTCACCAACTTTTCTTTCTTCTTCTTTTTCTTTCCTTTTCTTTTCCTTTCCCTTTCCCTCCCTCCCTCCCCCTTCTTCCTTTCTTCCTTCCTTCCTTTCTTTCTTCCTTTCTTTCTCTCTCTCTCTCTCTCTCTCCCCCTCTCTTCCTCCCTTCATCCCTCCCTCCCTCCCTCCCTCCCTCTCTTCCTTCCTTTCTTTTTTCTGGCGAGAAAGTCTACCTCCATACTCATTAGTCATAGTTTCTCTTTGGGCTTTGTCTAATTTCTCTATTGTTCAAAACTAAGTGATCAGTGTAAGTGACCAGTACTAGTCAGGACTTTAATAATAAGGGTTGTTAGAGTCAGAGAGGTATCAGAAATCACATCCATCCGATCTTTCAATCATTCCTCAGTTGTGTTTATATTTAGAGAGAAAATACCTCGAGCAGGTCTTGAGAAGGGCCCAGGGTAGGTGTTAGGCCTGAGAACAGGTGCTTCACAGAGAAGAGCCTGCACTAGCTCGTGCAGCTCCATGTGTCGGCTACATTAGCATTTTATTTGCGAATTTTGAATAGAATTTTGACTAAATATTGAAAAATAGCCTTAGGTAGAAACTATATAGCCTACTTTTGTATTCAGTATTTGGGTGTTGGGAATTGTTTCACTTTGTGACCGTATTCAAGCAAAACTGGTGAATTCTTTCCTGATTCCAGACTCTGGCTGGAAAACTTCTAAATGTATACATATCAAACAGCCTTGCATCTTATGACTCCTCCTGAGACCTGCCATGTGTGGAAGACCCCTCTGAAGAGGCTGGAAGGTGGATGCGGGGAAGTTCCATACCACCCACGAGGAGCAGAGATCCTATGAGGAGCATCTCCAAGCATCCAGATCATGTGTACTTCAGGATAAAGCCCAAAGGCTTCTTACCTGTGGGTTATGTTTGTTCTGTTTGGCAAGGCCTTTGCTTTTGGTTCAACTTTGTGGCCCTGGGTAAATAAACCATATTCTAACCTGTGCCCATTGAAGACCAAGGAGCAGCTTACAGGTTAATGCTACGCACAAGGCTATTAATTTTTTGTTAATTATTACAGAAACAGACTTGATAATTCTTTTGTAGCAGCACTTTGTAGCTGTTAGCTGATATTGTTCTAAGAAATGCATGTCACTTTTCTCTGGTGTTTGTCAAATGCACATGTTCTGACAGTAATGATAGTTCAGATGTTTTCTGCTGGGCATCTGCCAGGGGTGCCCAGCGGGTAGCTGAATCCAGAGGCATTGGAATTGTAAATACAACAGACAAATCATTTTGTGATGCCAGACTAAGGAATTCAGCTTTGGCAGATTGCCAGGAACCATTGATTTGGCTTAGATTCAGAGCTAGTATCTGTTTGCCAAGCAAGATTAGTTAGCTTGGTTAATTATACATAGAATTTGTATCCCCTTTCTCTCAATTATTTCTAACTTAAACCAGTATGACACTTCCTTTAATTTTGCATCTTCTTTCGGTATTGATTTGTGGTTGACTTTCTGGTCTTGTTTTTAGTGAGCTGGTAATGACTATATGTACATATTTTTCACTCCCTACCCCAGCTCTACCCCAGCTAGAGACCCATGGGTTTGCTGTTGCATAATGCAGTCTTTCAGATCTTGTATTGGATTTATTTGGTACCTACTTGCTATAAATGCCCCCTATGTCCAAAGCAGTGTCAATACCTCCTTATAAGTCAAGACAAGTTTTTATTCTTTAGAAGGCATTATGATAACATTGCCGAACTTCTGGAGTGAATGTGTCTATCTCATATTAAATACATATATATTTTTCTCCTTTCAAAATGAGGCCAAAATACTGACTGTTGCTGGGTATGGTGGCGCTTCCCTGTAATCCCAGCTACTCTGGAGGCTGAGGCAAGAGGATCTCAAGTATGAGGCCAGACTGGGTAACTTGGCAGGAACCTGTCCCAACAAACTCAAAAGAGCTGGGGATGCGGCTTGTTAGTAGAGTGTCCCCAGGTTCAATATCTAGTACTGGAAACAAAAATACTGAGTATTGGCATATAAAAATAATCTCCAGCCCGGTAAGGTGGCACGCACCTGTAATCCCAGCGGCTCGGGAGGCTAAGGCAGGAGGATCGTGAGTTCACAGCCACCCTCAGCAACAGCGACTAATGACTGTAGCAACTCAGTGAGACCCTGTCTCTAAACAAAATACAAAAAAGGGCTGGAGATGTGGCTCAGTGGTTGAGTGCCTCTAAATTCAATCCCTGGTACCCCCCTCCAATAAATAAATAAATAAATATCCAAACACAGAATCAAAGAATATGATAGTAGGCTTACTTATTTGCCAGTGGGAGGAAGACAAAAATGGGAAACTAAATTTGAGGCATCCGTGCCATCTATTTTTTTGTTCCGATAGGGGACATTGAAGTGATTTTGAAGTTTTCAGGATAATATTCTATTTAAGCATTGTTTGGAAATGTAGTAAAGAAACATTGCTTTAGACAGTTTGCATACCATCAAGAGCTTGTTCTGTGCTCTCAAGACAGAGAGCAAAGATTCTACCTGTCACCTGTGCCCCTCCTTTCAATATATCCATCCAGACAAACCTGGGAACTCTTACTCAGAAATCTCAATACCCCACATGCAATGGAGTGAGGTGTTTTTGGATAGCTTTTTGTCATTTATTTGTGGGTTAATGTGAGTGACTGGAGTGGAGCAACAAAACCTTTTCAAAATACACAGTATTGAACACTTCTGTGAGAACACCTAGTGTTATTGGTCAAAATCTGGCCTGTTGTGCGTTTTCACTGTTTTGTGTTTTAGGTTCACTATGAAACCTCAAGTTTTGTCTTTTTCTTTTCAACTAAGTTTTCTCCTAGTAGAAAACCCTGAGGAAGAAAGTTTTTAAAAGAGATTTGCTTTAACCATAAATCACCTGCCTTTGGTTCTCATTCTCTCTGTAATCCATCTTCTGTGCTTCTGTGAGAGGGTAGTAGTCCGGACTCATCTCTAATCATGCAGTCTCCATTCTTAACAACAAAACACAAGCTCGCCATGCTCTTTCCCCTTTGTCTGCTGTACAACGCTGTAAACTTCTTGGTGAGACATAAAAAGTTTTCCACGTCTGACCGCATCTGACCTTTCTACACTTAATCTCCTGCTGACTGCCTTCCTTCCCTCCCAGTTCCTGAAATGCTAGAAAATGATTTGCTAGGTATGGTGAGTTTCGCCGTTGTCTTCTACTCTTCAGAATCCATCTTCGGTGCCTTCTAGTGCCCACCCGATGGTTTTTCTGTTCCCTAGAACTCTGGTGGCTCAGTCTAGGCTGCCCTAGCACATTTATTTCTTTGGCTGTTTTACTTTATCCTTCACAGATTTAGAAGTTCCTTGAATGCAGGACTGTTGCATTTTGTATATACTTATAGTACCTAGAATAGTCCCTTAAAATTCACAAGTGGACGCTGTGGCATATGCCTGTCATCTCAGGGACTCAGACTGAGGCAGGAGGATCGCTGGATCGAGGCCAGACTCAGAAATCAGAGAGGCCCTGTCTCAGAAACTAAAAAGGGCTGGGGGTGTAGCTCAGTGGTAAAGCACCCTGGGTTCAATCTCCACTACCAAAAAAAAAAAAGACCCAACCTTAAAAAGAAAAAAGCCATAAAATGTTAGGGAAAAAAAGTAAAAGTTTGCAGCATGGTCTCTAATGGGAAGCCGAATGTTTAAATAATTTGACACAGTGTAAGAAGAGACCATCCTGAAGGAGGAACTTAGCTTTGGAAGTTTTTTCTTCAGTTCTGAAATTCTGTGCTCTGCCCTAGAAAGTACCAGACTCACATCTGGATTCTGGCAGCTCCTATATATAAGTCTGACTTAAAGAAGCAAGAAAAGCCCAGCACCATGAGACTTAGAGCCCCAGATTCTGATCCTGGCTCAGCCCCTGGCAAGGGGCATCTCAGGACCTCAGTTTCCACTTCTTTATGGATAATTATTTATTTTCTATTTTAACTTAAATTTGATCAGTATCTTATTCCTAGGCACAAGGATGGACATTTTTTTAATGCCATCTTACTGTGATCTTGAGCAAGTCAGTTTTCTGAGCCCACTTTTTTATGCACAGCTTAGGCACAATAAGGTATCTACTTCCAGGATTATAAGGAAGTAAATGAAAATTGAGACCAAATTTCCATTTATGCTTTTGGTGCCTCATATTTGATTCCTAGAGAGAGTAAAACGCATACCTACAGTCAGACCCCAGTACTGACAAGACAGCAGTCCTCAGAGGCACAGCCCAACACAAAAGAGTGATGCTAGAAAGTGACAATTGGAATGTTTCCTGCCAGCTTTAGGAATGACACTGCAAAGCCTCTGCCAGAAACTGTCCTAGAAATTTCGGTCACTTCCTGCTCTACCCGCCTGCTTTCAGTTCTCCAAATTAACTAATACTGGTGACTTTTTTTTTTTTTAAACTTTCATTATTCAGGGTGAGGCATCACACAACAACTCTTGGTTTTGGCACAGAATATTTGTGGTTCTCGGAGGCCAGACTTGCAGCATCACTATTAGCTGGGAACATGCTGTAAATGCAAATTCTTGGGCTTCTTCCCAAATCTAAATCAGAACTACATCAGTTCTTCAGGTGATTCTCACACATGCTAAAGTTTGAGAACCATTAAGAGTTCATG
>CM053401.1:58394661-58431766 GCA_028644305.1 Xerus rutilus
TTCTATTATTTGTACCAGTAAGCTTAATTTTCCAGAACTGTAATTGGAGTGAAAAATTTGGAACTGATTCCCTCCTGTTGTGGTGAGTGGAGGGGAAAAAATTCTTTGAATGACTGCAGGTTATCACTCCTTTACATGCGTGAATCTAGCAGTCTTGGAAGGGGTGTGTGAGCTGAAGACCTCAGGAGGAATGAGAAAGAATCACAGTGACTTCGGAGGAACCCAAATTGGAAAATAGTGCCTTGTGAGCAGATGATTATCTAAATAATGAGCATGTATTAGGAGCTAAATGTGAACATCATATGGTAGCCTGAAGTGGTCTCTGGCCCTCCAGGGCAAGAGGGCTATCCTTAGGAGGCTAGAGAAGGTTGAGCTACGAGGTGGTGCTGGCGGTGGTGGTGGGGAACTTGACAAATTGAATTCAGCTTGATTGGAGTCAAAGGTATGATTAGGTAGAAGTGGTTAAGTGGCTGCCATTTGTCTTTTCTTATTTGGGCATGGAGGGCTTTGATTTTCCACTTAAGGATTTAAACCTCTGTTTAGTGAGTCAGGGGAATTATCTGAGAATCTTTGCTTATTTTGAAGTTGAAATAAGGCAATTTCATTCCTGGTCCCTCTGGAAATAATAAGACCTGTTTTTGAATAAGACTTTCCCCCTGATATTTCAAAAGCAGTGTTTAGTGATGGAAAGACCATGGGGTTTGGAATTCTGGCCCATCTACTTGGTTGTATAAGATCCGATAAACTACTCTTTTCTTTTAGTTTCCAAATTTGTTAAATGGGGCTTATTTCTATCTTTGAAGAGCAGGGTGACAATTAACCACCACTCCCAAATTCATAGCCAGGCACTCCTTTATTTCTAATCTCCTTTTCCACTCCCCACAATAGTTTTTAGACATTTCCTTCAAAAGTCTACTTTCTACCCTTCTAACAGGCCTTTTGGATCTCAGCCCTCCTGTAAGCTAGTGAGTCTGTGTCCAGTGAATTCTAATTAACATGACTTTAGAAAGTTCTGTATCTCATGAATTCTAATTAGTGTGGTAGTAGTAGAGTTAAGATGTCTCCAATAAGCTCTGTGCCGGAAGAGGAAAAATTGATCTCATCTCTGGGATTCCTATACCAGGAAATAATGCTTTTTCTTTCCAGGGGAAATAATGCTTTTGTACTTCCTGTTAAAATTATTTCTGCATTGGCCATTTATCATCTGAGCTTGAAACAAGTCTGAAAGCCTTGGCTGGTGTTGACCTGAGGACCTCAGGAAGGGAAGAACAGCTCGGCCTGTGGACTGGCCCTGGGTTTAAGATGGAGGCTGTTGACCTACTATATGTGAAACAGACAGAGCCCAGCAGGGGCTGTGGAGGTTGTATGGTGGGATTGAGGTTGGCCCTGTAGTGGGAATAAGTTGGACAGACAAGAAGTTGAACATTAGCACTTTTCTGCAGGATTCAGGGTCAATTTCCTTTGCCTCTGGCTCTTGTTAAAATTTCCCCCTTGGAGCTTTTAGTTCACAGCCTCAATTTCAAGTCCACTCATTTTTTCATATTTTTGTATATATATATATTTTCATTTTATGATGTTCTGTCACTACGTAAATGGTGAATCAAACATAGTAGACTATGTCTTCAGATTCAACCAACTATGGATTGAAAGTATGTTTTAAAAATTGGCTCTGATTGAACATGGATAAACTTTTTTCACTGTTATGCAGTATAACAAGTATTTGCAAAGCATTTACATTGTATTAGGTATAATAAATAATCTAGAGATGATTTAAAGTATAGGGGAGGGTGTAAGTATGTTATATGCAAATATTTTACTATTTTGTATAAAGACTTTGAGTATCCATGGATTTTGATGTCTGAGCAAGTGGTGGTGGTGGTGGGGGTCCTGGAACCAACCCCAGATGGATACTAAGGAATAACTGTACTTCAAGTACAACTGGAGATCCTAGTTCTCTCAAAAATAGAAAAATAGGATAGGAATAAATTGGCTAATGTTAGATGCTACAAAACTGTTTGTAAAGGCTGGCCTGATGACTTAGGACTTAGGCTTCACACTCCTCAGCCAGACCAATGGGGTTTGAAAAGGCATGTTATCCAGCCTCCTTGCGCCTCCACTTTTTCATCTGTAAAATGGAGAAAATGTTCTCACCTTTTGAGGTTGTTATGGAGTTAATAAAGTAATACTTTATGAAGCACACAAAACAGTGTCAGGCACACAGTAACCACTATAAAGTGTTCAGCAAGTACATATGGTTGCCGAGTTTGGGTTGTGAGTCTATGCTTGTCTTGCTATGTACCATTTCTTTAATTCAGCAGATATATTTTTCCTAGTGTTGAAATGCAAATGTAGGTTTCTTCTGTCTAAACAATATGCTTCAAGACATTTTTCATGACATGTTTTGATTGGTAACTATGCGTTTATATATTATCCACTAATAAAGTGTTGTCTTACTGGTTGTATGTAAGTTATCATGGATTCCTTCAAGTATTTTAGAAATAGTTTCAGATGAGAAATGTAAAGAGACCCACACTTAATTCTTTGACAATTCTGTAGTCACAGCATTCCTTTTCTCTGTTATGCTCAAAGTCTCTATAGATCTACAGATGAAGTTTTATTTTTCTGGTAAGGCTGTTTTCTCACATCAAAGGAAGTTAAATGCTGTTGAATCCCTACCCCCACATTGCCTTAAGGATTACTCATGAATTGGCTTTTCTATATAATGGTACCTTCTAGATCTATACGATAACTTCCAGGGTTAATGACTTCCACGGAGGCCTTGGGAGCCGTGTGACTCAGGGAACACGGCTGCTGCTCACCTTTCCCTGAACCAGGCAATTAGAGAGGGATGTGTGCCACCGGGCTACACGGGTTCTCCGGAAGTGGCAGCTGTTAATATTTGGTGAAAGGCATCCGAAAGGACATGGTTAAATGCCTGTCTTATTTAATATCTTCAACACTGGCTTTGACTGACTTTCGCTGATTTTGTAATTGCGAGGAAGTCCCTGTTGAAAACATTTTTTTGGTGACTGGGGTAGTGATGGGGGAGGCGGGGAGGGCTCCCCAGTGTCCGTTCCTTCCTCAGGCGGCCTGGCGGTGTGCTCGGGTGTGGGCTGGCTGCCACCCTCACGAAGCGCACGTAGCCCTGTCACTCAGTCGTCACCCAGCTGGCTTAGAGCCAGGCCTCCACGGGAAGGGCAGCTTTCCCAAACCCAAAGAGCCTGTATTGATATGTCGATGTTGCCTGGCCTGTTTACTGTGCCTAATTGCAAGGCTCTGGCTGAATCCCCTCCAAGGAGAGGAATTAATTGAGAAAGGAATGACAATAGTCTCTTAAATTCCTAGTCTCTCAGAGTTTTCGAGTCTGCTTGGGGGATGGTGATTTACTCAGAAGTTCATGCATGAAGTGCAGGACCTCCTGGAAAGGAATCTTGACCTAGTACAGTTAGACTTTACAGGCCTGTGAACCCTCTGTAGTTTTGTGCAGTCTGTGTGTGTGTGGGGGGGGTGTGTGCAGGTGGAGGGGTGTGCATGTTTCCTGCAGGTGGGAGCAATTCCAGTTAGGTTTTTAGACCCTGGAGAGTCTGTGGTGCCTGGTAGATTTATCATCACTGACCCTACACAACTAAATTGAAGACTCCAGAGTCTGAAGAGTTGTTGATGCTTGTTTGCATGATCCTGAAGCAAGGGCCAAGTTCATCTGAAGACAGGTTTTAAAGTGAGGATTTTAAAGTAAATTCTCTGCCCTTCTAGGCCCAGTGCTCTTGCCTGACAAGGAAGAGCAGGCAGACACACTTCACCAAGGCAACTAAGCGTCAGTTTTAACTTTCTTTGCAAAAGTACTGAAGTCTCCACATTCTTACACAATTCCGGTATAAGGGCATGGTGATCACTGTTCTGCACTGAGAGGTGAAGTAGCAGCATTCTGGGTATGTAGATTCAGGGAATGGAATTATTTGTAGTGTGGATTTTGGACAAATGAGGAAGGCATAAGTAGTTTTTATTGGGGAAATAGAATGGTAGAAAACGCTTTTGTGAATAATTTGGCGTTTATTGAAAGAACTACTAACTTGACAGATATTTGACTGTTGGGCATTCTGAATCTTTCAAGTTGTCTAGTCAGATGCTAAAACGTCGGGAAAGGGAATGTGGTAGCTGGACGCAGCTCATGTTATTGGCCATCCTAAAAGCATATTTCCTATTTTCCCCTCATTTTTTCTCTCCCATCTCTAACTAGAGGTCTTAGAAGGAAGGAAATAGCTAGGCTCGATCTTAACTAACATGCAACAAGCAAGATGCCAAGATAGCTAATGACAGTTATGCCAAGATAGCTAATGACAGTTTGAGCAGTTTCCTATCTTTTTCTCTAAAGGTTTTACACTATCTACAACTCATTTGTAGATAGTGTAAATTATTTCCCAGTCTAGGAGAAATTACAATGAAAGTATAAAAATTCGAAAGCACTTTTTAATGCTTAAAAGGTAGTGCCATTTGATCATCATATTGAGATCTGGCTCTTTTGTTCAACTTTGTATAATAGGACCAGCTGGCAGCAAGTATGAACTTTGTATTGGTGACATTTTCTTGAACCTTGGAGAAAGGTTTGCATAGTTGCTATCATCTTATAAAGAGCCGTGTGACCATTGTATTGTAGGAACTTACCTAAGTGACAACAGTGGATCCTACAAGGTATCCTCGAAGATCACAAGCCCTTGAATGAGGGAGGCGACAAAAGGCTAATGCAGCAATTCCGGTTAGTTTTTCATGCCCTCTGGAATTAATTTGCAAAGGATTTCTGGAGTTCTCTTTGTCAGAGCCAAATGGAAAATAAGGTAATTTGACATTTGGCCTTAATTTGGCTTTAATTTTTTTTTTTGAAGAACAAAACTTGCAAAGATCATGCCTCTTCAGTTTTTTTCTACTCTGACCTTTCCTGTGGGATGACTGCATATAGCAGTTTGGATATTTAAGGGTTTTTTATTTTTGTTTTACTTTTTAAATGGGACAATTTCAATTTTAGAGCTGCTGCTAGCACATTCAGTGCCTCTGGTCTCCTCCTCCACCTTGATGAATTACCAGTGGAACCCCAACCTCAGCAGGTGCCTTTATGAATGCAGGACATAAGCTATGCAACCGTGGGGCTGCCTTGTTCGCCATCCACATCCACTATGTGTGTTCCAAGATGTGCCGAACACAAATCACCCAGAAAAATGTCCCCGGAAGTGTAGCCTTCAGCTCCTCTGCCCTCAGACTGAAAACATTGGCAAGTTTGTCACCTAGCCTGTTGGCACCTGAATATAAATGAGACTCATGTCTGGCTAGAAAACTTCAGCTATTACTTACTCCGCTGTAATGAGTTGCTTGGCTGTTTTTCGAGGCTAAAGAAGGTGCATGGTCTCTTTTATTTCTCCACACCTCTTTCTAGTTTATTTTGAGAAAGGGTCTTGCTGAGTTGTCCAGGCTGGCCTTGAACTTGTGATTCTCCTCCTCATCCTTCTGAGTAGCTAGGGTTATGGCCATGTGCTACTGTGCCCAGTAAAGTTATGCTATTCTTTTTTTTTTTGTATCAGGGATTGATCTCGGGGGTACTCAACCACTGAGCCACATCCCCAGCCCTATTTTGTGTTTTATGTAGAGACAGGGTCTCACTGAGTTGCTTAGCGCCTCGCTGTTGCTGAGGCTGGCTTTGAACTCGCGATTCTCCTGTCTCCGCCTCCGAAAGTGCTGGGATTACAGGCATGCGCCACTGCGCCCGGCAAAGTTATGTTATTCTTGACAAATATTAGACAATGGATTTTCATTTATTGCAAATTTTGTAAAGTGAGACAATTAATGTTTTAATTTGCTGAGTTAAATTTGCATGAAATGCCACTTTAATATAAATTGTTCTTTCCATAAAAATACATAGTGTGATTTTGTTTTGTTTTGTTTTCTTTTTATTTTCTGGTGCTGGGGAATGTATACTTTCTTAGAGAAATATAAGTCTAACTGGAGGGTGGATGTATCCTTTCCCACCTGTGGGTCTGAAAAAATGAGTAGACAGTGGAGGTTGCTGATGCTAATTTTTCAGTGATTTGTGTATACAGTCGAGCTGTGGTTAACTAACTACATTCAAGAACTTTCTGTTTCAGTTTTGGAATGTGAAACCTAGAATTTTATTTTACAACTTTACCTTTGAACTTGAATGACATATATATGCTTTTTTGTTTTGTTTTTTTATGAAGTCAGTTCACCAACAACAACTGTTAGCAGAATCACTGTTTTCTTTTCCACCAGTGGCATTTAGGAAGCAAATCTGATACTAGGACTTGGGTGTTAATGATTCTATGTGTCTGTATACATCTTTAAATAATACATGCATGCTTCCTGCTTGAACTTGGCTTCGTGGGTGTCTAGAGCACATATCTCTGGTCTGGAGCCTGCCTGGGAATACCTGGTTCACCCCTCTTCTCATTTCCTGTTGCTACAGAGCAATGGAGAGGCCTCTGGGAATGGGGGCCTGGTGGGTACATAGGGCGGCCAGAGGAGGGAATAGTGATGCACAAGGGGGAAAAGTGGATTCATCTGTACTTCTAAGAATAGAGCAGTGGGACTACACTGGATGTGCTACTGTAGGTGACACTAATGTGTTATTAACTTTCTCTAAGTTTCAAGTATTAATCCAGTTAGGAAGTTTTAGTAAATGAAAAGCGTGTCGTAAGACATCCTCCTGATGTATGTCAATGTTAGTGCTTGCCATGTTTGTCACATAATCATTAAATTACTCCTGCTCTGTTCTTTTAACAATAAAACATTAAAATTTTTTTCTTCCTTTATATATTTTAGGTCCATTCCTGGGCTTGATGAGGTTTAGATAGCTGCTCAGCTTCCGGAGTTTGTTACTGCCCTGTGCACAAATTGGCACAGAAGCGAATAACTAGTTAAGGGTGGTTTGCTTCTTAGCATATCCTTTGCCTGGGAGTTTTAGACCCTGTCAGAGACCAGCAGATAGTTGGGAATGTGCCCGTGGTGAGACCCATCTCCTGTGGCACTCATCCAGAAAACTCACTGATACAATTGGCTAGTGTAGTTTCAACAGGCCCACTGAGGCTCACAATGATTTCCTTCCATTGTTACAAACATGATGCATGTAGCTTCTGGAACCAGGAGAGAGGGTGAATATTCGCTCTGGCCAAAAAAATGGTCCCCTCGTCTCCCTTAAGCAATCAGAGTGCTTGCTTACATTAAGGGTTTTGTCCTAATAGTAAGTCCTTTAGATTTGTGCTAGCTCTTTATCTATGTGTGTTTTATACATACAGCAATTAGTAAATTAGTAGCAGATGTACTTTTATGCTTTTTTTTTTTAAGCATTTTAATCTAAGCCGAATTTTGAGGTAACTAAGCATTTCAAAATGCCCCGAAGAACTCTTGTTTTTCCTTGGTCTGATGCTTAGATCAAGTCTTGGCTCTTTTTGGACTTTGAAGGCCATGTAACCCAAGCCCTTCTTTTTTGAGTGAGGAGCAGAGGAGGTACTAGGGGTTGACCCCAGGAGTACTTTACCACTAAGCTAATCCCTAGATCTTTTAATTTTTTATTTTGAGACAGGATCTTGCTAAGTTGCTTAGTTCCTCACTAAGTTGCTGCAATTGATCTCGAACTTGCAATCATCTTGCTTGAGCCTCCTAAGTCGCTGGGATCACAGGCATGCACTATGGTGCCCAGCTAAGCCCTTCTTTATAGGAAAGAAACCGAGCCTGGGATCACACAATTAGTTGCAGAGTGAACTAGATGGCAGACATCCAGACCACTGACCTTTTCCTTAGAGTAGAGCTGTTTAAGAATATAAGATTATAGTACTTTTTCTTTTCAGACAGACATAGTGGGGGAGGCTGAGATGATAGGGAATCTAGCCAGTAATTGTTTGTGGCCTAAGTGACTTTCATTATTGGCTCAGTCATGGCTCTTATAATCCTAATAGTTGCTTCCAGGGATGGGTAATTCCCTACTCATTATGGATGACTTCATTTATCTCTTCCTCTCCAAGTAGGCCTATCATTTCTGTCTGCTCCCAGTTCCCTTTCTCTAAGCTATCCTTTACTGGGAGGTACCATCATTTGCTAAATCTTTATTGCAGTCTCCTCAAAATCCCATCTTTGGAAAGACGTTAAGCTAACAGGCTAACTTCAGCTGTAAGGATGACATGGCGTTGACATTTTCAAGGTTCAAAGGCAAGATATGGGGATGGCTGGCTGCATGAGGATATAAAGTGTGAGGGATGTGGTGATTTAAGCTTTAAGATCTTTGTAAAGCCAGATTACCATTCAGCCTTATTCTTCTAGTATGTAATGTGTGAGATGCCTAGTTCTATGTTTCTAAGCTGCTACTGGGAATGACCTGGCAGCTGCATTGAAGCTGATTCATTGAACCATTAGTGCATCAGTTTGGGGCTCTCCCCAGCTGGTTGTTTTACCAATGAAGCAAACCTGCCATTTATCAGGGAATATTATGACCTGTTTCCCCACATATATGTTTGAAGGTAGGTTTTTTTCCTTTTTAAAAATTATTTGTTCTAATTAGTTATACATGACAGCAGAATGTGTCTTGACTCATTGTACACAGATGGAGCATAACTTTTCATTTCTCTGCTTGTATACAATGCAGAGTCATGCCATTCGTGCAGTCATACATGTACAAAGGGACATTATTGGTCCATTTCCATCCACTATCATTTCCATCCCCGTACCCCATCCCCTCCTCTCACTTTCCTCTGCCCAATCCAAAGTTCTTCCATTCTTCCTGAAGGTAGGTTTTTTTTTTTTTTTTTTCTTTTTTTTAACGGCAGAAAGAGCTATCAATCTAGGTAGAATGTGAGCTTACTCTTTAAGGAAAGAGGCACTCACTAAATTATTGATTTATTTATCAAATTTTAAATGGAGCCAGGCATGGTGGCACACGCCTGTAATCCCAGCAGCTCAGGATGCTGAGGCAGGAGGATTGTGAGTTCAAAGCTAGCCTCAGCAAAAGTGGGGCACTTAGCAACTCAGCAAGACCCTGTTTCTAAATAAAATACAAAATAGTGCTGGGGATGTGGCTCAGTGGTAGAGTGCCTCTAAGATCAATCCCTGGTGCTCCCCTCACCAATTTTTTTTAAAATGGGCACCATCTATGTGTCAGACACTGTCCTAGGTGCTAAGAATATATCAGTGAACAGGAAAAAAATTCTCGGCCCTCCTTTTATATTACCAATTCACGAATCCCCTGCACATATTGAATCCCTATTAATATATTTAAAAAATATAGCAGTGTCCTGTAAAGAAAAGAAAAGGCTTTTTGTACTTTGCTCCTCTGCCTCTCACTTTCTGTTACAGTTTTTTCCACGGAACAATTATAAGTTTGTTATCCTTCGATAGTAACTCTCAAATAGTAATTTTCAGTACAGTTTTTGAAATGGCTTTCTGCTTTATTCTCCTATCTGGTTTGATACAGGTAGCACTTAGACAAAAGAAGAGAACTTGAGATGATCACCCAATTTGATAATTATCAGATAGGAAGAAGAGAAGCACTAAGAAGCACATATTAAGACATGTGTGGCTGGACCTGGTGGCACATATCTATAATCCCAGCAAGGCAGGGGGATTGCAAATTCCAGGCCAGCCTTGGTAATTTAGCAAGACCCTATCTCAAAATAAAAAACAGAAAGGGGCTCTAGGTGTAGCTCAGTGATAGAATGCCTCTGGGTTCAATCCCCAGTACCACCCCCCAAATTAAAGAAAGATGTCTGTGTAGCTTTTTCCCTGAAGGGATCTCCCTTTGTTGCTTTAGCTAAGTTAGTGCATAGCTTCCTCTTGACCCTTCTGCCTTCTTCTGGCCTAAGGTTGCATTGAGTAAACCTACCCTTTTCCTCTTCTGTGTTTGGATTTGTCTATTTGTAAATAAGACAGCATGATTCTGCCATTTAGCGGCACTCACTAACCAGGCATGATCTCTAAGCTCCACGCCTGTGATTCTGATTTTGTGGGTTGAGGATGGGAATCCAGAATCTGGATTTTCATTAAGGAATATTAAAGAAAGGTGGGTCATCCTAATGATGAGGTAGATGGGTTACTTTAAGAAAGTCTTTTAAAACATTCTAGACTGTAATAGTGTTATCAGATTACCTTCCACTGGGTGTGACTTACCTGTTAATCTTACATGCTGAAGATTCGTTATGTTAATCATCTGTTTGTAATCTGAATTTATGAACTATATGTGCAATTAAGAAGCTAGTGATCACCTATAAATGTCATAGAGTACCCAAGGAGCCCGCTACTTGTCTGTTTATCAGTAGGAGGAGAGGATTGTCTCAGCTTCTTTAACCATGTCCTTGGAATTTCTTCGTAGGCAATGGTGGCTTGCTATCCAGGCAACGGAACAGGTTATGTTCGCCATGTGGACAACCCCAATGGTGACGGCCGCTGCATCACTTGCATCTACTATCTGAACAAGAATTGGGATGCAAAGGTACTTTGGAACAGTGGCAGTGCATGTGGGGTTATATGTCATAAAAGATACAGATAAGGTGGCCTAAGAGTTCAGAAAAAAGAGCATGCAACTTCCAAATAGGAAAAGAATTCAGGTAACTCAGGGTACAGTTTTGAGTTCCTAATAGTCCTCCCTATCTTTTCCTGATTAATCTTTTTTATTTCTGCTTTATGCTTTCCCTTCCCCCACCTATGGAATTAGCATTATAGTTGATGACATACGGATATGAAGTTAATTTTGTGGGACGATTATTTGAAATGTAGAGGGTAGTTGATGAAGGGAAGGTAATTTAATATGAGGATTATGAATCAGTTTTTTGCATCTAATTCAGGGCTGATTATGTCTCTCAAAACAGTAAGATATACACTTTTCCCTTCCAGCAGCAACACTGAGGGAATTCCACAAAAATAGAACTGTAGGATCCCCAAGAGAGATTTCCCACACAATCTTCTTTTGCTGGGTGATATGTTTCATTTGGTGGCTGCTTGCCATGGCTTAGTATGGTTTGTGAATGCTAAGGCTGTGTGGCTTATTTTTGTATTTTAGACTGTAAGATAGATAGAGATATGAAGTCTGGTTCCACGCTTACAGACACTCCTCTGGACTTTGTATGCTCTCTGAAAGTCAAGCATGATTTAGGAGTCTGGGAAGTCAGAGAACTTTTCAAGCTTATTTGGCTTTTGAACCTTCTGCATGTTCATTTCCTGTTCATTAGGGCAGATTCTGGTTGTCATAAAGCAGTGATATTTTATCTGAGAGTCAGAAAAATGAAACCTGGGAAACTAGTTGATCAGTGAAAAGGCTTATTCTCCCTATTTATTAACACGATGGGAATATATCCATTAGCTCTCTTTCAGAATCTTCAGGGGTGCTGCTATGGGTACATTTATCAGGTCAATAATAGTAACTTGTAAAGTACGAAACTATCAAATATTTGAGTTTCTACTAGTGTTAGGCATCATGCTGTGGGGAAACATTGATGCGGGGGGCCTGTATTATACCTAGAATGTGGTTTTCTAGTAGGATAGATTAAGTATACATGAGAAAAAAGAAAAAGCAGTTCAAGAGAGTGATGTATGTCACAAAAGGTACAGATAAGGTAGTCTGAGAGTATAGGAAAAAAAACATGTGACATTCGACTAACGAGGTCAGACAGGAGTAAGGAATGCAGAGAAGAAACCTATAAATTCTTATTGAAGGGGAAGTTACATGTGATGAGTATCTTAGGAAGCTGTTAATATTAGATGTAACCAGATGAAGTTGCTAGGGTGTTTGGGTATTCAAAAACATATAGTGACAATTCTGTATAATAAGTTCTAATAGTACCCTATTTTGTGTTTATGGGCTTTATGGTTGTGGGGTTTGGAAGGCTTAGTTACAAAGTGAATAAGATATCTCTAGCTAAATTTGAAATAAAAGTTGGTAAAATAAAAATTTGAGGATAAACCATATTTGGAGTGGAGGTTAGAAAGTGGCATTGTTTCCAGATGAAGCTAATAGTATCATTGCTGATAAACTATACATGTGGCCAGGAAATAATCTACCTTCTTACCGTCCTCAGCTACATGGTGGGATCCTGCGGATATTTCCAGAAGGAAAATCATTCATAGCTGATGTGGAACCCATTTTTGACAGACTCCTGTTCTTCTGGTCAGATCGCAGGAACCCGCATGAAGTCCAGCCTTCCTATGCCACCAGGTAATAGCCAGGGCTGTGTTTCCTCTTCTGGGCTTGGGACTTCTTGGGACTTCCAATTCCCAGTGAAGTCTCTCAATTCATGTCCTGTGCATATAGGGGATGGACCAAACCCTAAAGCTGATAGATAAACCTATTTGTAGTGATAAAAATTAAAGGAGAAACTTTGGATTCTATAGTATTCACATCAAACTTTGGTTTGAAATAAATATTAAGAAATTATTTTCTGTTAGGTGTGCATATACAATTCTAGATTTCTCACTATCTTTGTCTTCTCTTCTTTTCTCCTCCCCTTTTAAAAACTTAAATGTTGCTGGTGTGGTGGCATATGCCTGTGATCCCGGCGATTTGGGAGGCCGAGGCAGGAGGATCACAAGTTTAAGACCAGCCTCAGCAACTTAGTGAAACCCTGTCTCAAAATAAAAAATAAAAAGGGCTGGGGATGTGGCTCAGTGGCAAAGAACCCCTGAATTAAATCCCCAGTACCCCTCTCATATCATATAATAGCAGTTCTATGTGGTTACCTTAGATGAATTTACAGTTGCAAGCAGAGAAACTTAGAAAGAGTAATTTGTTCTGACTTCTTTACCTTACCCTTTCTGTAGCATAAAATTGGTTTGTTGGGCTAGCAATATCCATGTCTCAACAGTTAGATGTTTTTAAATCTTTTTTATTAGCACCTGGATGTGAAGATTTTCAGAATAACTGAGCAACTTTGTATTGTTTAGTATTAATGTAGGAATTCTTGATAAAAATCTTAATTCCTGATTCTGTCTCTCATTTGTCTTTGACTTATGGTTGAAGCTGAAAATCTGGCAGTCTGGGAGTGATGTGGGTGCAGCTGGGAATAACAGATGAGGGCAGGGACAGAGCCTTTGGGTAGGGCGAGAACTAAACCTTAATAAGCTCAATTCAGAGAAAATCACACATCCCCCTTCAGAAGTCACCCATCTGAGCTCCAGAGTTACATATCAAATGCCAGCTTGGACAGAGCTCTAGATAAGCAAGTAATCATGTCTACCACAGAAATCTGCTTGTGGCTTGTTTTATGGGGTACATTAATTGGGCCCTGTGGTCTGTGGCAGCATTCTCTGGTTAGTCCCAGTCCCATGGTGACTGACTTCATAGGGACATTAGCAAATGTGGATGAGAAGCCCTTGAAAACAAATCAAGTGCTATAGAAATTGCTGTGGCGAATAATAATTACAAAAGGAAACTTTTAACAAACCCAAGCATGCAATGGCTTCTATTACAATCTATCTCATGGATAGGATAAAGCAAATTAATTGGAATGCAGTAGAAAGCTTGAGGGCATCATTATTCAATTGTATCTCTGCCTCAGTGTCCCAAACTAAAGAAAGCAAGCCAAGAATTTTTGTCCTTTGATTTAAATAAGTTATTCTTCAAAGCTTTGCTCAATTGTTACCTCCTTTTCTTTGTTCTTGTCCTACTAGCTTGAGTCTCCCATTCTTTAGCAGGATGATTGACTCTTTTCTAGTCTTTTCCATATAGATCACATTTCCTTGTTATTACATATTTAATCCCCTGTCTTTTCTGCTAGAGCCTGAGATCCATGAGAAAGAACATCTGTTGACAGAACCCCCCAGCCCCAAATTCCATTACCCCATACTGGAGATTGAACTCAGTAGTGCTTTGCTATATACCCATCCCTTGAACATTTTATGCAGAAATGGAATCTGGCTATGTTGCTGTGACTGGCCTCAAACTTGAGATCCTCCTACCTCAGCCTCCTAAGTAGCTGGGATTACAAGTGTGCACCACCATACCTGGTATCCTCATGTGTTTCATTAAAACATTTAAACAGAATTGAAACCAGAGAAATTAATTTTAAATTAAAATTGGGGTGGACTTCTAATAATAGGCAAACCTTTGCATGTTGGTTTTATAAGTGACTTTAATGTGAGATTTATAGTAAGCATATTTATTTATTTGTTTTGGAAGTAGTCTTTTCTTATACCTGCTTATCTTTTACAGATATGCTATGACTGTTTGGTACTTTGATGCTGAAGAAAGGGCAGAAGCCAAAAAGAAGTTCAGGAATTTAACTAGTACGTGGTGGTACATGTTTGATAATTTCCTGTGACCGTTGATCAAGTCAATTCTTGACTTTAATTTTATATATTTTGTGATATACTCTGTTTAAATTATACTCTGTTTAATTTAAGTTGTGGTTTAGCTTCATATATAATGGCATTGGGTTTAATCTTGAAACATTGGCTTTAGCACTCTTGGAAAAATCAGAAAAAATGCAAAGGGCATTCCCTGAGGTTGCCCACCAATTCTGTGATGGCTTATAGTCAATGGAAATGATTAACTTTTGTCAGTTGTGTTAACTAGTCATAAGTTACACTAAATTTTGTCCATGATTTTAAAGAAAAATCTATCTTTCTCTTTACAAAGAAAATATAATAGAACCCAGCTAAAATGGCTCACTTATTATGTTAGTGTGGCACTGTGACTCAATTTAAAAGCAGCATCCATGTAATATAAATTGAACATGACAACACCATTCCTGTCCCCTCCAACCAGTATTGTAAGGTAGCATTCCCCAAGATATGGTGCACTAAAACACTAATCTTGACAAGTTAGTTTATGAAAAGGTAAATTTCTGGCCCCCCAAATATGGGAAATGCTACATACTGTACTCCTCTCTTGAAGAATGACAGTATTTATTGCATATTCAACAAAGACTCTTAAGAAGTTTTTTTTTTTTTTGGTACCAGGGACTGAATTCAGGTATACTCAACCACTGAGCCACATTCCCAGCCCTATTTTGTGTTTTATGTAGAGACAGGGTCTCACTGAGTTGTTTAGCACCTCGCTGTTGTAGAGTCTGGCTTTGAACACGCGATTCTCCTGTCTCAGTCTCCCAAAGTGCTGGGATTACAAGCATGTGCCACCGCACCTGGCTAAGAAGTTTTACAATAAAGAAATGTATGTAATGTTGCCTAACTCGTGACCCATTTGGACAATATACTCATCAGACACCAAAGAAGACTGCATTTTATTTATTTATTTATTTATTTATTTTTGCAAGGCTCTATCAGGGCTTCATTTGCTTTATAAAATGGGAAGTGTTTATTGGAACTTTTTTGGTGATATTTGTGACATAAAATTCAACAGCTTTGATACTCTATCTTTTGGTTCTCTTTTCTGTCCCCAACCCAGGAAAAACTGAATCTGCCCTCACTGAAGACTGACTGTGCTCTGAAATCTGCTGGCCTTGTTCATTTTAGTAATGGTTCCAGAATTCTCTTTTAAGAGTTGAGATCCAAAGATGACCTCTCCGTTGACCATATATCCGCTCTACTGCTTGCACCGTTCACATCCCTGTCTTTTATGTGGTACTTCGTGCTTTCTTGCCAGGACTTCATTGACCTTTGAACACTGTCTTCTCCAGATGAACTCATTTGCTAACTCCAGAAAGACCTGCAGACATCTTTGTTGGCCAGCGGTTGAACTGATAGATTTGGTGATACTGGCTATCAAAACAAGAGCTGGGAGCACAGAAATGAATTTTATTTGCACTTTATGTACATTTCTTGATTTGAAAGGAGGAGGTTTGCAAAGAAAAAAAAATTTGTGACAGATGCCACAGAGAGACATCACTGAAGCCTTAACAACAGGAGACAGTAATTGGTGTCATCTGAACCATTTCCAGATGTTGTTAATCCAGAGCTGTTAGGGTTTCTGGAGAATTACTACAACCCAATGGAATATTACCTCTAGAAAGGGCTGCTGTCATAGTGATCAATTTCTAAGTGTCTTATGGTGCAGACACTCCTTTTTCCTTATCCTATAATTTGGACTTTATGCCTCTGCCCTATTTTGCTGAAAATAATGATTTTCTGATTGAAGATATCACCATTCATTCTTTATTTTCTCTTCTTACTTGGAGACGCCACTTACCCGGAGGCCCAAACTAGACATTAATTGTTTTGGTTGTTTTGTTGGAATGGGAATTGGAATTTAAATAAGAGGACAAAAGTCTACCTTGTAGTTTAGTGTTAGCCTCTGAAAACAGTGTGGAAAGATCTAGGCCTGCTGATCACCAATGAACGTGTGTGCATTGTGAACAGTTGTTTGAGAGAGAAGATGGAGTCAGAAATATGGGTGTTCTCTCTTTTTTTCAGTATTCCTTTTTAACGGGCTCACCCTTCTTTAACAAAATAAAAAAGGATAGCGTGCTGTATTTTCAAGAGGAAATGGAAATTTAAAAAAATCTCAAAGCTATTTGAGTTCTTTCACATTATTTGTCCCTACTGGACTTTCTTTAGCCAGCTTGACTCCTCAGGTCCACTGTGGTTGGCAGTGCTGCAGGAACTCCATGTTGAGCACCTATTTTATGAAAGTCACCCTTCCTAGTTTTCAATTTTACTTTCATATTTTTAAAAGCCCATTAATTTCTTGCTTGAAAATCTCATCAACATTAAAGACTCAAATAGTTCCTTTTGTTGCGCATGGATATCTAGAATTTTTTCCTTCTATGGTTTTGGAAAATTTCCAGATAAGACTTGTCACTCATTCTCACAACTGCTCTGTTTTGTTTTATCATAGTACTTATCACCTTCTAACTTACTATGTAATATACTTATTTATTACATTCATTGTCTTGTATCCTTCCTCTAGAGTGTAAGCACAATGAAGACAGGGATTTTGTATGTTTTTAATCGATGCAATATATTTCCAGCACCTAAAATAGTGCCTGGTGCATAGTAAGGGCTCAGTAAATACTTGTTGAATAAACTCAGTCTCCTCTGTTAGTATTGTAATGGTTTGATTCATTTTCTCCATCTTTGTCAGGAAGGGCTCACAAAAATTTTTACATGCATCTTTCTGTCACTGTTGACTTACAAATTTAGGTTAAGAGTTTGAGAATGCTTTTTCATAGTGTCATTTTCTACTTGTTATCTCCAGATGGGTCACTCATTGACCACTATGAATCTGAAAACTGAGCAAATAGCATTTCTTCCCTTTTGTATCCTGGGAGTAATAGAAGAGTAGCTTCCGATGGGACAGAGTACATTCCATCTCTGGACCAATTTTTTACAAACTCATTAAGAGAGAAAGAAAGGGCTGGATGTGGTGATGCACACCTGTGATCCCAGCAACTCTGGAGGCTGAGGCAGGAGGATTGCAAGTTCGAGGCCAGCCTCAGCAAGTTAATGAGGCCCTAAGCAACTTAGTGAAACCGTGCCTCAAAATAAAAAATAAAAAGCTCTGGGAATGTGGCTCAGTGGTTAAGTGACCCTGGGTTCAATCTCTGATACTAAAAAAAGAAAAAAAGAAGGAGGATTGTTTATTAGGAAATTTTGTATTCTGTAAAATAGTAACTATTTTCTCTATGATTACAAATGTCATGAGAATGATAGTGATACTATTCTGAAGGAGTGTTGTGTAGTTCCAGTAGTATGCCTTATATTTTTTTTATCTTCATTTATTTGATATTTTGACTTGCCAACATCTGACCTCAGGCTTTGCTCATTGCCTCCAGACAAAAGTCCTACAAACTAATAAACTATAAAACAAATCAATTTATCATGCACATTGCTTTTTCATGGCTGAATTTGAGTCCTGCACGATTAAGCTGAAAATACATGTTTAATAACCAAAGTCTGCTTTTTGCTCTTCTTTGACAGCCCACTTAGGGGAGGACTTAGCTCTGCTAAAGAAACGTTATTTGGCAAATAATCTGATCAATTTCATTTATATTCCTGGCAATGAAATGTTAAGAGCCTACCTCACCGTTACATCATCTATATTGTATAGAGTCGTTGGTAGGAGATTGAATTTTGAACCAAAGATCCAATTTCATGGAAATAAAAGGTCTTACCTAAGTGCATTAAATAGATCTTCAGTAGAGTAGTTAATACCAATTATATTCTGGGCTGTCTGAATCATGAATTATCCATTCAGACATGATTTGGTTTTTTATCTTTAAATAACTCAGGTTTTTTAGAGGCTAGATCATCCTTTCTTTTGGCCGTTCAGTCTCGAAATTTCCTGTGTTGGTTTAGAAAGCAATGATGGGAAATGCCACGCTGGGTCAGCAGTTTGTATAAGACAGGAGTTGATGTGTCAGGTACTTTTACATTCGATCTACTATAAGGACGAACAGAAGGGATATTCTTAGTAAAGTCATTTTAAATAAAAAGAATACAAAATTGACTTAGCTTCTGTCTTGAATTTTTTAAATGGCATGAAAAGAATTCCATGTTGTTTTGGTGAGGTAGTTAGAGACTTATCAGAACAGAGTGGCAATCAACAGTTCATGATGAAGCTGTCTATCATTGAACTCTATTGGGTAACATATGCTGGTTTATAGTAAAGACTAAGACTACTCAAGCTACCTCCATCTAACCAGGATTTTTAATATGTTGCTTTTCACTGTGTTGATAGTTTAGGTCCTTTGAGAGGCTGGATTTGGCTGGGCTCGGGGGGCACATGCCTGTAATCCCAGTGATTTGGGAGGCTGAGGCAGGAGGATTGCAACTTCATGTCCAGCCTCAGCAACATGCTGAGAACTTGTCTCAAAATACAAAATAAAAGCAACTGGAGATGTTGTCAGTGTTGTAAAGTACCCCTGAGCCTAATCCCTGGTAACAAATAAATGGTAAAAAAAAAAAATTAATAAATAAAAAGGACTGGGGATATGGCTCAGTGGTAGAGCCACCCCTGAGTTCAGTTCATAGCACTGCAAAAAATAGAAAAATGAGAGAGAGAGAAAGAGAGAGAGATGCTGGATTTACCATGGTTTATCTCCTTTACATTTTCAAGGCCAGGGTTAGAGGTTAAAGAGTCATGATGTACAGAAGCTGAGAACAATGGGTAGGTTGACTCAGTACTCAGAATACCTATGCGACGGGCCTGTGCTACGTGCTCTCTCATGTTTATTCTTTGCAACCACCGTGGAACAGCTCTTCCTCTTTCACAGCTGAGGAAATGTGCTCAGAGTGGCTAGGTGGCTCATCCAAGGTTACATGGTGATGGACTAGCACACCAGCATTTGACTCTAGACTTCCAGCTCCTCGGTATTTATTGTCTTTGGCATGTCCTTCCTGCAGAGCAGATGCCAAACAAAAGAACAGGACTGAGTGCAGTTCAGAGAGGTAGAACTTTAAATACTCATTTGATATTTTTGCATAATAATAATAACTATAGCCATAATTATGGTTGTTAACAAGAGTGTCAAGCCCAGCTTCTGCAGGGAGTGTCAGTTCTTTGATAGCAGTCAAACAAGCAGAAAACATTAGTACTATATCAGGGCATGGTGGCACATGCCTGTCAGCCCAGCAACTTGGGAGGCCGAGACAGGAGGATCACAAGTTTTGAGACCTGCCTGGGCAGCTCAGCAAGAATCTGTTTCAAAATTTAAAAAGGGCTGCAGTGTAGCTCCATGGTAGAGTATCCCCGGGTTCAATCACACACACACACACACACACACGCAAAATGGTTGAATTTTCTCTTGACTTTGAAATGGGATCTTCCCTCCAGGTCTCATAGGATCATGGAGGAGCTCTGGGTTTACTTCCAGTGTTGGCCCCTTGCATTAAGGCTCTGCATAAGCTCTTTGGTGTGTGCCCCCAATATCAGTTAAGCAGCAGGGACCATTTAGAACAGGAAACACTGGGATTCCTCGGTGCTGTCTGGGGAACTCCCGTCAGGCCACAGCACCCTAGGACATTTAGGCAAGTGTATACGCTGCTACCCTCATGTCCCCATGTCAGATGCATTCTGTGGAGAGGAAAGAAGACATTGCCTTTTCTGTTTGGCACACCTAACTGCCCACCTTGGCCTTGAGGCAGAGCTTGGCGGGTTCTGTTGCTGGCAGTTCTTCATCTGATAAGGAAGTGGAATACTTCTCTCACCTCTGAGTGACAGTGAGTGCAGATTTACAAACATTTTTAATTCTCAAAGGTGTGGGCTATCTACCTAATCGTTTCAAGGTGATTTGTAGAAGGATGTCTTCTTAAATTCTTTAAAACACAGCTCTTTGGCTTATGTACTGTGAAAGACTGGGTGTTGGAAAGGGGCCACATTTCATCCTTAGATCTTGTTTGTTTGATCTTTGATAAACTTAGCACTTAGGAAAGATGTCTTTTTATGGAAGTAGTTGCTCCTTAATGTTCCTTAGTGCTGAAATTTCTCAGAATATTTATAAAAGCCCTCTTTTTTTTTTTTTTTTTTTCTGGATACTGGGAGTTGAGCCCATCCCCAGTCCTTTTTCTTTTTCTTTTTGGTACTGGAGATTGAACTCAGGGGCACTCAACCACTGACCCACATCCCCAGCGCTATTTTGTGTTTTATGTAGAGATAGGGTCTCACTGAGTTGCTTAGCACCTCGCTGTTGCTGAGGCTGGCTTTGAACTCGCGATTCTCCTGTCTCAGCCTCCCTAAGTGCTGGGATTACAGGCTTGCGCCACCGCGCCGGCTCTTTTTATTTTTCATTTTGAGATAGGATCTCATGAAGTTGCCAAGGCTGGCCTTAAGCTGGTGATCCTCCAGAGTTGTTGGGATTTTGTGCACCATCATACTTGACTATTTTGTGATTTTTTTAAAGTTAGAGAAACATCTCAGAGAATGGCTATTGTTTTATTGTCTCAGTTTTGAAAATAGTTTTAAAAGCAAAGGGGTGAAATTGTTTTAGAAGTGCATAAATTTAATTCATTGACAATTAATGGGTAGTCTGTTTTGTGCCTTGTCTTAAGAGGAAACCACATATCCCTATGAACTATGTGTGATGTATGAAAGGGCAAAAGGTGACCTTGGGATTAAGGAATGTCATTTTTTGTTGTTGTTTTACACTGGGGATTAAACCCAAGGGTGCTTTTCCACTGAGCTACATCCTCAGTCCTTTTTTAAAATTTTGGGACAGTGTCTTGCTAAATTGCTGAGGCTGGCCTCAAATTTGTGATCCTCTGGCTTTAGCCTCCCAAATCGCTGGGATTACAGGTGTACACAACTGTGCTCAGCTAGGATTAAGGAGTGGAATGAATATTTATTATTCAGGAGCTGCGGGGGAAACGGGATTTAAGAGAGAACAAGTCTTGGTGTGGTGTGCACACTTGAAGAGACTTCTGGGAATAGCTCAGGTTCACAGGTCTCAGAGTGTGGGGAAGGCTGTTCCCAGCCAGCCTCTTCCCTTCAGGGCTGGGGAATGGCCCTGGGCAGATGAGGGAGAAGCAAGCAGCTGGGAAAGAACTTAAGTATTCGCTAACTCTCTGGATTTTGAAAAATTTATTGGGGACCAGGTTACCTGCCATAAGATGCTGGTAAGCAGAAATTTCCCAAGAACTTTACATACACATTAATTCTTTTGAGAAAGTAATGCATGCACATAGGAAAAAGAATACAATCTATTTGGAAAGGCATAGAGGGGGAAAAAATGTCTTTTCCCCCAAAACAGTGCCTCTGGCAGTTTCTTCCTATCCCTCCAGGGGTTTTGGCTTCTATTAATTCTCTAATTCTCGGTGACCCCGCCTCCGGGTGGAGCTGAGCGATCCTGGGAAGTCTGTACCTCCAAAGGTCCTCCTCCAGCACGTTTGGCACGTTTGCTTGGTCATTTCCTCCTATTTTTATGCTTATTCATCCTGTGGCCTGTGTTCTCCTTGACATGCCTATTTTTTTTTTTCCACCCTCCTGTGGGGAGAGATAACATTCTCAGGACTTAATTCTCATCTGATAAGTTTTATTTTTAACCAACCCCTACATCCTTTCCTTTTTGCTTCTTATTTTCATAGGCCCACGCGCTTCTCTGCCTTCTCTGGCTTTCTCAGAAGGTGTGAGCAGAATGTCTGGTTTTGCTTTTTTGTGCCAGAGTTTTTCTGATGGAGCAGCTGGTCAGGGCGCTGGGAACCTGGTGTGGTTTCCAAGGCCAGGGAACTTTCTTCTGTGCATACTGTGCTGTTTTTAACCTGGCCATTCACCCTTACCTCCTGCTTCCCCTCTGGGCTGTCTGTAAATTTCCTTTTGTCAGTAAATTCATGTTATCTTGATGAAGGACACCCGCTTAAAAAAAAACCTCGACAGCTGTGACTTGCCATGATTAGCATAGCCTTGTAGCCACTGGACTTCCACAGTGTGACAACTTCCGTGAGTTTACATGATGTTTAGATTGAGATTTAACAAAAGTAGCCAGTTTTCACCCAAGTGAAGGCAAAGGGCTTTGGTTTGGTTTTGTTTTGTTGTCACATGACCTCTGACCATGGCTTTTCCAGACAAGTATGTTGGGAATAAACTTATCTCAGCTACTTAAGTATATATACATTCTTTTTTTCTTTTTATCCTTTGACCTGCCACTCCCCCTCTCTGAATATGACTAAATATGGTTATGGCTGAAACTTTTTCAGCTGACACTAGAGTGAGGAAGAAGTTTTTAACCTGAAGATGGGGCCGGGGCTTGCAGTGAATGGCTGTGCTCCCTGGAGAAGGATGTGCATGAGAAGGCTGTGCAGGACTTGAACTTCACGGTCTCCAACTTCATTTTGCTCTCATTAGACCAGTTGTCTCTCAAGTCTCACACAATTCTGTCGTAAGATCATATATGTGGTCATCATGCATTTTCTATAACATTGTAATAGGCACTTGGAGACTATAGTTAGGAAAAAAACTCTATAATACAACTTCACAGGAAAGAAGACTCTTATCAAATGACTTAAGAATACTGCTAATAAATTGTGCACACCTTATCACAGTACACCAACAGAGTGCATGGGTAGAATCCGTAGTAGCCTATTGGGCAGTTTAGTCCTGTTTCTCTTAAGGGGATGTGGGCAGCTCAGGCAATGGAAGGTATTCCTGTTCTAGGACTCTACAGTGCTAAGGCAGATAAAGGAGTTTTGAGGAGTGGGGCTGAAGCTCAGAGCGCTTACCTAACATGTGCAAAGCCCCAGGTTTGATCACCAGCACTGCCTCTTATCCTCCCAAAAGGCGTTTCAAGAATCCTATCTGTGTCCCCAAATATCTTGCTAGTCCTTGATGGCAGTACCTGACTTGAATCTCTATTTTTAATCATGTTTATTCATGGACTTATGAGTCATTAGCAGTTCAAGAGTTGGAATCAGGTCTTAGTAAATGAACTTATTTCACCCTTTCCACATCACACAGGACACTCTTAGTCCATTTTTCATTACTATAATGAAAGACTTGACATGACTGACGTTATAAGGAAAGGAGGTTTTCTTTTTATTTCTTTCTTTTTTTCTTTTTCTTTCGTTTTTGTGTGTGTGTGTGTGTGGTGCTGGGGATTGAACCCATGATTTTGTGCATGTGAGGCAAGCACTCTACAAACCGAACTAAATCTCCAGTCCAAGAAAGGAGGTTTTCTTGGCTCATAGTTCTGCAGGCTAACAGTTCAAGATTAGTAGGTCCCATTGGTTCTACCTCTAGTGAGGGTCTAACAAATGGCATCATGGTGAGGGGTACATAGGAGTGCAAGAGATCACATCCGCATACAAGAAGCCAGAGAGCGACTCAGGTCAGGCTCCCTCTTACAACCACTCACTCACTCACGAACTGACTCCAGGAGACCAGCATTCTTTTCCGAGGGCAGTTCCCCAAATGACCTAAGGACCTCCCATTAGGCCCCATCTCTTAAAGGTTCTAGCACCTCCCATGTCACCACACGGAGCACCAGGCTTCCAACACATGAAGCACTGGGTGACAAACCCTATCCAAACTGTAAAGATTAGAAGACCAGGGAGGAGATGAATTAAAGCCACTCGGCAAGGCTTTATTGGAATATACACTCTGGGGCGAATCCCCCTCGTCCATTAGAGCGTGTCCGAGAGAAATGGCGCTGGGGCTTCAGTGCACAAAGAATTTCAAGAAAGCCCGGTCAGGAAGGGGAGGGCTTGGGGGCAGGAAGAGAAGGCCAGAGTCCTTCCTGGATAGGTCAGGAAAACCCGCTGATTGACAGGAGGCGTGTCTACTGGTGGCGTCGGCGTCTGGCTTGCCCCTCCATTCTGCAGCTACTGACCAGTCCCTTTAACTGGACGTCCTGGACCCTGGCCCGACCTAACACAAACTATAGGAGGTACTTTCACTCTGTTAAAAACAGGAGCAAAGTAATTTCAATGACTTGTCTCCTAAGAGGTGAACAGCTCTGTTTTGCTAAAATATGAACACTTCACTTTGATGAAGACAGTCTGTCATGCAGCTCATGGAGGCCTCAGCAGAAGGGCCACATCCATGAGTTCCCCTCTTCTTGTCACTGGGCTCTGCTGTCTCTGCAGTGGCCTGGGTCGTGGCTGCAGAATGCAAAGGGGAAGGAGCCCAGGGATAGGCCCAGGGGGAGAAGCCAGACAGATCCACACTCTATGGCCCTCCCCTGGGTCAGGTTTTGTTTGTGTTGAGCTGGATGGATAAAAATCTTGGATATTGTTAGTTCCAACTTGCTTATTAGTAGCAAGCAAGAAAAGAGGGTGTTATTGGCTGACTTCAGATGACAGAAGGAATCTCAGATTGACTGCTGTCACTGCTAATTTGGAACAAAACAGAAAAGAAAAGCCTGTCTTCTAAGGAAATAATACATCCATACATCCTTATTTGTTTTCTGCCCAAACATCTTTTATCTTTTCATTTAAAAAAATTTTTTTTTAGTTGTAGATGGACACAATATCTTTATTTATTTTTATGTGGTGTTGAGGCTTGAACCCAGTGCCTCATGCATGCAAGGCAAGTGCTTTACCACTGAGCCACAGTCCCAGCCCTCATTTATCTTTTTATAATAGGGATTTTTTCTCTAATTATAAATGCAAAGCAGACTTGCCATTCTGAGGATTTCAGATGGTAAATTCCGAACTTGTATGTGTGGATACAGGTGGGGTACTGAACTTTTGAAACAGGTCTTAGCTTACTAGCTGTGTGACCTTGGGTAACTCCTTACCCTTTCTATGCCCCAGTTTCCTTGTCAACAAAAGAAGGCAAATAATAGAACATATTTCCTAAAGGCTTTTATAAGTTTTAGTGAATGAATATTTGCAAGAGTGCCGGTCACATTGCCATGTCAGGTGCCGTATGTTTGTTAAATAAACAGAAAGCTGTAACTACTGCCATGGTAGAAAATGTGAATATCTTCTCTCGAAAGACTTCCATGGGGACATGCCTGTTTGCCTCTCTGCATGTACACTGGTTGGTGAATCAGATTCATCACTTGATACCTGGGCTCTGAGGGCACGGGATGTAGGTAATGTGTTTAGTCGATGCCAGGCACAGCTGGATAAAGCCTCGGCCCAGGGAGTTTGGACCAAAGGATGGAGGAGAAGGGGCCTCCCTGCTGGGTGGCAGCAGCTAAAAGGCACGTTTCCTTATTTCCCAAGGTGGCCTGTGCGTCTTTACCTCTGCGGTGGGGGACTGAGTAGATGTATTATACCTGCCCCACTTGGGCACTTAGAACTAACAAATCCTATCATGTCTCTCAAGCCACGTGGGAGCCTGGCTCATTGATGACCTACACAAATAAAAGTAATGCTGTTGTGAAGTTTCATCTTCAGGGAGAACAATTACATCATGGCCATTTCTTTCCCTATTAGATTATGGCCAGCTGCCTCGTTCAAAAAGAAAAAAAAAGGATCTTGCATTTACTATAGGTCTGAGTTTCCCCCAAATTCCAGCCATGTGTTTGCCCCCCTGCCCTCATTAGTGTGCTACAGAAATAGAGATCAGCACAAAACAGCAATTTCAAGGCTGTGAAAGAGAGGCGTAGGTGACATTTAACCATCTGTAAGGGTTCAGCTCTTTTGCAGCTGCTATTCCTGTTCTCAACAAACAGCCGAGCCCAGGCTTGAAGCATTTCTTAAAGGTATATGGGCTCCTCCTTCAGAAGCTTGACTCCCTCCCTCTTAGGACCAGGTGCAACTTTTTCTGTAAAACCACGATCACCACACTCAAGTCAGACTGGCTGAATGTCTACTGCCCTTAGGACAAGTGAGGTAATAACTGCCAAGGCTCTGGACCCATGGACTCATTCTTGCTGCAGGATTCCAAGATCCTGCTGGAAAAGGTTCAGCTCTGTCATAAGCTAAAGACGCTCTAGCTATGCAGTTAAGACACTTGGTTTTGACATATTTGGCTAAATGTGCCGCTCTGGGGATGGTGAACAACACACATGGGCAGGAACGCTCAAGGGCAGCTCAGCACAACTATCAGTGCTGTGTGTCTGAGATGTTTCAAGTTTCTCACATTAAAATTGAGGATATTGGGCAATGGGCTTGGTGGTACACGCCTGTAATCCCAGTGGCTTGGGAGGCTAAGGCAGGAGGATTGTGAGTTCAAAGCCAACCTCAGCAACTTAGTGAAGCGGTAAGCAACTCAGATCCTGTCTCTGAATAAAACATAAAAAAGGACTGAAGATGTGGCACAGTGATTAAGCACCCCTGGGTTCAATCCCCTGTACCAAAAAAAAAAAAGTTTAGGATATTGAATAAGTGATGCTCCTAGATGCCAAGGGGCAGAGCACTGGCTGTTTGCATCTGTCATTGTCATAATTAATCACCAATACTTCATGGCAGCTTGTAGATCATAGGAAGCAATATGCTGTATTGGAAACAACAAGGATTTTGGAGTCACACCTGGTCTTAAACTCCAGGTCAGCTGTTTCTAACTTTGCGAAGGTGTGAGTGATCAAATTTCTATGCCTCTGATTCCTCCTATATAACCTTGTCTCTGTTCCTTCTAGTGATTACATGATAATCCACTTACAAAGTGATTCTTTCCCCCCATGAATTGGGGCTCTGTTAGCTTAAAGGTTTTGGTGCCAAAGAAAAATAGTTCCACCAAGAGGCACAGTGATACTTCCTCTGAATTTGGTGGTGGAGAGAACCAGTATCCAGTCATAGCTTCAGGAGTCACTATGAGGTAAATGGGCAAAAACAAATGATAACAAGAAATGCAGGCTTATCTGGAGTGATTAATGAAACTATCAAGGGAGAGTTAAGGTCACTGCTGCCACAGGAGGACTCAGAGAAATGGGGGTAGAAGATATCAGGGCTTTGCACAGGGCCCAGCCTCATAAAGGTTAATTGCTCTAGTAAAGTTGCCCAGGGCTCCACCCCATTGGGAATGAGGCTTCAGGTTACTGTTCCAGGTAAAGAGCCCTGGACAGTTGTGCAGTTGGTCCAAGAAAAAAGGAGTGAAATGGGCAGTAAGTCGAGTACTTATCAATTTCTTTCTTTTCAACTCTAAATCCAACTCGTTGGTTACAGAGCTGGATTCTCAACTTTTCTCCTTTGGCATGGGTGCAACATTAAACTTCGTCAGTAGAGGGCGCTAGAAGGACATTGCAGGAGGAAGGGGCCTCTTCCTGTTCTCAGAGTGCATCTATTTTTGGTTTCTGTATGGTTGCCAATGGCCCTTATGCAGGACACCAGGTGGCACTAGGCTTTTTAGCAAGTTTTATTGCCAGTGCTCTATCCTATGTGCTCTTCCTGGTGCCTCCACCATTCAGTCTTAGCACGAGGAGTTTGGGTCAGCACTGGCCCACCATGCAGTGGACTGTGGCTTCATAGCCTCATCCTCTCTTGGGAGAACTGCATCCTAACCCTGTGAAGGAGGTGCCCTTCCTTGGGTACTCTTCCTCAACTCTAGGGTGTTTTTAAACATCTGCATACCCTCTCTAGACATAGTACTGCATGTTGAACCTTCCCTGTTCAAATTACTAGTTAGTTTCTGTCTCCTGCCTGGACCTTGACCAATAGGGCCCCAGAAGATAGGTATCTCCTGCCTAGGTGCACATACCGCAAATGCTGTTTTGGGGATTTGTTGGGCTTAAGTGCGATGCTCCACTGCTTGCCAATGGGAAACAGGATGCTGGCGATCAACAGCACATAATGGCATGACACTTGAGTTCTCACCTGTGGTGAACTGCGACCTATGGATGCAGATTCCTTGGGATCCCAAGCAGCTGCTTGACTTGACTGTTATGACAGTGGGGATGATTGTGACATGGGGCAGATTTTCCAGAGTTTCCTAGAGTATTTACAGAGAGAAAATAACAAGCCCTGGCCCTTTAATACTCAGCTCAAGTCATGGTCTGAGAACCAAAGAGTTTCTTTGTCAGCCCCAAGAAGATTCTTTCTTGCAACCAAAAAGCTGATCTTGCTGAAAATAAGATACAAAATTTAATCGTGTAGGTAGTTGAATCATGATAGTTAAATTCAATGTTTCAAGTTGCCCACATAAAAATTTAGAATATTGAATAGGAAAGAATGGGATTCAGAAACTTGCAATATCTGGTTAGATTCTGATAAAACTGACAACCTTGAAACTCCAGGTCACCCCAACCTTCCTTTGACAGCAGGAGTCCCTCACCTCTGGTGTCTAAAGAGTCTGGCTTTCCTATGCATGAAAACCCCATGATAACCCTCTTTGGGGCAGATGCGTTGGATGGAAATGCTAGTTCTTGTAAAGACCCACCACAACCATCACTTGTTACTCTTTCTCCTATAGCTGGAGCCAATGTTCAGCATACTCTAGAGACAGATTTGAACTATGACCTGGGAAGAAATAACTTAAACACTAAATGAATTACAGGACATTGCTAATGTATCAGGAAGAACCTGTGGAATACCTATATGAGTGGATTCCAAGAGTTAGGCCTACTGTGAATATTTTCTCCTCATGTTTTTACAAGGCTTTTTGCTTTATGTACTTTGAAGCTACTCTGTGACTTATTTTTGTGGATTATAATTTTTAAAATATCCCTCTTTGTTTTTTCTCAGTGATAGCAGCAAAAAAAGGTTTAAGCCACTATTAATATTATTATAATCAGTTTTTTACCATGTTTTCCTTGTACTTTTTCAGGCATTTATTTTCAACTTTTATGCAGTATTTCATTTTAGGGCTATTTCTTGTAAATAGCCCAAAGCTTTACTTCCCTTCACATAAACATGGGGTCATAGTCACTGATGTGTTGGATTGATAGACCATGTCTTATTATGTTTCTTGTTTTCTTATTTGTTTTGCTCCTTTCCTATCTATGATCAGTTTTTGTTTGCTTTTATTCTTGTTCTTGTTTTTTGTTTTTTTTTTTTGGTACTGGAGATTGAACTCAGGGGGCACTCGACCACCGAGCCACATCCCCAGCCCTATTTTGTGTTTTATGTAGAGACAGGGTCTCACTGAGTTTCTTAGCGCCTCGCCCTTGCTGAGGCTGGCTTTGAACTCGTGATTCTCCTGTATCAGCCTCCCAGAGTGCTAGGATTACAGGCATGCGCCACCGCACTAGGCTATTCTTGTTCTTGTTTTTAACTCTAATCGTTTCAAAATAATATCCTAAAAAAAAATCTTACATTTTTCTAGTAGTCAATCTTAAATTTTTGACATATATCTAAACATTTTTCTACGTTCTAGATTTAATCAGAATGTATGAGTTCTTCCTGCATGAAACAAGAACATTTGACTATTTTCAGTTCCTTCTTTCTGTATCCACTTCTCACACGCAGATAATCTCTCAAAATCTTGATTCTGGGTTTGTTTTCTATAATAAAGAATTTTTACAGGATGTTTTACTGCCTTTTTAATTGTCATGGCTTTTTATATTTTTTGTCTTCCTTTTGGGTTCATGTTTTTTTTTTTCCTTAACAAGAGAACACTATATAACAATATTTCAGAAAGTATCCCTTGGTGCCAAACTTCAGGGCCTGTATGTTTAGGTCATCCTCTTCTTGTTTGAATGCTACCTTGGCTGCCTGATCTATGCTTAACTGAGATGTAGGTTAAAATCTTTCACTATGTGTGTAGGTTTTTCTTTTCTTCTTGTAGTTGCAACAATTTTGGTATTTATTTGAGCTATCTTATTAGACACATGTTTTTAAGATTTTTGTATCTTTTTGAATTGAACTTTTTGAAAAATTATCATAATTCTTTCTGGTAATGCTTTTGGTTTGAAATCTTTCTTTCCTTCTTTCTCTCTTTTCCCCCATCATACTGGAGATTGAACCCAGGGTTGCTTTAACATTGAGCTATATCCTCAACTCTTTTCATTTTTTGTTTTGAGACAGAGTCTCAGAGTATACACCATCATTGAAATCTTTCTTATTTGATATTTGTAGAGCCACCCAGTTTTCTCTCTTTTCCTTTTCCTCTCTCTTTTTTTTCCCCCAGTACTGAGGTTTCAACCCAAGGGTGCTTTGCCTCTGAGCTACATCCCTAGTCTTTTTTACTTTTATTTTGAGATAGGGTCTTGCTAAGTTGCTGAGGGTCTCACTAAGTTGCTGAAACTGACCTTGAACTTGTGATCCTCTTACCTCAGCTTCCTGAGTTCCTGGGGTTACAGGTGAATGCCACCACACTTGGCTCATATCCTTAGGTTTAAATGTGGCTCTTAGAGATTACATATAGTTGAATTTTTAAATAACAACCTTTGTTTTTGAAATGGATGCCTCAGTTAAATTTTCCCTAACTTTTTATTTTGAAGAGTTTTAAGTTTGCAGAAAATATGCAAGAATAATGAACACCAATTGGATTCACTGATTAATCAACATTTTGCTTTTCTCTCTATCTACATGTATGTACACAAATGCAGATGTATACACACCTGTACTTTTATGAAGTGCATGAAAGTTGACTATCTTTTAAGAACATTGACATTCTCTTAACATAATATAATATGCATTTTTGGTAGGAGTACTATATTCATAGATGATGTTGCTGTATTCTTATAAGTGAGGTATATTAGGAGTGCATGATGTACTTGGTCCCATTATTAATGATACTAAGTTTGATCACTTGGTTAAGATGAGAATCTGTCAGATTTCTCCCCATTCTGCTTCTCAATAACTTCTTATCCAATATCTTATTATCTGTTGGTGATTTTTACTGGTTGTAAAATCATATTCTATCATTCCTTTTACATGAATTAGTTGGCATTCTGCCTTAAGAAAGATTTCCCTTCTCTCTTCTTTTGCCTTATCCCCTTTAAAAGAATGTTTTAGTATCAGTGTGGATCCATTAATTATTTTTATTATGGTATTACAATTTATTCCTGCATTATTCATTTTGAAGTTTAAATGATCCACTTGTACATTGAGAGCTCTTTCAGATCCCATATCCTTTTGACAGTACCCACCATTGTTTGACCATTTGTTCACTCTCTGGCATAAGATCTTCTTTTTTACTTGCTTTTTATTTTTGGTCAGCTTTTTGCCATGACCAAAATACCCAACAAGAAAAACTCAGAGGAGGGAAAGTTTATTTGGAGCTCATGGTTTCAGAGATCTCAGTCCTTAGATAGCAGACTCCATTACTCTGGGCTTAAGGTGAGGAAGGGCATGGAAGAGGGAAGCTGCTCAGCTCATGGCAGGGTGAAGAAGGAAGAAGGTGAAAGGAACTGCAGGAAAAAACAACCCTTCTAGGACATGCCCCCAGTGACTCATCTTGTCCAGCCATATGCCACCTGCCCAAAGTCACCACCCAGTTCTTCCATTCAAACTAAGATGGAATGATTATGTTGCAGCTCTCACAATCTTATCATTCTACCTCTGAACATTCCTGTATCAACACAGTAGGTTTTGGGGGACACTTCATATCCAAACCAAAACATTTCACTCCTGCCCTCCAAAGCTCATGTCCCTCTAATAATGCAAAACACATTTAGTACATCTCTAAGAATCCCATAGTCTTAATGGTTTTAGCATTGCCTAAGTCCAAAGTCTCCTTTGAGACCCAAGGCAAACTCTTGTGAGCCCCCATAAAAATTCAAAGCAAGCCGGGCGCGGTGGCACAAACCTGTAATCTCAGCATTAGGGAGGCTGAGACAGGAGAATCGCGAGTTCAAAGCCAGCCTCAGCAATGGTGAGGCACTAAGCAACTCAGTGAGACCTTGTCTCTGTATAAAACACAAAATAGGGCTGGGGGTGTGGCTCAGTGGTCCAGTGCCCCTGAGTTCAATCTCCAGTGCCAAAAAAAAAAAAAAATTCAAAGCAAATTAGATATATCCAATACACAGTGGCACAGAGTAAACATTCCCATTAAGAACAGGGGTATATAAAGAAAGAATGGGGCTGAAGTGTGATTAAAACTTGGCTAGACAAGTGGGTCTTATAATTCCATGCACCAGCATCTAGAACACATGGCTATGAGATGTTTCTTCCAAAGGGTTAGACAGTTCCATCCCTGTGGTTTTGCCAGTTGAAATGCACATGGGCTCCATTTTAGCCTTGCTTTCTTTGCAGCTGGCACCTGTCTTTGGCAGTCTACATTACTAGATCTCTTAGTTCCTGGGTCTCCATTCCAGCTTCACCTTCATCTTCACAGCTTCATGCTTCTCCCTGTCAGGGGCAGCCTGCGGAGACTGACCCTGCTACTCTTTGCTTGGCCTCCTAGGTTTTCCTCTGAAATCTGGGTGGAAGCCCCCGTGATCCCTTAGCTCCAGCATCTTGCATTCCTACAGAACTAGTACCACATCGATGATGCCAAGCTCATGAAAAACTGGGTCTTCCTAGAATATGAGGCCCCCTGGAATCATAGCTGCAGCAGCCACTGAGTGCCTGTGTGGCTTAACATGGTAAAACAACTTCTGAGTCCCTTCCCAGCCCCCATGCAAGCAGGTAACCTCCATGATCTCTTCCTAAAGAAATCTGCTTTTCTGAACCCTGGAGTCAGTGGTGGGTGTGGTCTTGCAAATTCCTGAGATTCTTTTGAGGCATATTGCTATTGTTTCTGTGCAAAGTACTCAGCATCTCTTTAGGGGGTATAATCTCTTCAAAAAGCATACCTTCCTTTGCCCCAGCCTTACCTGTACTTTTCTGGCAAAACTGCAAGTTTTAAAAATCTTTAACTCTTTTCTGTTCCTTATTCTCACAATAAACTGGCTAAAATATCCACGCCACTAAATGCTGTGTTGCCTTGAAAATTTCTCCACCAGGTTAACTAGTCCATTCTTTTAAAATTCAGTCTGCAACAAAGTTTCAGGACATGGGAAAATTATAGCCAAGTTCTTTGCCAGAATATAACATGAGTGGCCTCTAATCCATTTCCAGAAAGAATTCTTATTTTGCTCTGACACATTATAAGCACAGTCCACATTCCTGTGAGCATTCTGACCTTCTGAGCTCCCACCAAATTACCCATTAAGCTCTGCTTACAACATTCTAAAGGTTTGCTGGCTTGCATCTCTAAACTTTTCAAAATTCATAGTCACAGCAATGATCCCACTTCTTGCTACCAATTTCTGTTTTAGTGAACTTCTTCATTGCTGTGACCAAAATAACTGACAAGAACATCTTAGAGCAGGAAAAATATTTGGAGCTGAGGGTTTCATAGCTCTCAGTTCATAGATGTTCAACTCCATTGCTCTGAGCCCAAGGTGAGTTAGGACATCATGGAGGAAGAGCACAGCAGAGGGAAGCTGCTCAGCTTAGGGAGGGATCAGGAAGCAGAGAAAAAGGAAAGAAGGGGTCACAGGAAGAACAGTTCTTTCAAGGCACACCCCCAGTGACCTACCTCCTCCAGCCATGTCCCGCCTGCCTAAAGTTACCTGGTCAGTTCATTCAAACTAGGATGAAGTTAGGTTACAGCTCTCACAATTCAATCACATCCGAATCCTGCATCAACATAGGAATTTTGGAGGGCACCTGACATCCCGCCTCAGTCCTGCAATAGATCCATTTCACCTTTGCAGTGGAGAATAGTATTTAGAAACTAAGATCCTGACATGAAGCATGCACCTTGATACAGAGAATAAATTGCTTCTAGGCTTTTTTCTGTGGAAAGAACTAAGTGATAGAATGAATCTTTATGAGTTTATTCTGATAATGCCTCTAATTCCATTCTTATACCATTTGCTCTTTCTCCTGACCACATTCAATATTTGTGCCTTTCTTTCACCACAATGAAAACTTCAGTTCCCAATCATATATTTTCTCAATCCTTTAATACATTCAAAATCTTTCATAATTGCTTCATCAACAACAAACTTACTAAGTAAAGTTTAAGATTTCTTGGCAGTTTGCTTTTTGTCCTAAAAAGTGTATTCCACAGAAGTTATATTGTTGGATTACTGTGTTCAGAAATTATTTAGATTAAGTTTTTTCTTTCTGTGTAATTATGTATCCATGAGATACACAGCCTGGTTCTTTTTTTGGGGGTGGGGGGGGGGACCGGGGATTGAACTCAGGGGCACTGGACCCTATTTGTGATTTATGTAGAGACAGAGTCTCACTGAGTTGCTTAGCGCCTCGCCGTTGCTGAGGCTGGCTTTGAACTCATGATTCTCTTGTCTCAGCCTCCCTAAGTGCTGGAATTACAAGCCGCCGCACCCAGCTAGCCTGCTTCTTTTATTTCTGTTTTCATTTGATTTTAGGGATTTCTGCATATTTGTTTTGAATTTATTTCTTGAACACATAAAATATATAAATTGTTCAAGAGTTAAAACTACATAGGGGCTGGGGATATACTCAGTTGGTAGAGTGCTTGCCTCACATGCACGAGGCTCTGGGTTCAATACCCAGTACCATAAAAGAAAAGAAAAAAAACCACCACCAACAAAAATCAACTACATAAAAAAGTTATGCTCAAAAGTCTTATTCCATTTTCTGTCCCTTCTACCCCATAGATAGCAACCCCTTTCATTCCCATAGGTAGATAATTTTGTTTCATTTATCCTTTCTGTATTATTTTGCAAAAATAAACCTCTCTATATTACTTTTTCTTCTTTCTTTCACAAACGATGACATAAGAATTTTTACCTTCTTTCTTTACTTAAAACTATAATCTCAAAATCATCTGTGTCAGCTACTAGGGATTTTCCTCAGAGTCCTGTGTATATTTCCATTGTGATCATTATTTGATTTGGGTTTATATCTAACAACTTATTTTAAGCTTAGTATTTACCTTGTCTTGTTGTACTCTTTGTACTTTCTTCCAGTTTTCAATTAATTTTTATAATTATGTTTTCCTCTGTTCTTTTAGACATTCTACATTCTTTTTCTATTCCTTTTGGGTATTATCTTAGAAATTACAACATGTATCAAAGTTTTATCAAATTACTAAGTGAATTAGTAATTTCACCATTCTCCTGGAAAATGAATTGACCTAGGAACAGTTCCCACCCTGCATATCCCATTTCCAATATATATGCTATCATCATTTATCTCATTTCTATATTTCAAACCCATACAATCTTTTTATGCAATCAATATTTATTTAGATGAACTTACAAATTCTTTTCACACCTCTTATCTTCTACTTTGGACCATTTTTACTTTTTTTTCATATTTAATTTATTTATTTGTTCTATTTAGGTTTACATGATATCAGACTGCAATTTGATTCATTGTACACAGATGGAAGAACATTTCATTGCTCTGGTTGTAAGTGATATAGAATCACAACATACATGCAGTCATACATAAAGCTAGGGCTATGATGGCCATCATATCCCACCACCTTTACTGTCCCCATGCCCCCTCCCCCCTTACACCCCTGTGAACAGAGTTCCTCCATTGTTCCCGTGTCCTTCCTTACATTATGGATCAGCATCTACTTATCAACAAGTACATTCGACATTTGGTTTTCTGAGATTGGCTTACTTCGCTTAGCATGATATTCTCCAACTCCATCCATTTACCTGCAAATGCAATAATTCCATTCTCTCTTCCTGCTGAGTAATATTCCATTGTATATATATACCACAGTTTCTTTATCCACTCATCTATTGAAGGGCATCTAGGTTGATTTCAGTTTTTGAGCTGCTATAAACATTGAAGTGGCTGCGTCACTCTAGTATGCTGTTTTTAAGTCTTTAGGGTATAAACCGAGCAGTGGGATAGCTGGGTCAAATGGTGGTTCCATTCCAAGCTTTCTAAGGAATCTCCACACTGCTTTCCAGATTGGTTGTACCAATTGGCAGTTCCACCAGCAATGTATGAGCGTGCCTTTCCCCCCAAAACCTCGCCAACACTTATTGTTGTTTGTATTCTTGATAATTGCCATTCTGACTGGCATGAGATGAAATCTTAGGGTAATTTTGATTTGCATTTATCTGATTGCAAGAGATGTTGAACATTTTTTCATATGTCCGTTGATTGATTGTATACCTTCTTCTGTGAAGTTTGTGTTCAGCTCTTTGGCCCATTTATTGATTGGGTTGTTAGTTTTTTTGGGGTTAAGATTTTTGAGTTCTTTATATATCCTGGAGATGAGTGCTCTATCAGATATGTGTGTAGCAAAGGTTTGTTCCCAGAATGTTGGCTCTCTGTTCACTTCATTGATTACTTTTTTTGCTGAGAAGAAGCTTTTTAGTTTGAATCCATCCCATTTGTTGATTCTTGATTTTACTTCTTGTGCTATAGGAGTCTTGTTAAGGAAGTATGGTCCTAATCTGACATGATGAAGATTTGGGCCTATTTTTTCTTCTATTAGGCGTTGAGTCTCTGGTCTGATTCCCAGGTCCTTGATCCACTTTGAGTTGAATTTTGTGCATGGTGAGAGATAGGGGTTTAGTTTCATTTTGCTGCATATGGATTTCCAGTTTTCCCAGTACCATTTGTTGGAGAGGCTATCTTTTCTCCAGTGTATGTGTTTGGCTCCTTTATCTAGTATACAGTAACTGTATGTAAGTGGGTTTGTCTCTGTGTCTTCTATTCTATACCATTGGTCTACATGTCTATTTTGGTGCCAGTACTATGCCGTTTTTGTTACTATAGCTTTGTAGTATAATTTAAAGTCTGCTATTGTGATGTCTCCTGCTTCACTCTTCTTGCTAAGCATTGCTTTGGCTATTCTGGGTCTCTTATTCTTTCAAATGAATTTCATGATTGCCTTTTCTATTTCTATAAGGAATGACATTGGGATTTTAATTGAAATTGCATTGAATCTATATAGTGCTTTGGGTAGTATGGCCATTTTGACAATATTGATTCTGCCTATCCAGGAGCATGGGAGAGTATT
>CM053401.1:58432266-58503352 GCA_028644305.1 Xerus rutilus
GTGTCCTGTAAACCTCTTGTATTTGATTTTCCAATTCATTTTTTATATTTGGGAAATTTTCTGATATTATTTCATTGAAGAGATTGTGCATTCCTTTGGTTTGAAATTCTGCACCTTCTTCTATCCCAATAAATCTTAGATGTGGTCTTTTGATGCTGTCCCATATTTCTTGTATGTTCTGTTCATGATTTTTTACCATCTTCACTGTATGGTCAAGTTTATTTTCAAGATTGTATATCTTGTCTTCATTATCCGAGGTTCTGTCTTCCAAGTGATCTAGTCTACTGGTGATGCTTTCTATTGAGTTTTTTATTTGGTTTATTGTTTTCTTCATTTCAAGTATTTCTGATTGTTTTTTTTTTCATGATCTCTAGCTCTTTTTTAACGTACTCTTTTGCTACTTGTAATTGCTCTCTTATCTCTTTGTTAGAATGATTGATGGTTGCCTTTATTTGCCTTTATTTGCTCTCCTATTTCTTTGTTGGATTGATTAGTTTATGCCTGTAATTGTTCACTTATGTCTTCTTTAGTTTGCTGATCATTTTAATTATGTACATTCTGAAATTTTTCTCTGACATTTCAACAACTGTGCTGTCAATGGATTCTGTTACAGTGGTATCCAGGTTTATTTGGTGCACTTTCTTCCCTAGTTTTTTCATGTTGATTGTGTATCTTCCTTTCTTGCAATACTGATCTGAGGCATTGCAGCTTCTATCCTATAGTCTTGTATTGACACTCCAGATTACCTGTGTCTCACCTTGGAGCTACTTCTGTTCCTCCAGTGTCCCCAGATGGGCACTACTGCCACTAAAGTTGGTGGCAGAGGTAGTGGAGGTACCTCTAGAGGGCAGTGGGAGTGGCCTTGGCTGGGCTTCTGTGGCAGTCCCTGAAGGCTGTTTTGCCCCTCTCTTACACTCCTGCTGGTGAGCAGGGACTCTGGAACAGAACTGGTGGCGGGCCCATGTCTCACTTAGGCAGGGTCACAAGCAGGAGTGTCTGTGTGCAACCCTTACCATGGGTGTGAACTTCCCTTGGGATGGAGGCTAGCAGGCCCTGGTCTGCCTTCAGCTGGCACCCCTGGCATTCCCTGGGGGTGGTTTTGGGCCTTCTTTCTCGCATGTCCCCAGGAACTCTGGGGTGGAACTGGAGCGGGGCCAGGCCACACTTGGGTGGAGCCTACTCAAGCTGGGGTCTCTGCAGCGACTCTTACCCTGGGTGTGTTCTACCCTGTGGCTGGTAGCTATCAGTCTCTGGTCAACCCTTGGCTGGATGCCTGTGGAGTTTCCTGAGGGCAGATTTGAGCCCTCTGTGGCTCCTGCCAGTCCACAGGAACTGTGGAGTGGAATTGAGCTGGGGCCAGGCCCCACTTGAGTGGGCCCATCTCACACTGGGGTCTCTGCAGTGACTCTTACCCCATTTTTACTTCTATCTGAGGTGCCTTTATTAAATTGTCCTTTATTTGGAAAAGAAAATGTCTTCATCTCACCTAGAAATATTCTAGAAATATTTTCACTGGAGATACAATTCAAAGTTGACAATAATTTTCAACACATGGAAATAAAAGATCAATTCACTGTTTTCTGTCAGTTCAATACTGCTTTAAAGAAAATCTGTTTGTTTTTCTGACTTAAATTAGTAATACTTTCATTGTCTTTCTTTTCAGCAGATTTCCTGTGCTGTATCTAGGTCTTATTTTTGTTTATTTTAATTGTATTTCATCAAGCTCTGTAAGCCTATTGTTATGGAAAACTCTCAGCTATTATCCCGATTGTCTCTGTCCCCAAATGAATGCCTTTGACTTTTCCTCTGCACCTTCTACCTCTTACTGGATCTTTTCAAAAAAGTTTTTATATTTAAAGCATAACAATAAGAATCCTCTTACAGTCAGAATCTGGCGTGTGTGTGTGTGTGTGTGTGTGTGTGAGAGAGAGAGAGTATGTGTGTGTGTGTACACATGCACCTGTTAATGCTTTTCTCATGGCAATTTGTTGCTGTTGTTTGGTACTAGAGATTGAAACTAGGGGTGCTTTACTATTGAGCTACATCCTCAAATCTTTTTATTTTTATTTATTAATTTGTTTAAAGACAGGCTCTGCTAAGTTGCTTAGGGTCTTGTTAAATTGCTGAGGATGACCTAGAACTTGTGATCCTCCTGTCTTCTCCTCCTGAGTCACTGGGATTACAGTCATGCTCGACCATTCCCAATTGATAATTTGTTTTTAATGTACATTCATGATTGATTGGTGACTATTGCCTTGGAGGTATTTCTTTTTTTTAAAGAGTTTATTTGCCCGTTTTTTATTTTACAAAATGGGATCATATCATACATGATATTTTACACTTGTTGAAGTTATTCACATTACATTGTAAATATCTCTCCAAGTCAGTGAACATAAACTACAAAATAAAAGACCAAAATTTGGGCCTTTTCCTTTTTTTAAAAAAATTTTTATTCATTTATTTATTCTAATTAGATATATATGACAGGAGAATGCATTTTGTTTCACTATACACAAATGGAGCACTACTGTTCATTTCTCTGGTTGTACACGATATAGTGTTGCACCATATGTGCAGTCACACATGTATCTAGGGTAATGATGTCCATCTCATTCCACCATCTTTCCTGCCCCCATACCTCATCTTCTCCCTCCCTCTCCTTTGCCCAATCAAAACTCCTCCATTCTTCTTGTGCTCCTCTCCTCATTATGGATCAGTATCCACTGATCAGAGAGACCATTCGGCCTTTGGTTTTTTGGGATTGGCTTACTTCACATAGCATGATATTCTCCAACTCCATCCATCTACCTGCAAATGCCATAATTTTATTCTCTCTTTTATTGCTGAGTAATATTCCATTGTATGTATGTATATATATCATATACATATGATATATCACATATATCAGATATATATATCACATACATCACACATGTGATATATATATCACAGTTTCTTTATCTATTCATCTATTGAAGGGCATAGGTTGGTTCCACAGTTTAGCTATTGTGAATTGAGTTGCTATAAACATTGAAGAGGCTGCGTCACTGTAGTATGTTGTTTTAAAGTTATTAGAGTATAGACTGAGGAATGGGATAGTTGGGTCAAATTATAGTCCCATTCTAAGTTTTCAAAGGAATCTCCACACTGCTTTCCAGATTGGTTTCATCAATTTGCAGTCCCACCAGCAATGTATGAGTGTACTTTTCCCCCACATCCTCGTCAACACTTATTGTTGTTTGTATTCTTGGTAACTGCCATTCTGACTGGTGTGAGATGAAATCTTAGAGTAGTTTTGATTTGCATTTCTGTAATTACTAGAGATGTTGAACATTTTTTCATATATTTGTTGATCAATTGTATTTCTTCTGAGAAGTGCCTGTTCGGCTCCTTAGCCCATTTATTGATTGGGTTGTTAATTTTCTTGGTGTAAAGTTTTTTGAATGCTTTATATATCCTGGAGATCAGTGCTTTATCTGACATGCATGTGGCAAAGATTTGCTCCCAAAATGTAGGGTCTCTCTCTTCACCTCATTGATAGTTTCTTTTGCTGAGAAGAAGATTTTTAGTTTGAATACATCCCATTTGTTGATTCTTGATTTTACTTCTTGTGCTATAGGAGTCTCGTTAAGGAAGTAGGGCCCTAATCTGACATGATGAAGGTTTGGGCCTACTTTTTCTTCTGTTGGGTGTACGATCTCTGATCTAATTCCTAGGTCCTTGATCCACTTTGAGTTGAGTTTTGTGCATGGTGAGAGATAGGGGTTTAGTTTCATTTTGCTGCATATGGATTTCCAGTTTTCCCAGCACCACTTTGTTAAAGAGGCTATCTTTTCTCCAGTATATGTTTCTGGCACCTTTGTCTAGTATGAGATAACTGTATTTATGTGGATTTATATCTGTGTCTTCTATTCTATACAATTGATTTACATGTTTATTTTGGTGACAATAACATGCCATTTTTGTTACTATAGCTCTGTAGTATAGTTTAAGTTCTGGTATTGTGATGCCTCCTGCTTCACTCTTTTTGCTAAGGATTGCTTTGGCTATTCTAGGTCTCTTATTTTTCCAAATGAATTTCATGATTGCCTTTTCTATTTCTATAAGGAATAACATTGAGATTTTAATTGGAATTGCATTGAATCTGTATAGACCTTTGGGTATTTAGAGCTTTGGGTATTATGGCCGTTTTGATGATACTGATTCTGCCTATCCAAGAGCATGGGAAATCTTTCTATCTTCTAAGATCTTCTTCAATTTCTTTCTGTAGTGTCCTGTAGTTCTCATTGTAGAGATTTTTTACCTCTCTTGTTAGATTGATTCCTAAGTATTTTGTTTTATTTTTTTGAGGCTATGGTGAATGGAATAGTTTTCCTAATTTCTCTTTCAGAGGATTCATCGCATTTGATTTATGCATATTGATTTTATATCCTGCTGCTTTGTTGAATTTATTAATTCTAGAGGTTTTCTGGTGGAATTTTTTGGGTCATGTCATTGGCAAATACTGATAGTTTGAGTTCTTCTTTTCCTATTTGTATCATTTGTCTAATTTCTTTCATCTGTCTAATTGCCCTGGCTAGTGTTTCAAGGACTTTGTTGAATAGAAGTGATGAGAGAGGGCATCCCTCTCTTGTTCCTGTTTTTAGAGGGAATGCTTCCAATTTTTCTCCATTCAGGATGATGTTGGCCTTGGGTTTAGCATAGATAGCTTTTACAATGTTGAGGTATGTTCTTACTATCTAGTTTTTCTAGTGTTTTGAACATGAAGAGGTGCTGTATTTTGTCAAATCCTTTCTCTGCATCAATTGATAAAATCATGATTCTTATCTTTAAGTCTATTGATGTGATGGATTGTTTTTGGATTTCCATATGACAAACCAACCTTGCATCTCTGGAGTGAACCTCATTTGATCATGAGGTTCATATTTTTTAAATATGTTTTAAATATGATCATATTTTTTAAATATGTTTTTGTATGCAATTTGCCAAAATTTTATTGAGAATTTTTTCATCTATGTTCATTAGGGATATTGGTCTGAAATTTTCTTTCTTTGATGTGTCTCTGTTTGGTTTTGGTATAAGGGTGATACTAGCCTCATAGAATGAGTTTAGAAGGATTCCTTCTTTTTCTAGTTCATGGAATAATTTGAGGAGTATTGGTATTAATTCTTCTTTGTAGATCTTGTAAAACTCAGCTGAGAATCTATTTGTTTCTGGGCTTCTATTTGTTGGTAGGCTTTTGATGGTGTCTTCTATTTCCTTGCTTCAAATTGATTTGTTTAAATTGTGCATGTTCTCCTGGTTCAGTTTGGGTAGGTCATATACCTCTAGAAATATGTCAGTGTCTTCAGGATTTTCTATATTACTGGAGCTTAAATTTTCAAAATAGTTTCTAATTATCCTCTGTATTTCAATAGTATCTGTCATAATATTCCATTTTTCATCACAAATTTTAGTAATTTGGGTTTTCTCTCTCCTTTTCTTTAGGGTAGCTAAGGATTTGTCAATTTTATTTATTTTTTCAAAGAACCAGCTTTTTGTTTTTTCATGTTTTTCAGTTGTTTCTTTTGTTTCAATTTTATTGATTTCAACCCTAATTTTAATTATTTCCTGTCTTCTGCTTCTTTTGGTGTTGGTTTATTCCTCTTTTTGTAGGGCTTTGAGTTGTAATATCAGGTCATTTATTTGTTGACTTTTTATTCTTTTAATGAATGAGCTTCATGCAATGAGCTTTTCTCTGAGCACTGCCTTCATAGTGTCCCAGAGATTTTGATATGTTGTATCAGAGATTTTGATATGTTGATATTTTGATATGTTGTATCTCATTTACTTCTAAGAATTCTTTTCAATCTCCTCTCTGATGTCTTCTGTTATCCATGCATCCTTCAATATCATATTATTTAGTCTCCAGGTGTTGGAGTAGCTTCTAGTTTTTAATTTGTCATTGATTTCTAATTTCATTCCATTATGGTCTGATAGAATGCAGGGTAGTATCTCTATTTCTTTGTATTTGCTAAGATGTGCTTTGTGGCATAACGTATGATCTATTTTGGAGAAGGACCCAGGTGCTGCTGAGAAAAACTGTATTTACTTGATAGATGAAATATTCTATATATGTCTGTTAAGTCTAAATGATTGTTTTATTGAGTTCTATAGTTCCTGTGTTTAGTTTTTGTTTGGAAGATCTATCCAGTGGTGAGAGAAATGTGTTAAAGTCACCCAGTATTATTTTGTTGTGGTCTATTTCATTCTTGAAGTTGAGAAAAGTTTGTTTGATATATATAGATGCCCCATTGTTTGGGAAATAGATATTTAAGATTGTTATGTCTTGTTGATATATGATTACCTTAAGCAATATAAAATGATCTTCTTTATCCATTTTCACTAAGTTTGGTTTGAAGTCCACTTTATCTGATATGAGGATGGAAATCCTTGATTATTTACATGGTCCATGTGAGTGATATGTTTTTTTCCCATCCTTTCACCTTCAGTCTGTGGATGTCTTTTCCTGTGAGATGAGTCTCTTGAAGCCAGCATATTGTTGGGTCTTTTTAAAAAAATCCAGTCTGCCAGTCTATGTCTTTTAATTGATGAATTTAGGCCATTGACATTTAGGGTTATTGAGACATGGTTTGTATTCTTGTATATTTTAATTTATTTTTGGCCTTTGATTGGCCTTTCCCTTAGTGTAGTTACACTCTTTGCAGAATTTCATTATTGTTTTTGTTTACTCTTCATGGAATATTTTGCCAAGAATGTTCTGTAGTGCAGGCTTTCTTGCTGTATATTCTTTTAAGTTTTGTTTCATAGAAGGTTTTTATTTCATCATCAAATCTGAAACTTTATTTTGCTGGATATGAGATTCTTGATTGGAATCCATTTTATTTCAGAGCTTGGTATATGTTGTTCCAAGATATGGCTTTGAGGGTCTGGGTTGAAAAATCTGCTGAGATCTGAATTGGTCTTCCCCTATATGTAATCTGATTCCTCTCTTTCATGGCCTTTAAAATCCTATCCTTATTCTATATGCTGGGCATTTTCATTATAATGTGTCTTGGTGTAGGTCTGTTGTAATTTTGTACATTTGGTGTATAAGCCAAATACAGGTTCTATAAGCCTCCTGTATTTGATTTTCCAATTCATTCTTCATGTTTGGGAAATTTTCTGATACTATTTCATTGAAGAGATTGTGTATTCCTTTGGTTTGAATCTCTGTGCCTTTCTCTGTCCTGATAAATCTTAGGTTTAGTCTTTTGATATCATCCCATAATACTTGGATGTTCTGTTTATGGTTTCTTACCATGTTCACTGTGTGGTCAACTTTATTTTCAAGATTATATATTTTGTGTTTGTTGTCTGAGTTTCTGTCTTCCAAGTGATGTAGTCTGTTGGTGATGTTTTCTATTGAGTTTTTTATTTGGTTTATTGTTTCCTTTATTTCAAAGATTTCTGTTTATTTTTTTTTCAGAATCTCTATCACTTTCTTGAAGTAATCTTGCATCATATATTTGCTCTCTTATCTCTTTGTTGGTGTGATCAATGGTTGCCTATATTTACTCTCTTATCTCTTTGTTGGAATAATCAATTTTTGCCTCTATTTGCTCACTTAGGTTATTATTTAATTCAAAGATCATTTTAATTATGTACATTCTGAACTCTTTCTCTGACTTTTCATCTACTGCACTGTCTATATATTCTATTGTTGTAGTGTCTTGGTTTGTTTGGGGCGCTTTAAATAGAGACCACAGTGCAAGGCTCCTCTCCACCAGTGGGGAATGGGGTGTGGGTCACACCTCTCTGGGGCAGCCTTGGTGATGGTCCATATCCTGGCTCTCATCCCTAGGTGGAAGTGGCCATGTCCATGTGGCTGGGTAGCATCCCAAGTGGCTAGGTAGCATCAAACCCATAAGTACCTTGGTGTTGGGCTTCTATCCACCAGATTGTGTCCCAAGATAGAAGCTGCCACAACTAAAGATGGTGGTGACAGCAGTGCGGGTAACTTAAGATGGTGTTGAAGGTGTCTCAAGATGATGGCAACCACTTTCAGAGATGGGGCTGAAAGGGCAAGTCCAACAATAGCTTTGGGCAGCCTATTTGGAATGCAGCACTGTGATGTGCTGGCGTGGTCCTCAGCATGGTGGGCAGTCCTGTGCCTGAGCCTGCCTTGTCTCTGTGGAGATCAGTGGGGCTCAGAAGTATTTCTAAGAACAGTGGAAAACTAGAATAAAGTTACAGCCTTCCAGAGAGTATTTGAGTTTGCTTCTATTGGGCACCTGAGGGTAATTCTAGTTCAAACCACCCTAATTCTATTTCAAAGTTTGGGTTCTGGGACTATCTTGGATGCAGTATCTCATAGAAGGCCTGGATTCCTCTAGTTCATTCTCATCTTTGGTTCCCTAGCTTTTTGAGAAGAGAATCTCCTATGAGACTCCCTGTCTTGTCTGGTCTTTGAATTTGTCTTTTTTTCAGCAAAGTAAAAGTCATTCACATGCAATTTCAAGACTAGTAGAAACAATAAATCAACTTCAGACAAAAGTGGCTTCTGTGCCCATTTACCTCTAGAGTTCCTTTTGTTTCAGTAACTTCTATGTTGTTATTATTCTAAATATGTTGTTATTAGCTCCTCTAACTTTTAAATATTTATTTATTTATTTATTTATTTATTTATTTATTTATTCATTCATTCATTCATTCATTGGAACTGGGGACTGAACTCAGGAACTACCACTGAGCTATAGAGCTACATCCCTGGTTCTTTTAATTTTTTTTTTTTTTTTTGAGAGTTCTTACTAAGTTGCAGAGGCTGGCCTCAGCCTCCCAAGTAGCTGGGTCTACAGATGTGCATGGTTCTGATACCTCTAGTTATTGGTGATGAATTCTGCTTCCTCACATGTTAAAGTATAACATTAGAGAAGCATGCTGAGGCAAGCATATAAAGCAGGGTTTATTTAAAAAGAGTTAACGTAGACTTCTCCCAGGAGGAAGAAGGGAACCATAGATGATATCCTAGTATCCCAAGAAGTGAGGGTGTTCTGTCTTTTTTTATATGTTCGAGGATCCTTTGTTCTCTTGTTCTTCCCCTCATCTCTCTCCTTCCTGAGTAGGTGACTAGGCCCAGGAGATGCTCAGTGGGATGGCCAAAAAGTAAGAAGCAGATGGGCTGGAGGGGCCAAGGTGGAGTAATCTGGGCAGGAAGGGGGCATAATTAACAACTTTTATAACTCCCTGTAGAGAGGGACAATCCCTTGGACAGATTACCTTAGCAACAGGTTGGAGCAGGGGCTGGGTATCTTCATTGAGGGTGGAGAAACCACTGGGAAGGTATTAGCATTTCAATCCCTTTCCAACTTCCCAGACCCAAATTGGCCTCCTTCTGACTACCTATCTTTAACTCTGGCTTTACTTCCACTTGACTTTTCCTTTGTTTCTTATTGATGCATTAAAATTCTACATGATAGTAGGTAGCTCCTCTTTTAAAAGGGTATGTTTTTTGTAATACTTTAATTGGAAATTTGAGGTTTGCTTTGTTTCATTTTATTTTCACAAGGGTTTGTCCATATTCTTAAACCATTATTACAGAGATTCTGAAGTTTCAGGATTTCCTCTGACATTTATTTATGCCTGCTTTCTGGCTTTGGAGGGTTCATATTCTTCAGTTCTTGGTCTGCTCATATTAATTTCTTACTTACCAGTGCTGTGTGTGTATATTATGTACATAAGATGAGAGGAGGAAGCTTTTCTGCACCAGGCAACAGACTAAATGCTTTATAATTTGTCTTCGCAACAACCCCAGGAAATGGTAGAGTTGGTGGAGGCTATTGTTTCCCCCTTTTATGTAAGAGGAAAATGAGTTTTAGTAACTTCACCAAGGTCATAAAACCAGCAGGTGGCCACGCCATAGCCTCAAGCAAAAGTCTGACACCACAGTCTGGGCTCTTAAATACTGAGTCCCCTGCAGTCCCCATTTACAGAGATTTAGTAAGTTCCTATAATTAAAGTCATTAGAGATGTAATCACTTAGAACTTGATTTTGATTCAATATGCACAGAAATAATAATTTAGACTCAATATGCACAGATATGCATAAAATAGTCATGGCACTGCTAGTCAAAGCTATGATTTCAGCAGCCCCTCCATTTGTGGTGTACAGAGTTCTACATTTCTCTCATGAAAGCATGATTGCTGGCAAAACCTCAAACTGTCAGGGCAAAACCACTGCCATTTCTTTTTTTGGGGAGGGGGCACCAGGGATTGAACTCAGGGGCACTCAAACACTGAGTCACACCCCTAGCCCTACTTTGTATTTTATTTAGAGACAGGATCTCACTGAGTTGCTTAGCTCCTTGATTTTGCTGAGGCTGGCTTTGAACTCGCGATCCTCCTGCCTCAGCCCCCTGAGCTGCTGGGATTACAGTTGTGCGCCACCAAGCCCTGTACCACTGCCATGTTTTTTCTCCTGCTTTTTTCCATCTTTAAACATTTAGAGCAGAAGGTAGCAATAGGCTCACTTACAAAGTCCACAATCCTATTGCAATCTTGGGTTGACAGATCTATATTTTTTAAACATAAAAAACAAGAGTGGATTTCCTTTGGGGCTTTGGTCATTCCTGTGGGTTTTGCATAAAGTTATTCATTGTAGTGGGTAAGATTGTGGGCTTTAGGACCAGATTGCCTCAGTCCAAATTCTGACTACTGCTTACTGGCTACACGACCTTTGTTTGGCAAATTATTTGACCTATATGTGCCTCAGTTTTATCACCCCCCAAAATGAACACTATCAACATTCATTTCATAGTGTTGTTATAAGGATTATATGAGGAACAAGCATAAGGGAGTTAAAACAGTGTTTGATGCATAGATAGAAACTTGAATATTTAATAGTAGTAATTAATATTTTAATTGTTTATTTCTGAGTAGTTTTTAACCTCAGCTTATGTTTTTTCCCCCTAAACCAAGAATTTTCTTAAAATTTCCAAGTGAAAAAATTTTCCAAATGATTAGTATATTTATTTTTATTTTACTTATTCCTAGTTTGAGAGTCTATTTTAAGCAGAACATAACTAAAATTCCAAAGCCATAGTCTTAAAAGAATTTCAGTAATCTAATATCTGAACAGATTTTGTTTCAGAAATATTTGAAATTCTGTTTTCATAAGAATAGAGAATTATCTAGCATACTATAGTGACATGACCACATCAATGTTCATAGCAGCTCAATTCACAAGAGCTAAGCTGTGGAACCAGCCTAGGTACCCTTTAATAGATGAATGGATGAAGAAGATGTGGTACATATACACAATGCAATATTACTAGCCATAAAGAATGAAATTCTGGCATTTGTTGGAAAATGGATGAAACTAGAGACTGTCAAGCTAAGTGAAATAAGCCAGTCCCAAGAAACCAAAGGCCAAATTTTGTCTCTGATATGTGGATACTGTCTCACAATAGGTGCAGTTTGGGAGTGGGGAGTATCAGTGGAGATTCACCGGATTGGATGGGGTGGCAGGGATGAGGGGAAAGAAAGGAAGATGGGAATGGGAAAGATGGTAGAATGAATCAGACATAACTTTCATATGTTCATATATGAATACATGACCAATGTAACTCCACATCAGGTACAAACACAAGAATGGGAAGTTTACTCCATGTATATATGATATGTCAAAATACATTCTACTGTCATGTATAACTAAAAAGAACAAATTAAAAAATTATTAAAAAAAGAATACAGAAAATTATGTGTATACTAATAGACTTCTATTAAATCATTCTTGCTAATGTGAATTTTCTAAACTCTACACTTAGAACTGAAAATCTAAGTGTAGAGTATTAGAAATACTCTATTAGGGTCTGAAATTTTCTGAAAAATAAAAAATCTTCCACATTTTCTCTAGATACATGCACTTGGGATTTAAATCTCTTTAAAAAATTGTTTTGTTTTTTTTTTTGAAATCCTGTTTTGTAGTTAGTGGTTCTGATCTCTGCTGAGAGTCATATTTCCTATTCAATTATCTTTTTCCTTCTCATATTATTGACCTCTTAGAATCTCTGAGAATTGAGTTTTGGTTAAAGATTAGAATGCTCTTGGGCTGGAGTTGTGGCTCAGTGGTAGAGCACTTGCCTAGCATGTGTGAGGCACTGGGTTCAATTCCCATCACTGCATATAAATAAACAAATAAAAAAAAAAGGTCTATCAACATCTACAAAAATACTTTTTAAAAAAGATTAGAATGCTCTTTGTAGGAGCTTGAGGAACCTATGACAGAGTGAGGAAGAAGATAGACAATCCATCAACAAATATATGAAAAAACGTTCCACATCTCTAGCCATTAGAGAAATGCAAATCAAAACTACTCTAAGATTTCATCTCACTCCAGTCAGAATAGCGGTTATCAAGAATACAAGCAACAATAAGTGCTGGTGAGGATGTGGGGGAAAAAGCACACTCAAACATTGCTGATGGGATTGCAAATTGGTGCAACCTATCTGGAAAGCAGTATGAAGATTCCTTAGAAAACTTGGAATGGAACCACCATTTGACCCAGCTATCCCACTGCTCGGTTTAAAAACTTAAAAACAGCATACTACAGTGACGCAGCCACTTCAATGTTTATAGCAGCTCAATTCACAATAGCTAAACTGTGGAACCAACCTAGATGCCCTATGATAGATGAATGGATAAAGAAACTGTGGTATATATACACAATGGAATATTACTCAGCAATAAAAGAGAATAAAATTATGGCATCTGTAGGTAAATGAATGGAGTTGGAGAATATCATGCTAAGTGAAGTAAGCCAATCTCAGAAAACCAAATGTCGAATGTACTCATTGATAAGTGGATGCTGATCCATAATGTGGGGAAGGACATGGGAACAATGGTGGATCTCTGTTCACAAGGTGTAAGGGGGGAGGGGGCATGGGGACAAAAAAGGTGGTGGAATATGATGGTCATAATAACCCTAACTTTATGTATGACTGCATATATGTTGTGATTCTATATCACTTACAACTGGAGAATTGATATGTTATCCTCTATCTATGTACAATGAATCAATTTGCACTGTTAACATGTAAGCCTAAATAAAACAAATAAAAAAAAAGAAAAAAAAAGTGTAGAATAACAGTGACAAACTACAGCCTACATTGATGCTTTTGTAAATAAAATTTTATTAGAACACTTAAAAAAAAAACAGCATACTACAGTGATGCAGCCACTTCAATGTTTATAGCAGCTCAATTCACAATAGCTAAACTATGGAACCAACCTAGATGCCTTTCAATAGATGAATAGATGAAGAAACTGTGGTATATATACACAATGGAATATTACTCAGCATTAAAAGAGAATAAAATTATGGCATTTGAAGGTAAATGAATGGAGTTGGAGAACATCATGCTAAGCAAAATAAGCCAATCCCCAAAACTAAATTCCAAATGCTCTCTCTGATAAGTGGATGCTGATCCATAATGTGGGAGGGGGCATGGGAAGAATGGAGAAACTTTGGTCAAAGGGGAATGAAGGGAGAGGATGGGACATAGGGGCAGGCAAGATGGTGGAATGCCACGAACAGTAATGCCCTAGGTTCATGTATGACTGCACATATGGTGTAACTCTATATTGTGTACAACCAGAGAAGTGAAAAGTTGTGCTCCATTTGTGTACCATGAATCCAAATGCATTCTGCTGTCATGTAACCTAATTAGAATACATTAAAAGAAGAATAATCCAGTAAGATTCTACCTTAAAAAAAAAAAAGAAAGAAAAAGCAATGGATGACTATATTAAGCTTGCTCTTGCTTATTTTTAAACTGTAATATTCCTTTGGCTTCAATTAGTACAACTTTTGTTTTTCTGCTGGCAGCCCAAGGAGCCCACCAGAAATCAACCCATCAGCCCAAAGAAGCAACCTCAAATAAGATTCTGTGCAAAGAGGTAAGAACTCCCTCCCTCCCGACCCTCTTTCGTCAGGGACAGGCTGCTTTCTCTCAGGGCAGCTCTGCAGAGGCTGTGTTACCAACGCTCAGAAGGGACGACATTGCACACATGGTGCCGTGTCTGTGTTCTCAGGCTTCTAGGAGAATTTCCCTCTCCACACTCTACCTATGGAAGTTGCTAGGCAGCCAGGAGATGAAAGCGTTGGAGGATGTGACCGTTTTCTTGCAACTCTTTGTCTGTTTCTTCCTACACAGAGCAAAGCAGCTTTCCTGTGGGGATTTATCTTCAAAAGCAAAGCATTCTTGTCTTTGCTTCTCTGCCTGCATTATTAGTAGTAATGGAGTGGCCCGGTTTTCTAAGGCTACAGAATCAAGGGAGCACAACCCCTGCATTTAACTGTCTGGGTCGCACCTCCTGCCTAGAATGCCTCCCCCTGCCCTGGAAGGCCTTTGAAGGTTGCTCAGTGCAGGGTTGGTACTGCACTGGTGGAAGGAGTTGCTTTGCTGCCAGACATTTCTCTTGCACAACTCTCCCTTCGTTCCCACGTGGACACTGTTCTTTGTATAACTGTGACACCCTTGGTCTGCTGTCAGCTGGCTCTGTCTTTTGAACTGTTGTTGTGGTTGTGGTGACAGGTTTGTTCTTCCTCACCTACTCTTTATCTAGCAATCCCTAGAGTATATCTGAAAAACAACTCATTAACTTAGGAGGAAAAACCTTAGCTGAGTTTGACTCGCCTGTTTTTTATACCTGCCAAAATCTTATTGTTTGAAGATGAATTTAAATGCTATTTCTTCTTTTAATCCTTTGTTTTAATCTCTCATTATATTATATTATGCATTTCAAGGAACTTATTGCAAACTGTTTCTGGAGCAATTAGTGAGCGTGTTTTATCTTATTCAGTTTTGTTTGTATCTTTGAAAGAAAACAAATTCCTTTTTAAAAAGTAGTCACTTAATAGTGGTTACATAGGGAAGCATTGTTATTTATTTAGCAATGTGTTGTCACCATGTGAACTACCAGCTAAGAGACAAAGTGGTGTATTTCCATTTTAAGTGAGTGTGTATGCGTGTAAGAAACTTTGTTGTCTTTTGATACATGATATGCAATACCCTTCCTGGGTGTCTGAGAGCTACCAGCATTTACTTCTGCAACTCTCCCTTTTCTATGTCCCATAGCTTAACCATTTTTGATAGACTTTTTTGTTGTTGTTGGATTGTAAATACCTACTGACTATGTGTTATCTGTAGAAGGTCCAGATGTTCTAGGTTGCTTTGGGACTGTATTAGTTTTCTGTTATTATAACAAAATACCTGAGGCAAACTCACTTTATGAAGCTCACAGTTCTGGAGATTCAAAAGCATGGCACAGGCTCAATTCAGCTTTGCTCTGGTGAAGACTTCATAGCAAATGTCAGGAGTGCATGTGAGAAGAGATCTAAGCTGGAAGCCAGAGAATGACTCAGAGATTGGGTTCACTCTTAACCAATCTCTCTCTCTCAAGAAAGAACCCAAGGGTTCCATAAGAGTTACCTTAATCTCTTCTGAGGGTAGCTCCCCCAGTGACCTGAGGACCAGCCACTAAGCTCCACCTCTTAAAGACCACACCACCTCTCAGCACTGCCACATTTTAGGGCTAAAGTTCCCAGAACATGAACCTCTGTGGGACATACTGAAACCATATCCAAATCATACCATTTAACAGACAGCAGAATAATTAAGAATCTGGAACAAGATCATGAATATACATTGTTGTCCATCACATATGAACAGAGCCTGTTTCTGATCTTTCCTCCTGATAGGTATAGAAAAGGATAGATTAGCCAGATTAATAGCTACATTTCACATTCTAGAGCCTATATTTATATTCACTAGTAAAGATACCACACCTGGCACAGTAACTGCAATAAAGACAATGACTTAATTAAGTTTGTGCTACTCCACTGCCATCCGCTATGATTTATCAGGTATTTGTAGAAGCCGTACAGGTGAGTTCAGTGAGAATATGCACAGGGCTAGGTACCATTACCCTTGCATTGCTGAAATCTGAGAGTGACTCTAATCTCTCTCATTGCTCCCTGGAAAGCGATATTGTTTATTAATTTATTCTTTTGGTTAAAGTGGGGCAGTTTCAAGGGCTTCCACTTGACCTTTCCTGTTATAATTCTTTTAGTGGTTAAGGGAGCAATGTTCAATGTGAGAGTTTTGCAAATTAGCATGTACATTCCATTTACACTTAGGAACTAGAGAAATGACCATTAGCTCCATGGACCCAAAGGTACTACTATTATCTGACACCAAATGACTCTGTTACAATGAAAGTTCAGGATCTGAGTATAAGTGTCAATGGGGACCCTGTGCATAATAGCCCTTTTGAGATCTGGGTAGTCTACTTCCTCCAGGATATGGTTATCTGAATAAATTACCAGAGTCCCTTTTCAGGAAGCTCTAGGATAATCACTACTGTATAAAGTTGTGGTATTAAAGTTTCCTCACTTTCATTTTTATATCAACATATATTTTTAATTTTTATATAATTTTAAACTCACAGAAAAGTCGCAAGAATAATGCAAATAATTCTTGGATACTTTTCACCCAGGTCCCTCAAATGTTAACGTTTTCCTGTACTTGCTCTATCCTTTTCTCTGTAGATAGATAAGAGGGTATGTATCACACACATTTTTTTCCTGAGCTATATAAGACTGTTACAAATGTGATTCACCTTTTGTTCTAAACACTTTAGCATGCATTTTATAAAAGCAAAAAATTCTCTTAAATATCCACACTACAATTATCAAATCATGAAATTAAAATTGATGCAATTCTATTATGTGAACTATAGACCTTATTCAGATTTTACCAATTGTCCCCAGAACACCCTTTATAGCAAAAGAATATCCAGGACCATGCATTACATTCAGTTGTCCACTCTTTTTAGTTTTGTTAATCTACAGCAATTTCTGAGTCTGTCTTTGTATTTCATGAAATTGACATTTTTGAAGAGTACAGAAAAAGGTTTTATATATAACAGTAGAATGTATTTTGACATATTATACATATATGGAGTACAACTTCCCATTCTTCTGGTTGTACATGATCTGGAATTACATTGGTCATGTGTTCATATATGAACATGTATGAACATAGGAAAGTAATGTCTGATTCATTCTACTAACTTTCCTATTCCCAACCCCCCTCCATTCCCTTCACACCCCTTTGTCTAATCCAAAGTAGTTCTGTTTTTCCCTACCCTCCAACTCCATTATGAGTTAGTACCCGCATATCAGAGACAACATTCAGCCTATGGTTTTTAGGGTATTGGCTTATTGTACTTTGCATAATAGTCTCCAGTTCCATCCATTTACCAGCAAATGCTATAATTTCACTTTTATTTATGGCTGAGTAATATTCCATTATGTGTATGTATCACATATTTATCCATTCATCTATTGAAGGGCACCTAGCCTGATTGCATAGTTCAGCTATTGTGAATTGAGCTGCTATAAACATTGATGTGGCTGTGTCACTGCAGTTTGCTGATTTTTAGTCCTTTAGGTACATATCAACGAGTGGCATAATTGGGTCAAATGGTTATTCAATTCCAAGTTTTCTGAGGAATCTCCATACTGCTTTTCAGAGTGCAGACCTATTATTTTGTAAAATGTCCCTCAATATGGGTTGGTTTGCCTCATGATCAGATGCAGGAAATGGATTTTTGGTAGAATTACCACTGAAGCAATATTGTATCCTCTTCCATCATAGTAAGATGCACAGATTAGTCTCGCTACTGGAAATGCTAAATTTGATAATTTGAGTAAGGTTGTTCTTGTCAGTTTTCTTCACTGAAAATTAGTATCTGATACTCTGTAATTAGTAGGTGTCTTATAAGGATGATACTTGAGATTATGGGAATGCTATATTCGCTTTCTTATCAAACTTTCATTATTGTTTTAGCAATCATTGATTATTCTTGTCTGAATCTTTTTTTTTTTCCAGTTCTGGGGAAGATGCTTATTAAATAGTTATGTCTAAGTTCATTATTCATTCAATAGTTACTCATTGGCTTTCTACTGCAAGAAAGAGCTATTTCTTCTCCTTTATTGTATCAGTGTAGATGTATGGAATTTTTACTTATTTAGTATGTTGTGATACTTTACCAAATTATCTCAGATTTATCTGTCTTCTCTTTCAATCAGTGAATTCTGGATCTGAGAACTTACTCAGGTCTGGAAATTAGGAAAAGCATCATAGGTCTCTATTAGGGAAGCTGATATCAATTTTCTGCCTATATATTCTTGGCCTCTTATTGCTTAATAGTATTAATAGGCCAAGAATATATATATATCTATACATCTCTATATATTTATAAATCTATATATCTATCTATATTTATATCTCTATCTATCTGTCTATCTATATATAGAGAGAGAGGCTATGTGTCTTGCCTCTAGGAATATCAGGTCCTATGAATCCCTGTAGATCAGTCAACCTTGGCTACTATTCTGATTTTGCTGTCTATTTTAGCAAACATGACCACTTAAATTCTGGCAACTACATGCTGCTATGAGGCCCCTGGTATTTTTGTGTTTTGTAATCCCCATTATAGCTAGTGATGGACCCACTGTCAGTTTACAGAAAATAGCTATTTCTAAGCTTCTCTACGATGCCAGTAAAACCTTTTCACCAGCACATTTAATATTATCTTGATAACCAGAATGTTCTCTAGGATCTTCCAAGGATATAGCCAGTTAATGGGTTTTCTGATACAAAGGATTATAATAAGTCCATTCTAGCATGCTCATTTCTGTGAGCCTTTTAATTGTTCCTCTACACTCTATCATGGTAGTTCTGCTAGCTCTTTTTCACTTCATATGTGCCATTAAATTTTCTAGGTTCCAAGAGCTATGTCATCAATAGATTAGGAAAAACCTCTGGAGCTTTATCAGGGTGGGAAATCTTGTGTCATGGAAGACTGACCCCAAGTTCATAACTCTTTTTTATCCGGCTTCATATTCTACTCCTCTCAGTCCTCATGGTCCATGTCCAGGCAACTTCTCCTCTTCCCTGTGAGCACATCTTTGCCAGCCCCTATAGTTGTTTAGAGTATAATCCATCTCATCCATTTGGAGGTCTGAGTTGGACCATTCTGTTTTGACCATAATTTTTGGTGTAAGAGGGGATGTGGGAGCAGATTCCAGGGAAGAAACCACTGTCCCATAGGTACTTTCCTCCACTGAAGAACCTACATTGTCTCAGGCAAGGAGTAGCCACTATTCTCTAACATGAGGAAACATTTACAAGCTCAAAAGATTCAGGGTAATTTGAGGTTCAACGTTGTCAAGTGTGTTTACCCAACTCTCCTCATCCCAAGTCTTAGAGTTCCTGCTTTCCTATTAGGGCTATGAGTGTTATGATTTGGATATGGGATGTCCCCCAAAAGCTCCTGTTAATGTAAGTGTAGTAAGAGGCAAACTAATTAGATTATGAGAGCTGTAACCTAATTAATCCATCCTAGTTTGAATGAAATATGGGCATGGCTGAAGGAGGTGGGTCACTGGGGAGCGTGCCTTGGAAGAGCTATTCTTCTTGTGGTCTCTTCCTCTCTCTTTGCTTTCTGTCCCCACCATGAGCCAAGCAGCTTCCTTCTGCCGTGCCCTTTCTCAGTGATGCTCTGCCTCACCTTGGGCCCAGACCAATGAAGCTGGCTATCCATGAACTGAGAACTCTGAAACTATGAGTCCTGGATAAACTTTTCTTCTTTTAAGTTGTCCTTGTCAGTTATTTTGGTCACAGCAATGAAAAAGCTAACTAAAACAGAAATTGGTACTAAGAAGTAGTGTTGTTTCTGTGACTAACTTGACCATATGACTCAGAAGTTGTTGAAAATTGTTTGTAGCAGGAATTATAAAAAGTTTAGAGGTATAAGCTGGAAAAGCTTTAGAATGTTCTAAGCAAAGCTTAATGGACAATTCTTTTGAGAGCTAAGAAGACTAGAATGCTCACAGGGGTGTGGACTGTGCTTATACAGTTTCAGAGCAAAATGAGGATTCTTTTGGGAGTTGGACTAGAGGCCACCCATGTTATATTCTGGCAAAGAACTTGGTTACATTTTGCCCATGTCCTGAGACTTTGTGTGAACTTAAAAAGGATGGACTAATTAATCTGGTGGAGGAAATTCCAAGGCAGCACAGCATTCAGTCAGTGGCATGGATGTTGCTGACAGCAACTGGCAAGACCAGAGGGTTGGGGCTGCCTGAGCTATTTGAAAAGAACATCTCACAGCCATGTATTCCAGATGCTGTACACAGAATTACAGGACCTGTTTCCCTGACTGGGTTTTGATCTTGCTTTGGTCTATACCTTCTTTCTAGGCTCCTATTCTCTCTTTTGGAATGGGAATGTTTATGTCTAGATGACACATCTATTGGTGAAAGAGGTGTATTGAAATCACTCAGTGTTATTGTACGGGGGTCTCTCTGAGCCTTTAAGTTGAGAGTGTTTGTTTATGTACTTAGATGAACCCATGTTTGGGCATGAATATTTACCATCATTATATTTTCTTGTGGGATTGTTCCCTTAACTAGTATGAAGTGACTTTCTTTGCCTCTTCTGATTAATTTCAGCTTGAAGTCTGTTTTGTTGGATATTAGAGTAATTACTCTTGCTTTTTTGAGGGCTCAATTTGCATGGCATAACAATTTCTATGCTTTTACTTTAATCTCATTTCACTTTAAGACTGTGTTTGCCTGTAAGGTGAGTCTCTTACAAACAACATATAGTTGGTCTTGTTTTTTAGTCTCTTCTGCCAGTTTATGTTTTTTAATTGGAGAATTGAGACCATTTACATTCAATGTTATTATAGAGAGATGTTTATTAATTCTTGCCATTTTGATTTAAAACTTTTCTAAAGTTTCATTTGATTCTGTTTCTCATTTGCTCCTCAAATGAGATTTGCCCACTTTCAAGCTCTGGGATTTGTTTTAGATTACTTCTGTGTGGAGTATTTCCTTAAATATTTTTTGTAGTTCTAGCTTAGTAGTAGTCATGAATTCTTTTAGTTTTTGCTAATCTTGGAAGGTTTTTATTTATCTTTAATTTGAAGAGTAGTTTTGCTAGATATAGCAATCTTGGTTGACAGTTATTTTCTTTCAGGATTTGGACACACATTCCAAGCCCTTCTGGCTTTTAGAATTTGTGATATCAGAAATGATTCTGAATGACTTGCTAATAAATGTGACCTGACATTTTTTATATGGAGGCTTTTAAAATTCTACCTGTTCTGTATGTTAGGTATTTTAATTATAAAGTGTTGTGGACAGGTTCTTTTTGGATCTTGTCTATTAGGGGTTCCAAATAACTCCTATATTTGAATATCCATCCCATTCTCAAAGTTTGGGAATTTTTCTGTTAATATTTCCCTGAAGAGGTTATTGTTGCCATTAGCCTGTGTCTCACAACTCTCTTCAATTCCAATGATCTCTAAATTTGATCTTTTAAAGTTGTCCAAGAATTCCTATACCTTCAGTCCATGGTTCCTTCTTTTCTTTTCTTTGGTACTGTCTGAATGCTCAAGGCTGGGCACTGTGTCTCACAGCTCTGAAATTCTGTCTTCAGCATGGTCTACTCTTTTAGAAAAACTTTCAACCAAACATTTTAATTGATTTATCATATCTTTTATTTCTAAGATTTCTGTTTGATTCTTCTTCATTATCTCTACTTCTTTATTGAATTTCTCGTTCATATACTGTAGTGACTTCCTTGATTCATTCAGTTGTTTTTCTGTGTTCTCTTGGAATTTATTGATCATTTTTATAATAATTCTTTTGAATTGCTTATCTGGTTTTCATTCACTTTGATATCTTTGTTGTCAGTTGCTGCTGCATTAAAAACTTTAGGAGACATCATGGTACCTTGTTTTTGTATATTTCTTATATTCCTATGTAGGGTTTTATGAATCTGTTGGAATGAATTTCTCTTCTACTCTTATGTGTGGGCCTTTTTAGGGCACAGTCTTTTCTTGACAAAGTGTTCTGGGATATCAGTTTCTCATAAACTTTTCTATGTTTCCAAGGGGACTTTGTGTAGTTTTCCTGCTATTTCTTTAGCAATGATTAATGTATTTTGATACAGTGTATATTGTGTCAGGGCTTAAGGATTTCATTTTCTTTGTAGGTCTCAAAAGAGTGGGGTCCTTCTTGTAGATCTGGCAACTGTGTTGTGTATAGTAGTGTATTTGGGGTACACTGTCTGGTTTGCTCTTGTTCACTTAACTGTATAATCTAGGGGGGATATGGGAGAATATAGATTGAGACTCCTCAAAGATGTGTTGCTCACAGTCTTTGTGTTAATTCTGTTTTTACTATAAGAATGGCCATCAATGTGTGGGACTTGAGGCTCCTCTTGCTGTTCCTACATAGGGCCATTTGTTAGTTTGGATTTTTTTCCCCTTGCATTCTTTGAATAAAAGTACCATGGAAGTTTGAGCATGGTTATTATGTATGTGGAGCAAGATGTGCTGTTTCTTGACTGGGTTAAGCTCAGCAACAGAGTCTCTACTCTATGAACACCTAGTGTCCCAGTAGATACCCAGAACTTCATAGAAAAGGGAGAAATAAACAATAGCAACAATAGCAGCAAACTATATTCAAAATTAAAATAAATACACTGCTTACTGTCACATCTATAACACTATCACCAAAACAGGAATGGTCAGGTCAGAAATTGCCCACAGGAAAAACAGTAAGTAGTCATGAACCAGATCAGGCATTAAATAATTTTAATAACTGCAATGACATGAATGGTAGGGGCAGGAATTATGTAAACCAAATAGTTCTAAAAAATAGTAAAAATGAAGATCCTCAAAAGAAAATGTGATGAGAGGGAAAAAGAAAGTTCAGAATGCTCAAAATGTGAACAGAGAGAAAGCAGACGAGATGTAGCAAGTGACGGCTATAAAGAAGCAGGAGATAAAAGAAACAAGTAAATAAAAGAAACAATATAAGTAAAGAGGGAGATAGAGACCCAGAGAATTTGGTTACTAGAGGGAAAAGAAAGAAGAGGAAGAGAAACAAAGAAACAAATAAAAACAAAGTAAAAAAAAACAAAGTGAAAGGAAAACCAAACAAACTGAATAAACAAACAAAACCCCTAACCCTCAAAAGGCAAGACAAAGGGGAAAAAACCACAAAAATACTAAAAATGAGAAAAAAATGAAGAAATATGTATTATATGTGTATATATGCTATATATATATGTTACATATATGAACCAATCAATACAGCAAGAACACTCCTCCAATAAAATTCTTAATGAAAATAAAATAGTTGTAATAGTTGTCTCTACTGAACACTGAGGTGGCCAAAACTGTTGATGCAGGTGGATAATCACTGCCTATGCCTGACTGTCCTACGTTTTCTTTCCTCTTGGGCTATGTGTACCTCTTAGAGCAAAGGTTGGAGGTTGTAAAACACTTCCTCTTTTTGTGTGTCTAAGCTGCCAGCTTGAGTGACTTAAAACTGAAGCTGGTTAAAATAGCTTTCAGTTTCCTTTCTTACCAGTATAAGGTAGGAAAGAATAGAAAGTATTGTCAATTTTCTTTTTTTATTCTGGAAAGACAAGATGAGTGCATTCTCAGGATGAGACTGCTGCAGAATCCTACATGGGGAGTTCTGGTAGCTGGCGCATAGCTCTAAAAGGCCTTGGGGACTTTTTTTGGGTGGTATCTGTTCTAGAGAGATTAGATCAATACATCCCTAGGCTGGGCAGGTACTGATCTCTGCTGGGTGTCTGGAACTCAGGAGCCTCTTAAGAATTCTACCCACTTAGCTTAATTCTACCCATTCAACCCTCTACAGGTCTCATACACTCTGCCACCCATGAATATGGCCTTCCCAAGCCCAGTCCCCAAGTGTAATCATGTTTGCTCACCTTTTCAGTTTCCTGACCTCCTTTAGTTGGTCATGTGAGCCACCAAACTCAAAGGGAAACTAAGTTGCACACTCCTTCCTATTGCTGACTTGAATCCACCTAGGTATCATCTTTTCTGCTCCCATTTCAAGCATGTTCTGCTGGGTCACATGGTAGACACTTGCTGAGATGGTATAGCAATGTTTGCTGTGATCTCCCAAGCACTCACAGCAGCAAATTACAGCATGGACTCCTCAAGATGGCTCCTTGCCTCAGGTCTCTACTTGCCAGTTGAGAAACAGAGCACTTTTCAAGTACCAGCTCACTGTGCAGCCTCTGGGTCAACTAAGTTTAGACTGCTTTTCTGTTCCACAGATTTTCTGTGCTAAATCAGTCTGTTGCGTTTCTCACTCTATTTATGTTATCCCTCCCCTCTATAGTGAATTGGTGCTTCTGCTTCTGCTGCGAACAGCTTGGCTCCAAGGTACTTTCTTGTCCTTTATTCAGTGCACCTGATTTCCAAGTCTCTAAGAGTCTTTGACCATATGATGTCTAATTTCAATGAATTCTCTTTTTCACCCACATTGCTGTGAAGCAGTACTCCTACTGCTTGAATCCTGAGTCATGGAATAATTAGAAATGCAGACTTCCTCTCAACTATGACCTTTTCACAAATGGTTTTTATTATGTTGAGGTATTTTTATTTTATTCTTAGTTTGTGATTTTTTTGTTTTATCTTGAAAGGGTATTAAATTGTATTCTATGTTCTTTTAATATGGTATATTACATTGATTTTCAAAGGTTAAGCCATCCTTGCATTCCATGAATAAATCCCACTTGATCATATTATCTAATCCTTTTAGTATGCTTTTTCAATCAAGTCTCTAGTATTTTATAGGTTACTAGATTTTTCCATGTATATGTTCTGTCGGAGAACCTTACCTTTTCATTTGGCTTCATGTTGTTGTCTAGCATCTTTAATTTCAACTTGAAGGATTCCATTTAAACAGTTCTTAAAAAGCTGTTCAAGTGATAATGAACACATTCCGCTTTTACCTGAGAAAGTCTTAATTTCTCTACCTTGGAAGGACAGTTTTGCTGGATATAGTAGTTTCTATTGAAAAAAAATTTTTCAAATGTTTGAATATTGGGGCTGAGGATATAGCTCAGTTGGTACAGTGCATACCTCACATGCACAAGGCCCTAGGTTCGACCCCTGCACACACACACACACAAATGCAGTATATCATCCCACTCCTTCTAGCCTGCAAAGTTTCTGCTGATAAATCCACTCATAATCTTATAGAAGCTCCTTTATATATGATTGATTTTTTCTTGTTGTTTTCAAGATGCTTTCTTTGTCTTTCATTTTAGATAGTATTACATTTTAGATAACGTGTCTTTTTGTCATTGTATCTGGACTTATCCTAGTTAAAATTCATTGAGCTCATTGAATTTGTACATTTCTTTCAGTCAACTTTAGGAAGTTTTTAGCCTTTTTTTTTTTCAAATGAACTCTTTGCTCCTCTCTTTCTTCCTGGTATCATGTATAGGTTATTTTCATTGATGATGTCCCACAAGTTTCTTAAGTTCTCTTGGCTTTTCATCATTCTTTTTTTCTTTTCAGACTAAATTTGAAATGACCTACCTTCAAGTAATCTTCTGCATAATCAAGTCTGCTGTCAAATCTCTCCAGTGAAATTTTCAGTTTAGTTTTTCTATTTTTCAGCTCAAAAATTTGTTTTGTTCATCTTAGTAGTTTATATCTCTGTTGATATTCTCATTTTGTTCATGCATCATTTTTCTGACTTTAGTTGTATTCATTTTTAGCTTACTGAGAATTTTTATTAGTTACTTTAAATTTTGTCAATGAGTGTATTGATCTTCATTTCATTAGGGTTAGTTTTAGTTTTATTTTGATCCTTTGTGCCGTGTTTCTTTATATACCTTGTAATCTTTTGTTGGGATGTGGATATTTGAAAAACTTTGTGTCTAAGTCTTTGCCCCAACTTAGTATGCCTCTGGTGGGGTTGAGTTCCTAAGGGTTTGGCCACTTGCCAGAAATAGCACTCCTGAAAGCCATTGTCCTTAGGCCCCAATCACCTGGTCACTCTTGGGTCATCCTTAGATGACTGGGTCTCCTTTACCATTAACCTTGGAATTCCTTGTGCTTCTCCTCTGAACTGGATCCCTTGCTTCCTCTGTTTTACATTTTCCTCTTTTTAGCTTTGCCCCCTTGTTTTGCTAATGCACATACTCTCAGAGCTTCCTGAAGAACATTATAAGGGAGGTCAGCTTTTTGAGACCTCACTTACTAGAAAAAGCTTTCATTTTGCCCTCAGACTTGATTGATTATTTGCCTGCACATAGAAATCTAGGCTGGAAGTCACTTTTCCTCAGAATTTAAAGGCATCATTCCATTTTATTTTAATTTCTAGTGTTGTAGAAGAATTAACTTCTAGTGTTAATTTCTAATTCTTGTTCTAACCTTTCCCCTTCCACCTTTGGAAGCTTTTAAAGAGACTTATTGTCCAAATTTTTCTGAAATTTAACATTGTGCCTTTTTTATACTATATCTTTTTTCTGTTGCAATTTGTTGTACATTTACAGTCTGGAAACTTCTGTTCTTATTGGACATTTTCTTATTCCTGTAATCATTCCCCACCTCCTTTATTTTCAATAACTCTTTTTATTTGGATGATTGACCTTTGAAACTAATTTCAATTTTCATTTTTCTCATTTTCTACTTCATTTAATTTTGTTCTATTTTCTGGAACATTATTTCCACTTTGCCTTTACAAAACTTATATTGGACTTTAAAAATCTCTCCTACCATTTTAATTTTCTGTTCCTCCAAATGTTCTTTAACAACATCTTGTTTGTATCATAATGGATATAAAATCTTTTCTGAGATTGAGGATATTAATTATACTGTCTTCAACTTTTCTATCTCCTTGCACTGTTCTAAGTTGTATTTATTTGATTGCCTTTTTTTCTTTCATGCTAGATGCTACCCATAAATATCTGTGATTCTTGGGCCATCTCTTCCTATTTAAGAATAGGATCTTTGAAGGCTGATTGGAAGCTCTGTGTGTAAACCATTCTCATAGATTGTCAGTATCTTTAGTACTTTCTTGGGGGGGAGGGTCCATTAATCTTTTGCTTTTAAAATATACATTTAGATGCTAGTGATCTTGGAGACAAGGAAAAGGGAATTGTGAAGTCTCTGATTTGATAAGAAGCCTTTCACATAATAATCCTGTTATCAGAATGTTACCTCAGCTGACTCCAGAGCTCCAGACACTGGCAGGGTTAGGGGGACAATCCTATGTGATCAGCACTGAAGAAGAGGTCAGGCTGGTGCATATGTAGACATTCAACCTGTTTAGAACATCCATGCTTCAACTCTACCTGCTCTATTTTACTTTTGGAGATGCTGGGAAACTCTATTCCTTGAGTGTATTTTTGAGGATCTGCAAAGTGGACTGGCTTGCTTCTGGGTGTCTCTCACTTCTCATTAATGTTTTAGCTTGATCTTCTCTGCCAAGTCATATTATTTATGAAAACATTTTGTTGCCATTGTCCTGTTATAATCTGAATGTTGGTGCCATCCCAAGTTCATGTGTTGGAACTTAATATCCAAAGTGACAACATTAAGAGATAGGGCCTATAGGAAGGGATTAAGTCATGAGGGCTCCAACCTTGTGAATGGGATTATTGCCCTTGTAAGAGGCTTGAGGGAGCTCCTTTGCTGCTTATGCACTGTGATGACACAGTAGGAAGGTGGTATACTGATGAAGCAGAGAGCAACCCTTACCAGACACTGAATCAGCAGGCACCTTGGTCTTGGACTTCTCATCCTCCCCAACTATGAGAAATTTGTTTTTTTTTTCCTATTATGTGATCTAAGGCATTTTGTTACAGTAGCATGAACCAATTAAGATATATCTCTTACTTTTTTGTCATTATTTTTTGTCTTTCAAGAAATTATCTTATTTTAAGACAGTATCAGGGGGAATGAATATTTATAGCTTGCTATATTTAACTAGAAGTTTCTTTTCTCTAAGACATCTCCTAGAGAGTCTAGCCCAGGTTGGTCTCTCATTTTCTAAACTCAGAGAGCAGTTTTCATCTCTGCTCTTTAATTTTGCATTTATTTATATACTCTTCTAGTTTTATAATAGTTTTATGCTTGGAAGTTTTGCCTCCCTAACTAAAGTGTAGATCTTCTATTGTATGTATTTAATATTTAATAAATATTAAATTGATTGGAATGATTCTTTTAGATGTTTAGAAAGTAAGACTTTTTGTCTCATAAGTAAACACATTTTTTAAATAATTTAAGATTTGACAAATATTAATGTAGCAGTTTATATAGGCTATTGACTAAGCTCATGACTGCCTCAGTCAATAAATGTATAATTCTGAAATCTTGTCTACAAATCAAATACTGTACACCAAGGATCACATTTTTAGTATTAAGAGGAGTATCTTTATACAAAGCAGATAATTAACCTTAATTAATATTCAAATGTTAGGGGGTTTTAGTACTATGGATTGAACACTGATCTACATCCCTGGCCTTTTTTATTTTTAATTTTTGAATTAAAAATAATTAAAAATAATTCAAAAATAATTGCTGAATTGCTGAAGTTGGCCTCAAACTTAAGATCTCTTGCTTCAACCTTCTGAGTCACTGGCATAACAGATGTTGCCACCATGCTTGACTCAAGATGTTGTGTCTGAAAATCTAAACTTCTGTTAATAAATGCTGAACTTCAATTCTATACCCTGTTATGCCAGTTTTGACAGGATACGGAGATGTGGATAAGCCTTTGAGGGCAGGCAAAGAACATGTCTCTACTTAATTGGGGGAGTGTATTTGGTTTTTATTGCTGCATAACATACCACCCCTAAACCTGGTAGCTTTAAAAACCAACACTTGTGACACACCCCCATTCTGGGAAGTTCTGTTGTTGCTTACCTGGACTTTCGTATGCAACTGCATTTGTCTGTTGGGTCAGCTGGGAACTGGGGGCAGCTAGGACATCTAGGCCTTTCTTCTCCAAAACCCTAGCCTTCTTCACTGCAGACAAACAGAATATATGTGTGTATTATAAATATAGTTTCCATGTCACTAGAGACCACTATAAATCTCTTAGTTCATACAAATATAAAAATAATACTTTGAAATAGGCTGAACTTTGAGTTACTGTGATAGAAAAGACTGAGATGTGGCCTTCAAGGCCACACTCACTGAGAACAGCTGAGCTTAGTGGAAAAATATGCAGCCCATTTATGATTCTGCAGTCATTCCTATTGATGACTTGGGCAATGGTCCTCACCAGGCTATAAACCAGCTTTGGGTATCTGATGCTTTGGAGACTAACATGCATTTGGCCTCCTTGGGCAAACTATCTTTCTCACCAGCTCACAGCAGCATTGTATGGTGCCCCATCAGGGCTCTGGCACATACCTTGGAGAAGGGGCATGTCTGGAAGAGTCCAGACCAGCTCATATTAAAATGATAAACACAGGGCCAGAGCCCTTGTACTAAAAGCAATACCAGAGTAGGTTAGGGTTAACTACTCCTTTATATCTTCACTACCAGCTGATAATCAAAGCAAATTTTCTGATCAAATTTTGTCATATGTTCACTTTTTAGTAACTTGATACATAGATAACTTTTCTGTAAGCCCTATGAGAACTACAATCATACATTATGCCTGAGACAAATGAGACATTATTATAGATTAAGCTAAATCTATGGCAAATAGCTATTTGGTGATCTATGATCTACTAAATTAGTGGCAGGACCCAAGACAATGCAGGAATTAAACCCAGGGTTCCATGCCCACAGGTAAAAAATCTTCAATAGCAGTATTGATCAATAGAATATAATGGGATCCACATGTTAAAAGTAAAACCAAACATGTATAGCTCAAATAATACATTTTATATAACCCAGTGTATCCAATATATTATAATTTTAACACATAGAAGTAATTATATTTCAATGGCTCAATAGCTACATGTGGCTAATGGCTACCACATTCAATAGCACTGTTCCAGATTCCTCAGCTGTTTTCACTTAAAGGTTGAGAATGTCTGCAAATATTTAGTCACTGAGCATACACAGTTTGAGACTCTTTAATATGAAAATCCAAAATCCAAAATGCTTCAAAATCCAGACCTTTTGAGCACTGTCATGGTACCACAAGAGGAAAATTCCACATAAAACTTCGTTTCATACATGAAATTATTAAAAATAGTGCATAAAATTACCCTTCAGCCTATGTGTATCAGAGGAGTATAAAACATAGATGAGTCTTATGTTTAGACTTGGGTCCTGTCCCCAGGATATCTCAGTACATATATGCAAATGTTCCAAAATCTGAAAAACTAAAACATTTCTGGTCCCAAGTATTTCAGATAAGAGATACTCAACCTGCATTTAATATCATTAACTTTACTGATGAGAGCTCAGTTTGAATATTAATGATTTAGTTAGCAAAATGTCTAATGTTGATAAGAAAGGGATAACTAAAGAGCTTATATTAGGTACTTCTAGAATAGTGACTTTTTTGATGCAATGTTTAGCTGACAGCAACCGAGGTACATATTTCTGACCAGCACAAGTAACCGCCTTTAGTGTGAGACTCAAAGTGACAGCATAGAGTTTATGGTGATATATAGTATACTGAAAGTAATTTGATATTGTCTTTATTTTGGGAAATAGTTTTAAAGAGCTTTGAGAATACAAAGATCCTTTAACAATTGTATGTACAATACAAACACAAATATCACATTGTTCCAAGATTATGTATGTGAGTGTGTGCATGCCCATACACGGAGGATGAATATTATAAGTCACACTGTCTTAGGTGTCTTGATAAAGCTCTTTCCCATTATTCTTTAAAAAATTTTAATGTGATAGCATAGGGAGCTAGAGGCAGCAGGGCCTGAGCTGGAGAGGCAGAGTAATGTTTTGAGATACTTGAATTTTGTTTGCTGAATATTTTTCCCTTCTCCTGAATTCTAATTAGGTAGCTAGAGTCCTAGTATTTTTTGCCTGAGGGACTTTTGCAGGACCAAAAAGCATAAACTGCTTGAAGTCAGTGCCTCTTCTTTTTTTCTTAACATTCCATGCTTTTTGAAAAGATGATGCCAGGGACCCCAGAGGTGAGGGGAAAGGTGTGATGGGGAAGTGGGGGGTCTCAGAGGCTGGGAGACAGTAGAAGTTTGGCAGCTTCATGAATGAATCACAAGAACTGGAAGGGTGCTTTGTGGCATTGCTCCAGGGGACCTGTAGAGCCTGTGCTGACTGGTTAGGGAGTTGGACCCCTAGCCTGAGGATTTCCAGCCTCATCAAAGATGCTCATGCCTTGGTGAAAGCCAATGTGGATGGATAACTAAAGGGGTATTTGGAAAGCTCTGGTGGTACATTAATCACCCAAAAACTTGGCCCAACTGTGGGGTAAGAGTAAGGGCAAGGAAGCCCCAGTGATTGTCAAAATTAAATAACAGCTCACTAGTAGAACATTCAGAAGGATTTAAAGAAGATAGAGCATCATGCTTTTTCATACCTGTTTGGACTGAGCCATCTGGATACAATGGCTCTGTAAACACACAAGGAGATGTTGGCCTGATAACTGGAATGTTTCCAATGCTGGCATCCCTTAGTCCACTGGATCCTAAATAGATCAAAATCCAGTTGCTAATTACTAAAAAGAACTTGATTCTGATTGGAGACACAAGAAACCTGATTTGCAACCATGGTTCTTCTACCTTGGGGGAGTTACATCACTTTTCTGGGCCTTGCTTTTTTCTAAGGTGCAAGGATTTTGTGAATGTTTTTGGGATTCATTCTATAGGAAGAGCTTTGGGCAGGAGCTCTAGTTTCAAGTAAATCAACATGTCTAAAAGAACATGGGCTGGGGAGAGTTTCCAGTCTCCCACAGATGTTAGTAATAATTTCAGAAATAAGACTTGAAAAGACATTTAAGAGTTAAAGTAAAAAGCTTCATAGATCTAAACTCCCTAGTCATTACAGGTTTTTGAGTCTCCATGAAAATGCTTCAGTTGTGAAGCTCTAACTTATGTGTTGGTGAGAACCTCCACATGAGATCATTCTTTGATGGTTTCCTTCAGGACAGTTTTTTCCATCTGCCAGATCTGCCACTGAGTGCCCAGGTCCCAGGAATTGGAAACAGGTCTCTGTCTGAAAGTGGCTATTTCATCTCCTTTCAAATTATCAGAGCATTTTTTCTGACTTGGGAAAATTGGTATCCAGAACCTAACCTGTATCCTACAGCTTAGGTTCTAGCACAACTCACAAGGGGACAGTCACAAGGGATCTTGACTCTGTGCAACTTGCTGAACAGTGGAGCAGGATGAGCAGCCAGACCACTGGAGCTGGGGTTCACTGATATTTTTCCATTAAATTTTTCTCAAGTGGTGGGTTTTCACAATATTTTGGATGTGTGTTTCTTATTCCTAATTTTTATAATACAAAAAATGCTATCCAAAGAATTCTTTGCAGTAGATAGGACCTTTAAGGATGGTAAATCTTAGGACCCTAAGAACTCTTCAGCATTGCAACTGGGTATCCTAGGATTGTTTTTTTCCCTAATGTTTTGCTATTTGTAGTTATGATAACTTGTTAAGGGGCGTGGGGAGAGGGTATTATAGTATTTATCATATGAAAATGATTTTGTTCAAAAGAAAGAAAGTGTTAATAGCTCTTAGTGAGTTTGCTCTGGTATATTTGGTATTATGTTAAGTGCTTGACTTGGAGCACTTCATTTAATGCTCATACAACCAGGCAGGTCCTTATCACTCCATTGACAAAGAGGCCAACAGGATAGAGAACCTAAGTATCTTACCCACAATCACATAGCTCAAGTGGTAGAGCTGGATTTAAGCCAGTGCTGTCTAACTTGGTACTTATGCTCTTCTCAATTCATTTATATTATCATATATATATATACATATATATATACATATATATATACATATATATATATACATATATACATATATATATATATATGAAATATTCATATATAGAATACCTATACAGGGAGTAACTGTCTGTATATACTCCATAAATGATTCACTCCACTAACTATTTATTGACTAGCACAGAACAGTCTATGCCAGAGGACAAGCAAGGTGTCAGAGGACAAGCAAGGAATATGACAGATCAGGAAGTTGCTATTTTTAGGGAGAGACAGGACATGGGTCAACAGGTAACTATGGAAAATGAGTGTTAAGAAGCATATTCAATAGGGTGCTCTGATTTGGGATCAACCACTGGAAAAGGTTTTAATATGTGGTTGTGAAATGCCTCTTTGAGAAAGTGGCATTTGAACTCAGAACTGGATGAAGAGAAGGAATCTTTCATGCCAAAATCTGGAGAGCTTTCCAGCTTGAGCAGATGCCCTCAGGTGAGGACAAGCAGGTATGTTCATGGAGCAGACCAAAGGTCAGGGTAGCAGGAATAGAACCAGCAGGAGGAAGGGTGGGAGAAAGTGGAGTATCGGGGTAGGCAGAGCCAAATCTCAAATGGCCTATTGCTTGTGGTTGATAATGATGACTTCCTATGAACGGCTGAAGGACAGAGGATTATATATACTTATTTAGTCCAACAAGTCTGGGAGAAAGGAACTGTCAACATTTCATAAAGACCATATGAGGGCTGGGATTGTAGCTCAGCGGTAGAGCGCTTGCCTCGCATGTGTGAGGCCCTGGGTTCGATCCTCAGCACCACATACAAAGCAATAAAATAAAGACATTATGTCCATCTACAGCTAAAAAAATATTTTTTTAAAAAAAAAAGACCATATGAAATATTAGCCCTAAGTACCTTCAATATCTTTCAGTGGTGCAAGGATGACTTCAGAATCTTGCACAACCAGTTGAATTCACAGACCAAATGACCAAAACACTCACTCATTGCTTGGGTCTGCCTTCATTGTTATTATTCATTTTCTTACTTCTCTTTCATTTAGCTTCAGTAGTGATCCTCTGAAGAGGATCTATTCAGTCTTGTTTAACACTGGAACACATCCATTTGCCTGCAAATGCCATAATTTTACTCTCTTTTAATGCTGAGTGTTTCCTTCCAGTTACTGTCCCTACTGTCACATTACAGATCCTCTACTTGTCTATCCTGTCTTGTCAGTTAACATTTACAATCAAAGTATTTTCCTCTTAGCACTAAGAAAAATGATATCCTTGGGGGTTCTCATGTACTAGTGAGAACAGAGTATCTTACTTTTCCTTCATTCTTCGAATCTATATTTACTGATCAAGTTGCTGTTTGGGAATGTTTCCCTCAATCCCCCATAGGGCCTTCTAGAGGCAGGGCTGGGGGTGCAAAGCCATTCTTTTGTTTGTTGAACCAGGGGCCACAGGATCTACCCAGGCCTGGCTTACCTTTATTCCCATATAAAGTTTTTATTTTTTCATTATTATGAAGAATTTTGAACAATGAGTTAAAAAATAAAATGGTTTGAATTTTTACCGTCACTTTCCTACAATATGACTTGTGGGCAAATCACAGAACCTCTGTAAGCCTTAGTTTCAATGGATCTTTCTTTTGGAATCATTGTATTAAGTACATTAGTAAATGGGCTTTTAAAAATTTTATTTATTTAAATTCATTTATTCTGATTAGGTTTGCATGACAGCAGAATGCATTTTGATTCATTGTGCACAAATGGAGCACAGGTTTTAACTTCTCTGGTTGTACACAATATAGAGTTGCACCATATGTGCAATCATACATGAACCTAGGGCATTGTTGTCCATTGCATTCCACCATATTTCCTGCCCCCATAACCCATCTCCTTCCTTCCCTCCCATTTGACCAAAGTTTCTCTATTCTTCCCCCATTATGGATCAGCATCCACTTATCAGAGAGAACATTCGGCATTTGGTTTTTTGGAATTGGTTTACTTGGCTTAGCATGATATTCTCCAACTCCATCCATTTGCCTGCAAATGCCATAATTTTATTCTCTTTTAATGCTGAGTGTTTCCCTTCAGTTACTGTCCCTTCTCTTTCCCCTCGTTTTAGAGAAAAACTATTTAAAGTTTTTTTTTTTATCCTATTCTGTCTCCAGCTCATCTTCCATTCTCTTGAACCACTTCAGGCAGATCTCATCTTTCCACTGAAATCATCCTCATCAAGAACCACAACTTCCCACTTACCCAAACCAGCAGTCACCTCCTCACAGGTCAGCTCTGATCTCTCAGAGACACTCACCCTGGCTCTCTTTTCCAGAACAGCTACTCCTTCTCTCTCCTCTGTTCACACTTGAATCCCTCCCTGCATTCTTCTGTTTATGGTAGTTGTACTAGTTTCCTGTGGCTGCTGTTACAAATTACTGTAAATTTGGTGGCTTAAGACAACAAATATTTATTCTTGTTTACTTCTAGATGTCAGAAATTTAAAATCAGTTTCTCTCCATTGAGATCAAAGATTTCATTTCTTGTCCATTCCAGCTTCTGATGGCTGCTGGCAATCCTTGACCTGTGGTTGTTACTCCAGTCTCTGTCTCCATAGTCACAGTGGCTTCTCTTCTGTGTGTGTGTGTGTGTATGTGTGTGTGTGTGTGTGTCAAATTGCCCACTACTCCCTCTCGTAAATATATATGCCATTGCATTTAAGGCTTCCAGGATAATTTGAGATAAACTTCCCATCTCCAGGGCCTTAATTTAATCACATCTGTGGTTTCTTTTTGCCATATGTTTTAGTCAATTCTTTTCACTGCTGTGACTAAAAGACCTGACAAGAATAATTTTAGAGGAGGAAAAGTTTACTTGGGGGCTCACAGTTTCTGATGTCTCAGTTCATAGACAGCTGGCTCCATTCCTTGGAGCTCAAGGTGAGGCAGAACATCATGGCGGAAGAGTGTGATAGAGGGAAGTGGCTCACATGATGATTAGAAAGCAGAGAGACTTCATTCCCCAGATACAAAATATATACCCCAAAGGCATACCCCCAATGACCCACCTCCTCCAGCTACACCTCATTTACCTTCAGTTAGTAATCCCATCAGGGGATTAATTCACTGATTGGGTTAAGGCTCTAATAACCCAATTGTTTATCCTCTAAACTTTGTATTGCCTCACACATGAGCTTTTGGGGGACACCTCACATCCAAATCATAGCACCATATATGGTGATATTCACAGGTTCCAGAGAGTAGGACATAAATATTTTGATAGGAGAACATTTTCCAGCCTATGATCATATTTAACATTCAAGATTCCTCAATATTTATTTATTTCATAGTGTATCTAATGTCTTTCTTTCTAAACTATAAACTTCATGAGGGGAGGGCTTTTGGGTTTGTTTACCTTAAAAATTTGAGGGAATGTTTTTAACTTCTTAGTCTGCTAGAACTCTGGGATGGGAAGGTGAACCAAAAGTCTTTTTGGTTTTATGTGGAATTTGGTACATGCAAAGAATATTTTGTCACATGTTAATGTGAGTTTTCAATTTGCTTGATTTCTCAGGAGACTCAGAAGTGTGATGGTTTAAGCTTTTTAAAAAAATTTGTGAGACTTGTCATGTAGTTGCATAGGCTACTATTCACATCTTATACTCTAACAAACTATATGAATCTGTTGGTTTCTAAGGTAACCATGGGATTGAACCACTTGGCATTACCAGGGTACCATGTAATAGATGTTTAGTTGGCACATGCCCAGAAGGAAGCAACACATTAAAACATTTGGCTAAAATATTTAATGGATGGAAGGTCAAGCCAATAGGTTTTCTCTATACTTAATTCTTTTGCATTTGAGAATGATAGCTCAGAAGCATTTGTGTAGACATAGCTCTCATTGCAAAAGCTTATATTGTAAGGGCTTTCACATGTGTCTCCTCATGGGGAGGTTAGGTGGTGGTCTAAACAGAAATAAATTTCCAAGGAAAGTATAATTGAGCTAGCAAGATAGAGTAAAAGTCTACTTTCTCCCTCTCCTCCCCAAGTGATTTATACTTTGACCAAATCTGTGGAATTATATCTCTATGATTCATCTCTCTTTGTATTGGTCAGCTTTCCATTGCTATGACAAAATACCTGAGATAGAAAACTTAAAAGAGGAAAGATTTGTTTTGGCTCATGGTTTCCAAGGTTTTTGTGCAAGATTGGCCCAGTTGCTTTGAGTCTGTGATGAGGCAGTACATCATGATGGTAGAAGTGTGTGGTAGAGGAGGCTGCTCACCTGTGAAGCAAAGGCGAGCAACCTCATGTTTGCTAGGAAGCAAAGAGAGACAGACGGAGCAGGGAGAGGAAGAGACCAAGGAAGAGACCAAGGTTCCAATATTTCCTTCTGTTAGGCATTATTGTCCTTTTTTAGGCCCCACCTTTTATAGGTTCTACTACATCTCAATAGTGTCATAGGTTTTAGCCTGTGGGGAACATTTAATCATAACACAATATCCTATAGCTTAGAGGCCTCTAGGTAATATTTACAAAACTTGGCTCCTATACAAGTTGGGAGGAGCCATCAACTAGAATGCCTCTTCATAAGTAGGAGTTTTTAAACATACAGGTGATTTCTGAGTGGTTCTGAAACTAAGCATGTATCCAAAGGTTGAGATGGGCAAAACATTTCCAGATCTGCAAACCTAATGAGAGAAACACCACACTGAGGTCAAATATGCGGAAGTAACTGTTGGGATTCAGGAAAACTATGTGGGTTTTACAGTTAATGGTAATTGTGCATTCTAGAAACAGTTTATCTCTTCATTTTGTTACAAGTTTGTATTGAGGGAATTCTGTGCTAGGTATGATGCTATTATTTGATATTTAAAAATATGATCTCTCTCTTCAAAGACTTTTAGGTCTAATTAAAGACAGCAAAAGCAACTAACTTTTAAAGCATTGTGATTACTATTTGTGTTGGAAGATGATGCTGTCCATCTTCTCCTTCTAGTCCAATCCCCTCTGGTGGCATGAACCTTCTAGAGCTTCAGTGTGGCAGGTAGACAGCAAGGCATAGTCCCTGTGGGTGGACAGAATTTAAAGTATTTTTCATGATTTTCACCTTAACCTTTATTATCTTCTCTTGAGTATGGGCAGCATTTGAATCTTGATTTTAACCAATAAAATATGGTAAAAGCAAGGGGATCTACATGACTGTGTTTATGTGATTACATAAGAATGTACCATTCACATGACCCAGTTATTCCATTCCTCTGTATTTTCCTGAAGAATTAAAAAAAAATCATCTTACTATGCATAACCATGTTTATAGAAGCACAATTCACAATAGCAGAACTATGGAATCAGCCTAGGTGTCCTGAGTATAAGGAAAATGTGGTGGGTATGTGTGTGTTTGTATGAAATTTTATTCAATCATAAAGAAAAATGAAATTATGGCATTTGCTGGAAAGTGAATGGAACTAAGGATTATTATGTTAAGTGAAATAAGTCAAACTTAGAAGGTCAAGGGTCGTATGTTTTCTCTCATATATGGATGCTAGAGAGGAAAAAGGAAAAGAAAGGTGGGGTTGGATCTCCTGAAAATCGTAGAGAGATCAATGGAGGAAAGAGACCAAGGGGTGGGAAGCAGCCAGGGAGGGGGAAAGTGCTGGGAAGTAATGTTGTTACATTGTGTGCATGTATGAATATGTAACAACAAATCCCATCACTATACACAACTATAATGCACCAATAAAAATGTGGAAACAAAAGAAGAATGTACCATCCATGTTGCTGAAGTCTCTCTCTGTTGCTGGTTTTGAATAAACAAGCTGCCATGTATCCTGTGGCCACAAGGAACTAAATGCTCCTGACACCTATGAGTGTGGGGAAGCAGATGCTTCCCCAGTCAAATGTCCAGGTGAGAACCCAGCCTTGGCCAACACCTTGATTACAGCCTTTGGGATCCTATGCAGAGGACCTGGCTGTTTCAGATCCTTAGAAATGTGAGGTAGCCGGGCGCGGTGGCTCAAGCCTGTAATCCCAGCACTTAGGGAGGCTGAGACAGGAGAATCGCGAGTTCAAAGCCAGCCTCAGCAATGGCGAGGCGCTAAGCAACTCAATGAGACCCTGTCTCTACATAAAACACAAAATAGGGCTGGGGATGTGGCTCAGTGGTCGAGTGCCCCTGAGTTCAATCCCCAGTACCAAAAAAAAAAAAAAAAAAGAAATGTGAGGTAATAAATGTGTGTTGTTTTAAGCTGCTCAATTTGTGTTAATTCATTACACAGCAGTAAAAAACTAGTATAGTCTCTAAAACTCCTCCACTCCAAAAAAAACACAAAAAACAAAAGTGCATGGTCTGGTCTTAGTTTCACCACTGGACAGGGCAGCAGAAGAAAGAAATAATTCATGGAGCCAGCTGTGGTGACACACGCCTGTAATCCTAGCACTTTGGGCGACCGAGACAGGAGGATTGCGAGTTCAAAGCCAGCCTCAGCAACAGCGAGGCGCTAAGCAACTCCGTGAGACCCTGTCTCTACATAAAACACAAAATAGGGCTGGGGATGTGGCTCAGTGGTCGACTACCCTTGAGTTCAATGCTGGGGGGGGGGATAGTTCATGGGGGCCTAGGAAGGAGCACATGGAGCTTCATCCATGCTAAAGAATTTGTACCTGATCCAGGAGGCACTGAGGACCCTTGGAAGAGTTTTCAATGAAGGACTAACACATTTTAGATCTTGGACTCTAAATAAAAGTGAGGAAGAAAGACTGACATTCTTTGCACCTGCCGCCCATTTCCCTGCTCTTGTGCTCCGACCCCTCCAGTGCGGCTGTGCTCTTCTTCACACTTGCCACTCTCCTTCCTCCCCAACCTTTCAACTATTACTTCTGAAACTTTCTTCTGATTTTTCTCTACTACTTTCAAAGTTTCTGAAGATAAGTGGAATGAATATATTATTGGCCGTTGGAAAGTAAGCTTCAGAGATAATCCAGACAAAACTCTGCAGAGCTGAGACATCCTAGATGAGGCCTTGAGGGAATCAGCATTTGATAGGCAAATGAAGCTTCACGGGGAGGGTGATCTGCCTCAGGCACACAGGCAGCTGGTCTCAGTTCCAGTAACTACTTTATTTAAATTATCTATGTCTATTATTGCCAGTAATCTGGCTTTGTTCTGACTGACATATTTTCAGTAAATATGTGAGAGAAATAGATTCTTGTTATACAACTGTGCCACTTCAACACTTCTCCCATTATGAGGTCTCTCCATTCTACTTCCTTGGTGCTACTAGTTTTTAAACTGTTTGTGAAAATGACCTTCTTTCCCAACTCTTGATGTGCTTATTACTATTAGAACCAGGGTTGATTTCAGACTTGGTCCCCGCCCCCGGCCCCTGCCGCCAGTCCCCTGGCTGTTGTCTCGGGGTGTTTTTTAATTCCCCCTTCCTTCCTCTACAAACTTCCCTCCACTTCCTGTGGACTCTTCCTTTAATCTGCTCATGACTATCTGCTCCTCCGACATTTGATATGTGGCCACCAAATTTAGGCAGTGAGAATCAAAAACAGTAAAGATACCATCTCTGACCCTAGATGATCAGCAAAGGATGGATGTGGACAGGCAAAGCCAACAACTGCACAACTAATATATGTATGTCCAGCCACCCTCTGAATGTTCCCACTGAGTTGCTCGCAAGCATTTCAATCCTGGGCTCAACACTGCACTCATACTCACCCTCCCAGCCACTGCTTGGCCTCTTGGGTTTCTGATTTTGGGCAACAGCACCAACATCCATTCAATTGTTCAAGTCTGAAACCAGGAACCATCCTTGACTCCTCCATTTCCCTCTTATCCAATCAGCCAGTAAACCTTGTCCACTGTGGCCTCGTCACTCGACTCTGTCATGGCTCCTTTTGTCTCTCACCTAGGTTATTACAGTAGCTTCCAGAACCATTTTTCCTCATCCCTCTCTTGTCCTCTTTCAGTCTTTTTTTTTCCCCAACAGAAGCCACTGTCATCTTTTTAAAGTCCAAACCTGGCCAAGGCACTTTCCTACTTAACCGTCACTCAGCTGTCCTCAGTGTCCACCATGGAATCCTGACTCCTCACACTCTGGCTTCTGGGAGCCTTCTGCTCCATGGCTCCCTGCTCTTTCTTCCCTCTCTACTCCAGCCCTGTGGAACTGACTACACATGGGCCCTTGAGCAGACTTGGATACTGATATCGCCCTCCTCCCTAGGCCTCTGTGTATGCTGTTCCTTCTTCCTCATAAATACTGCTGCCTCCACTCATCTGTTATGACCTTTTCATAGGGAATTGGCCTTGACCCCAAGACGGGATTATGTGCTAAACTTTTCCGTGAAATGAAATAATTCATGAAAATAATTGAGCACAGTCCCCAGGACACAGCAGGCACACTTCCCACTTTTTGCCATAAACAGAGTGATAAGTAAGTAGGTGCTGTGGGGGTGTATGCCCCACTGTGGGCTCACAGAGAAAGGTTGTAGGACTCCACCTGTGGTGAAGAAAGACTAGGAAGGTTTATCTCAGCCTCTAAGGCTTGTTTGTAAAAAAAACTCTGACTGTAAAAGACTGACGGCCCCAGTCCTACACCTGATCTCATTCCAGCATCCCGGGGTGGTTGGTTGAATTCCTTAGACTGTCCTGTGTCCCACCCCTGGCCAGCAAGGGAGGTCAGTAGGGCCCTTTAGTAGTGTCTTCCTTCAGTGCCTCATGCCATAGTCTTGCTCAGAAGAGGCCAGAGACTAGTTGTGCCTAGATCTCTGGAGGATTTTCTGTCAGTCATGAGCATAGTGCTGCTGGTAAACAGGAAAGCAGCCCTGCTGGGAGAGTTAAGCTTGTCACAGTGGCTCCCTGATTGCGGAGGCTTTGAGGTAATACATGTGAATGGCACTTCTAGGAAAACCAGATCAGCTGGGAAGGAGGGTTTGTGGGTGAAAACCAAACCAAACAACAACAAAAAACTTCTCAGTGGTTGACTCAGGGTTCTGAATCATTAGATACTAAAATACTAAATTTGGAAACTATCCAGCTGGAGCAATTTCCAGAGTGTCAGTTTCTTAGGAAGCAGCGCTCACTTTTCATCCAAGGCAAACAGTAGCCCCATCGCCTGCCCAGTGCCCCTATTGGATGATCAGATCCCAGGATTCAGTGTCCTGATGTGGCCTGGGAAGCTTTGGGATATGGCAACAAATGCTGTGCCCCTCAGCTGCTCTCTGCGTCTCTTCCTCTCCATGCCCATTCTGTACTGAAGTTGTAATGCCCCTTTCCATGCTGATCCATGCCTACTATTCTGAGACTAGGACAGCTTTGCAGACTTGATCTATAACCATGAGGGAGTGGGAAGTACCAGGTTCTGTTGGGTTCATGGCTTTGGCCTCATGCTTCTCCCCACAGTGGCAGTCACTTGACTACCTGCTTCTATGACTTTATGTATGTTCTTCCTTCTTTCCAACTTTCCACTATTTCATTTGGAACACAGTAACAGAGATAGTTTATGAACCGTCTCCAATTAAGGATATCATTATTGCAAAAATAAAATACAGAAAGCCCTACTGAGAACTGGAGCTATAAGTAATAATAAAGCATTAAGAACTTAGGTTTTGGAGATGGAGGGACTAGATTCCAATCAAAGTTCTCTCCATTTCTACCTTTATGAGCTAGGAACTTCTATTGCTTTCTTCACATTTGATGTCCCATCTACAAGATAGAGATGTAATTGTACTAGTCAGAGTTCTTTGTTGCAAGCAACAGAAATCAGCTTTGATTCAGGTTAAAATAAAACTGGAGAAACTAATGGAAAGGACCTTCAGTTAGCTATTTCACAAATTTGTTATAAGGATGAAATTAGGTAATAGATAAAAGTCACCTAGTAAGATATGTGGCAGGTAGAAAGTATTAGAAATGTTAGCTCTTATTATGTCATTTTCATTGTTTTGAGTTCTATCCTAACTTTCTCACCTGTAGCTTTGGTTTTATATAAAGCCAATGCTGGCTTTGATGCTATATTTTTGATTTTTGAGTACTGATCTCCAGAATATATGGTCATCTATCTGTTTCTGGTCCAATCAGCTATTGCTAAAAGAGGAATGTTCATGTGCACAAACTTGGCCTCCAGACTCTTAAAGTTCATGTGCACAAACTTGGCCTCCAGACTCTTAAAGTTCATGTGCACAAACTTGGCCTCCAGACTCTTAAAGTTCATGTGCACAGACTTGGCCTCCAGACTCTTAATTCAGCTGGGGCTATAGACAGAGTGCAATTTTCTTAGAAGGGCAAACAAAACTAAATCAGTTTACCTAAAGGCAAACTGATTTGCTTTCTAGGACCATTTACAGTATTATGTAAGAGTTATTTCAGCCAGGCACAGTGACTTATGCTGGTAATCCGCCAACCTGAGAGGTTGAAGTAGAAGGATTGCAGGTTTGAGATAAGTCTCAGCAACTAAGTAAGACTCTGTCTCAAAATAAAAAGTGAAAAAGGCTGAGGATGTAACTCAGTGGTAAAGCAACCCTGGGTTCAATCTCCAGTACCAAAAAAAGAAAAAAAAAAAGAAAGAAAAAAGAAAAAAAAAGAGGCATTTCATTTGCAGTATTATGTAAGGGGCATTTAATAAGTTCTAGCTTAGTAATCAACATCAACCCACTTCTTCTGTAACTTTTAGTAACTGGTTTTGACTGAATCAATTCGACCTTTACTGAGTACCTTTTACATATTAACTACTGAGTATACAAAAATAGTGCCTACCTCCCAATGTACTTGCTATTTCACAGAGGAGGAAAGTGTCAGACTAATACCTCTAATACCATGTTGTGAATGCCTATGGGCTACATACAAAAAGCATATAGAAGATGATGGGATTAATTATGCCAAGGAGAGCAGTGGAGGGGAAGTAACTGGCATTTGATTTGTGATTTTAAAATGACCAGGAGTTTCCTGGCTGGCAAATGGAAAATGGTATGAGGAAGAGCACAGGGAACTTTGAATTTATGCTATGTGGTTTATGCTTTGTTGTTTTGAAGTTTATAAGTAGAAGACGTGATGTGACCAGATGGAACTTTCTGGTAGCAACATGGAGGATGGTTTGGAGAGAGATTACCAGAGTCAGGAGACTGACCAGGAAGCTTTACCATAGTTGTAAGAGATGATGAGGGCCTGACCCTAGCAGTACAGGAGAGAATGGAGTCTGGGACCAATGAGCCATAAATGGTAAGAGGACAGTCCCTGCTCTTGAGGATTCTCATTTGCCTACGTGAGTGGATGGTGGTGCCATTCTCTGAAGAAGGACTCAGAGAAGGCAGGGCTGGTTTTGGAGGGTGGATGATGAACCCCATTTTGACATGTTGCCTTGAGGTAACTGTGGAATGCTCAGATGAAAAGTCTGTGGGCATACAGGATCTGGAAGTTAGGAGAGATGTTGTTTAGGAAGGGCTTAGGCCTGGAACTAGCCCCATGGATAGAAGGAGGACTTGTCCCTTGGATCTAAGTGCCCAAGTCTCCTCATGCCTGGGACCCTGGAGTACCATTCTGAGCCTCGTCATGGTGGCCACTGCCTTGCTACCCTATTCATGACCTCTGCAATGGCTGCCTGCTGCTTCCTCAGTGTTTCCTGATATCGAATGTGCTCTATCTACCTTCAAGAAAGGCCAGGCAGCAAGTATTGGGCCTTCCTGTTGCTTACAGTCCAATTCTGGTCTCTCCTGCCTTTTGTCTGTGGAGACATTCTCAGAAGCTTGTGAACTGCCTGTGCGAATTCCTTCTTGTGGGAGGCTTCTCCGGGTACCTACAAGCCAGTCTGTGTAGCTGAAATTCAACGTGCCCTGTCCTGACATAACTGGGGAGCGGTTTAACTTTAAATAAATAAATAGGTTAAAATGTTCAGAGCTCTTAGTAGTCAGGCAGTTTGGGAGTTTGCCGCAGCCCTTTAAAAAAAGAGAAGATAGCCATCAGATTGCAATTTCTCTCAGTTTACAGAAGGCAAACAGAGGTAGGAGGTTCTCAATAAATCAAACATGAAGGTGTTGCCCCCAAGTGGCATGAAGGAGATTAGATTCCAGCTATCACTTTCTAATAATGGGCCCTTGAAGACTTTACTGTGGTAGTGTTTTAAAAAATGACATCAGTGAAACATTCAACTTATAAATTGGGGAACTCATATCTATAGTTATTTTGGATTTGGCAGTTATCCCCACACCTGACATGGGCTCTGTCCCACCCTCCTCAGCCCCCTTCTAGGGTTTTAACCTAAGGCTTGGTCTGCAGAGGGTTGTCCAGCTTTTTTCTTTGTCTATCATGGATGCACCTAGCATCTTTACCTTCTGTCTTCATGGTATTGTGCTCTTCTGAGCTGTGTCCTTAGACCTTTTTTTTCTTACCCTTTTTGGCAATAGATTCATATCTGGAACATAGAGCACTATACTGGGAGATAAGAGAGTTTTAGTCCTAGTTCAGCCATAGCTAAGTTAGGTAACCTTGGACAAGACCTTTGTCTTCCTGGGCTGTCTTTTTCTCAGCCATATTGTAATGAAAGTAGTTGAAACTCCTGAGCAAGTTATTCACCTCTCAGTTAGATAAGTCACATTATCCACTTCAGCCCACCCTCTCATACCTGTCTCCACTCCTGAGGGAAACCCACAGCTGGACCAGTTCCTGTGGCCCAGGCAGCCATGTCTCACATGTGGAAGGACCCTCCCCACCTACTTCTCCTTATTGGTCTAGAGGTGGTTTGGTGATGCAAGGGCAGTTACTTCATAAGTAGCTCTGTGGTGAGACTCTAAGAAGATGAACTGGATGCTTCTCTTTTGGGGTGGGAAGTTTAGGGATGCAACAATTGAAATAAGGAGCCCCCCCCAAAATTTTCACTTATCATTAAGGACAGAAGAGAGTCCACAGTGCATAAGGCTCAGCTGAACTTCTTTGCTATTCTTGGATGTTCTTTAGGATTGTGTAGTTCCATCTACACAATCATCTTGCTTTAACTTAAAACAGAATCTAGACTATGGAAGTGGAAAGAATTTTCTTAATTGAGTGGGAGAAACAGACAAGAACCTACCTCCAGCCTCTCCCCTCCTCAGGACAGGCCATCTTCCTCTCCTACATCAGGGAAAGAGGGAGTTGGTTCCACATCGTCTCCGAACTGTCTGCACTTCAGCTGTCCTTTCTGAGTTATGCTCAGAGAAAGCTAAGTTCAAATCCTAAAACTGCCACTTCTTCTCTGAGTGATGATAAACAAATTACTTTAAATTCTCTGGATCTCAGTTTCCATGTCTGAATAATGGGAATAATTGTTGTATCTGTCTTACAGGATTTTTGAGTGTTGTTTTTGCTCTGCTGTGTAACTCTTGGGTTTCGCATGTGAATCCACACCTGAGGGAAAGATGATTCTTCCTCATGTCTCCATTGCTTCCGTGTGTGTTTTGCAATTGGTAGTCAGTGAAATGACTTGTAGGAACAGTTGGAAAGGAGCTTGCCCACACTTCCATCTGACAGAAACATACCCAGAAGGTTCTTGGGCTCTTGGCCTAATTTCTTATTCTTTACATTGTGTTGCCTCTGTGTGGTGTGCACATGAACCCATGCATGTATGTGCATGTATATAAATGTACACACATGTGCATGAGTGTGCATACCATGTGTGCATATCAATGCATGACCCCGTACGTGTGCATGTATTGATCTCAACTTCTACAAAGTAGCCACCAGCTAGTAATTTTCACCATAGTTTAATGAAAGAGAAATGCCACCCAAATCAGGCAGAGAGCTTCTGAGAAAGGAAGGCAGACTCAGGTACGATAAATTCCTGGTGCTGACAGCTTTTAGTACTTTCTGACTTTGGAGGGAAAAATGTGAATAAATAATAAATAAATAAAATTCACATTAACCTGAGAATTACCTTACAGTGTTTTTTGAAAGGGAAAAAAATGGAGAGTTCAGCTAGCAGATCTATTTCAAGATGATTTAACAGGTGAGAGGGAGTTAGCTGCGATTGTTTTATGTCTCAGTCTATTAGGTACTGTACAATGCGACAGATCCATTCTAATTTATACAGTTGTTCAGCAAAACTTTTGTGGGTTTTTAAATTGACTGTAATGTTTAGCAATTGGAATATAAATTTATTCAAGCCTCTTATTTGGTCGCCTCAATGGCGCATTACAAAGTATTTTATAGTGTCTGATCTGCTTAAGTTTTACAACCAGCTCCCATTGTTTCACACTCTTAATGCTGGTGCTAAGAGCAGGGCCCGGTGTCCCTACCTCCTGCTGGTCCCTAAGGCTGCTCCGGGGGACCTAGAAGGGGCTTACAGCTGAGCCCAGGATGGAAACAGCTCCTTTTCTTCCATGCCTTTTCTCCTGGCTTCCTGCCTATGGTGTGAGGCAACCAGCAACTGCTTTGATGTAACCTCATTTGGGAATTTACCCGCCTGGTCCTACCTGTGGTGATGAGTGCTAAATTCTCAAGCTTCTTCCTGTTGTAATTTTTTCCTTTGTTACCAAAGTTCTTAATATAATAGAGTATTATAGTCTGTCTTCATGTTCTCATGAACTGCTTTTTCCTTGGGCATCGGGCTTCACAGATTTCTCAAAGATCCACAATGGCCTCTGGTTATCAAAATTTCTTTTGTGTCATTTGTTTGTTTTTGTGGTACTAGGGACTGAACCCAGGGGTTCTTTAACATTGAGTTATATCCCCAGCCCTTTTTAGTTTGAGACAGTCTCACTAAATTGCTAAGGCTGACCTTGAACTTATGATCCTCCTGCTTCAGTCTCCCAAGTCACTTGGGATTGTAGGTGTGCCTCACCACACCAGGTTGGTTGTCATATTCGAGGGCCTGTTTTTCTGAGTGTCTGTAGGAGTTGACATTGAACACACACCTGTCTCAATACCATTTCCCTCGAATGACCTGATGTAGCTGGTAGTTTGCTTTCATTCATCTATCCATAGACCCCTCATCTTCTTGTGCAATGTGGGGAGAGCCCAGTTATCCCCCTTCCACATGGGGGAATGAACAGATCATGTCTGAGCAAACTTCCCTGAGCATTGTATCTCCATTCACTTTTTAGGTAGTTTATTTTACTTTATACTAAAGAAGTATTATAAAGTAGTCACGTTTTACTTGATACTAATTGTCATAGTCAAGTCCTCCCTCTGCCATGACTGTAAACTTGAGTGCAAGGACTGTGATTGATACAGCTTTGAAATTCCCATGGTGTCGGGCACACCATAGATGCTTAATGAGTTCATTTACCTTCTTTTTGGTAGAGTGGTGGCTGTGGGTTGAACCCAGGATGTTGTGCATGCTAAGCACATAATCTACCACTACACCCCCAATCCCTAATCCATTTTCAAACATGGGTTTTGCAGTGGGATGAAAGAGGATTTTTGAAAGCTTAAAGGACAAGAAAAGGAAAGAAAGGCATGAGACAAAGCTGTAGAGTTGGGAAAGGGCCAGATGAAGAAGTAGTTCAGAATTCTTTGAGGTTCTGATTTTATCCAAAAAACTGTAATAGGCACAGGATTTCAAATGTGAGAAATGACATGGGCAAAATCAACATTTTAAAATATTTCTCTGGCTGGTATGAAGACTGGAATGAAGAAAGACAGGCAAGATATAATGGTAGCATAGCTCGCTGGAGGTGGTGGAGAAAAGGGGTAGATATTTGAAAACTATCTTGTAGCATGAGTAGTAATAAAGGTTGGTTGGATGTAAGGGATAAAGGGAAAGAAAGTATTAGGAGTGCTTGAACAATTTCTTAAATGCTTAGCTGCATAGTGATACAAATTTCACAATGAGAGACTGTTGAAGCAGGTTCAATTGTGTACATGGCAGGAGGGAGGTACAATTTAGTTACGGACAGGTTGAGCTTGAGATGTCTATGAGATGTTCTGGTGGAGATATGGAGCATTAAGGATACAGAGTTGGCCACTGGATCCCTGGATATAGACAAGTATACCTAAAAAAGGAATGGAATAAGAAGAGGAAGGCCTGAGACAGAGCCTGGAACTTTCCAGCATCTACTGGCTGGATAGAGAAGGCAAAGTCAGCCATAGACACTGAGGTATAGTTTGGTGTTAATGGAGCCTTGGGGACACTTGTATCAAAGCTGCTGACACAAAAGGTCCCTTGTGTCAAAGCTGCTAAGAGGTCAAATAAGAACTGAAGAGCACTAACTGGATGTAGTGCCACCATGTCAGATGCCCTAGTGAGAGCTGGGGGTGCGGAAGGGGATGGGAAGGAGCCGGCAGTTACTAGATGGAGGAAACGAAATTTTGGGTGGTGGGAAGCTCCACTGAGGAGTCTCATTGCAAAACAGGGAGAGATGGAGGCGGTAGCTCAAGGAATATATGGGACATGGGGGAGGTTTGTCTTGTTTTTGTCTTGTTTACTTGTTTTTGCTTTTAAGGCAGAAGAGATTTGAACATGTGGGGTGGAAGAGGTCAGGGAAGAGGGAGAACATGAAGATGCACAAGCCAGGCACGATGAATGACGCATCAAGTTCCCAGAAAGGTGGGGAGATATAACTCCAGGCTGCAGACTGAAGGGCTGGCCTTTTGTCGGAGGAAGAAAACCTTTTCCTTTATAATGGAGAAGAAAAAGGAGACAATGTGTATAATGCAGGGGTTTGTGACAACAGGAAGGCAAGGTGACCTTTAGAAAGGCTTTAATTTCTCTGTGGCATTAATGTGCAGCTAAAACTCTATTGCTATTAACAGTAACAATTACTAACAATGTAGAAGCTACCAGTAATGACTGCTGACTATGCTAAGTGTTTATATTGGGTAACTCATTTCATCATTACCACAGACCTACTGAGTAGGTTCTATTTTATAGATAAGGAAACTGGGGTTCATAGAGGTTAAGTGATTTGGAAAAAGTAACAGTTGGTAATTAATAAAGCCAGAATTTGAACCTGAAGCTGATCCCCAAACCTTTGTTATTGTTATTACTATTACTGTGAAAATTATATGGCTGTCATTATTATATTGGCATTAGGTGCCAACTTCTTTTCTTCTTTCTTTCTCTCATTCTTTTTTTCTTTTCTTTTCCAACTGTTCTATATACTTCATACTGTTGGGAAAGTTTGTAAGATACCAAAGAAGCTTTACTCTTCATGTCTTAAGGTTAACTGAACTGTATGCAGCTTTGGAATTCTAACAATATTGGAAATAGAGCCAATCAAAGGGTAGATCCTCTCCCCCATTATGTTCTGAGATGCAGTATTCAGATGCCATATTTTAGTGCAAAAATCTCTTACCTGCTCTGTATCTGTGCAAGAGTGAAGCAAATATCTATTAGTCCTGGAATAGTTAACAAGGCATGAAGCATTTGGCCTCCATCAAAAGGACTGTTGGGACTTGTGTTGCGATTGTTCAATGCACACTCTGCCCTCTAGTGGCCAAGTTTTCCCACAACCCAAGGGGCATCCACCTAGACCCCTGCATGGCAGTGGTATGGCAGTTGCCTTGCACTTCAGTCTCTCTCTCCAAAGTTTTTCCCTACATGCATTTGTGTGACCTTTTCATTTAGTCATTTCTTTCCCCATAACCTACAATAATGCATTTACCAATTGAGAAATCCAGCTGACCCATACTCTAGTGCCATTTCATAGGCATAAGCCTTGAACAGAGTCTATCACTGATGGACTGGATATAAACATGGGTTTCAAAGGCAGAGAATGTAGCAACCAGTGCAGAAACCCACCAGCATGAACTGTTGGTTTTTTCCCCTGAGCAGTGGATAATGTTTCCTCCCTGAGGATTAAATGGACGAGTGTATATAAATAGCTAAAATTTGAGGTTTAGCCAGTACATGCTGATTCTCATCTTCCTTTGACCTTCCTCCTTGATTTCTGGGATGAGCTTTGAAGAATAAGTGAGAGCTGTCTCTTGTGATAGTTTAGCTATATTGCGCTACTGTAATGGTCTATTTACTATTCATATCATCCACTGGACAAGATAGAGATCTTGTTGGTATCTCCACTGCCATTCAATAAATCTTTGCTGAATGAATGAAAACAAAATATATCAGTTCTGAATCCAGGCATCTCAAGTGATTTCTTAGTCACACGAAATTTAGAGAACTACTCTTATAGGAGTTTCTCTTATAGGAGTCAAACCATGGATAGGAATTAATTTGGGCTTTATCTTTGTTCTCTGTAATTTGCTTCAAATCTGGTGACCTTTGGCCTTAGCTGGAACACTGAGCTCATGACCTACCACCAGTTTCTTTGTGAAAAGCATTAATGTGTGTGTTTATGAAATAGACTATGATTTAATGCAGGAAACTCTTTGAAAGGACTTAAACTTGGTGTAGGTTTAGGGGATTATTATAGAAAAGACAATTAGCATCTCACTTGCTGACTGTATGCTTGAAGTCTTTCCAAATCGACAATTGTTTTTTATGATCCAAATATTTTAAGAAGGTTATTTATTTGTCTTTTAGTTACACATAGCTCCTCCTGTGTCCTTATGCTCTCCTTGATCCAGTGTCTTCAGGGGTTCCAGATGAGCTTGTGCAGTTAGTCTGGCTTGCTGTAGCTCCAGGAAGGCTGCTCCTATAATGTTCCTGATTATTTCTTCTGGCCTCTATCCCAAGGACACCAAGTTTAAGTCCTTTCAAAGATTAAGTTGTAGATATGCAGAAGAAAAGCCCAGTACTTCCTCTGGAATCAGATGCCAATATGCTTCTACAGAACTCCATACCTAAAGAAACCATTCATGAGAAGCTGGGGGCAGATGCTACATTTCCATGGCAACATTTCCATAGCCCCTACCTCAAGTGACATTTTTTTCCAGTTTTAGTGAGGCATACTTGACAAATTGTGTGTATTTAGAGAGTACAGTCTGATATTTTAATACATGTGCAGCTTGTGAAGTGATTACCACAATCAAGCTGACTAACCCCTCCATCACCCCACATAGTCACTCCCCTTTCTTGTGATGAGAACACTTAAGATCTCTCAGCCATTTTCAAGTGTCCAATGCATTATTACTGACAGTAGCCACCATGCTGAGGAATAGTCCTCCAGAACTTCCCTATTCAGACTGAAACGACACACTCTGGAAGCAACATCTCCCCATTTCTCCTCAGGCGACTACTGTCATGTGTGACTTCCAGAAATGCTTAATTTGGAAAAAAAAAAAATCTCTTGTCAGCCTTAAGCTAAAACAATGAACATGCCCAGTCTGTTTACCACATGGGAGACAAGAAGGTGCGATTGAGTAGCATTAAGCTGGGGTTGTTGGTTCCCTGGTCTAGGGAGCTTTACCAACAGTGACAACAATGCATATTGAATATTTTTTTACATGCCAGATGTTGTGTAGTCTCTGTCCCAGACCATAAATGCCATGAGATCCTCATGATAGCAATGGTGACAGGGATGCAATACTTGCCATCTCCTTTTAACAAAGAAGAAACGGAGGTTCGAGCAGAGAAGTGGCTTGGTAAAGATCATGTGGTCAGTGAGCAACAGCACCAGGATTCAAACCCAGGCCCCGCTCACCCACATTCTCAAAAACTAGGCCATGCCCCAAGACAACTACATCTTTTTCATCTGATTTGATCTGGAGATGTTGATACTCTGCCAGTTATATCACTCTGGGGCCATGGGACTGCTGTCAACGACATGGTCTTTATAATGTAATCAATAACATGGTTTAGTTGGAAGTGACAGGTCTAGATCCCTCCCCACCCAAAATCTGATTCAGTCTTGGGCTTGAGTTTTGTGATGGGAATTCAGTTGATTTCTCTGTTGTCTTGTGGTGGTAATGCTGTTTGCTTCTTTCCCTATAAAGAGCGTTCTCTCTCGATTTTGCTGGATGACTTGGCACCATTTATTTCTTAGTGCAAAGGGCTTCTCCTGTTAGAAAATCACTATATCATGGATTAAGGAGGGCACTGGAAGCAGGCCCAGAGAGGGATGGCAAAAGGCTTGGGGGATGGGTCAAAGTGATGGCTGAACACCATCAAGCAAAGCTAGAGAGATGCAGAAAAAGAGTCAGAAGCACTCTTAGGGGGTAGAGGGTGGTGGAGGGGAGTGTGTGTCAAAAGGTCCAGGGATGTATGCAGAGACAAACACTTCCTAATTAAAAAAAGAAAACAAAAAACGTTGCTTCTTATATTAAACTCAAACCCATTTTCTGGCACAAAGGTAATGTGCAGAAGTTAAGTCCTTCCTTTTTGGAGTGTAGGGTAAGGTCAGGAGGCTTGCTGGCTCAGGTTGCAGGCATGTGGTAAAGCCCCGGAGGGGCAGGGGTAAGCAGCTGGCTTTCTTTGAAGTAGAAGCAGGGTCACACGATGGTTGATGTTACACAAGCTGCAATACGTTGCACGCTGAACCTCTACTGAGGTCTTCTGCACAAACATTGCTTCTGCTTAAGATGGTTTCAACAGGAAAATCCTCCTACAGGAGATACAATTCCCTGGGTTCATCTCGTATCACCTGTGGGGATTCTTAGTCGACTTAGTCTCTATTTTGTACCTGCTCACTTGTTTACCAAAGAGAGAGAAGTACAAGGAATAAGAAGTTGCCAGGGAGGGAGGTCAAAATCTTCCCATGATCCTTGATTCCCAAACTTCAGAAGCTATAATGACAAAAATCTGTGTTCAATACAGATGAGGGGATGATTTATTTCTGGAAGATTGCCCTCCAGTAAGAGAAGAAAATCCAATTTAACCAAACCAATCTAACTAAAGCAAAAATGGATTCTGTAGTAGGCAGAATTCTGAGATGATCCCCAAATCCCGTATCTGTATGTCATCCCTTCCCCTTAAATGTGGGTGTTTTGTTTCTAACCAATGACATGTGGCAAAGGTGATGGGCTATTACTCCCATGATTGTTAGGGCAAAGGTCTGGAATTTTGCCAGTGCAATTAAGGTCATTAATGAGTTGATAGTAACCAAAAGGGAGCTCTTCCAGGTCTACCTATCAAGTGAATTCTTTAAAAGAGAATCTAGAGTAAAAAAGAAGAGACGCTTCTGCTGGCCTTGGAAAAGCAAACTTCCATGTATAAAGAGGACCACATGATAGAGTTCTGTGAAGGCCTGCAGGAGCTGAGATTCTGAGTCCTGCACCTACATGGAACTGGATTCTGCCAATCATCAGTGAGCTTGGAAGAGCCCAAACTCACAATCTCAAAAAAGATCTCAGCCCTGGTCAACTCTTTGATTTTTTACCTGGTAAAACCCTGGACATAGAACTCAGCTAAACCATATTTGGTGTCCTGATATATGGAAATTGTGAGCTGATAAATCTGTGTTATTTTAAACTGTTAAGTTTGTGTAATTGCTAGGCTGCAATGGAAATGAATACAGATCTTATGTTTTTCAAGGGGAATTTCAACAAATCTTCAAGAGGACATCAATCATCAGGGCTTTATTGTCACTCATGTCATTTGGAGCCATGGTCATTCTCTTTTTCCATCACTACCTGCTATGACTCTGGAAATCATTTCTTAGGAAGTTCAGTCGTGGGCTGGGGATATAATTCAGTGGTAGTGAGCTTGTTTAGCATGCATGAGGCCTTGGGTTAACTCCCTGGAACCGCAAAAGAAGAAAAAGAAAAAGAAGTTCTATCGTTAAGGACTTCCTGTGAAATTGCTTCTGGGGACTGCTGAAGATAAGTAAAACAAAGAGATATTTGTCTTCTGGTTTCATTTTGTGGAACAATGGAAAGATGATTCCCATGTACATGGGGTAAAAACCCTTTTGTAGGCTTTTGAGCTATCTCATCAGTGGTGTCAGTGAGAGAAAGCACAGCAAGGCACTTCTGGGATTGCAGGCTCTCTGGCATGTCAATCATGCAGCAACATGCAGACAATCGCTCAGGTCTACAATCCATTCCTCCATGCCTTCTAAGCTCTGCCTGGGAATTAAAACCCCTTCATATTTTGCTGCTTTTGAGCCCAGTTTTTTGGTTTGTTTGTTTGTTTGTTTTTTATAAGCATCTTTTAGTGCTTGGAAAATATAGCTTTGGAGTTTGGGTCATAGAATTGAGACTCATGAAGGATGTTAGGAATTCCAACACTCAGCACTGTGTTGGCCATAGATTTCATGCACGTACTATGGTTACTTGCAGGCCTGTTCTTCCTGGGAAATCTGGCACCTCACTTTACCATCTTGGTATTATCAGGCTTAGTGCTGTCTGTCATAGTATTTGTTGAATGAATAAGACCTTTTATTTTACAGAGAAAGACAATGGAGCCAGTTGGGATTCAAACTATTGCCCAAGATTGCATAACTTGTTAGTGGCAGAGATGGTTCTGGAACACCAGTTTTCCGAATTCCTGTGCCTTTCTGCCCCATCTTCCAGTCATTGCACAAGGCCTAAAGTGCCACTAAGCAGGTGGAGGCAGGAAGGGGACTGTGAGTCCTGCCGAAGGACATCAGCAGGTCAGCAGCACTGTCCAGTTTCCACCCAGTCAGTCTCCATCTCCTAGTCCAGTCTGGCCTCCATCTGGCAGCTTTCAGCTCTGTTTCTGTGTTACACAAGCTTCTCCTCATGGCCCCCTTGCCCAATTCCCCCCAGTGCAGTTTGCAGCTTCACACTTCGTGAATTTTATTTGCAATCAATAAATAAAGCTATTATCATCAGGGTTTTGTATTCTCATCGTATATCGTCATCTGTCATAAAGCATTTCAGGCAGGAGTGCGGTTCATTCGGCATATCCCGTTCATCTTTATTTCTGAGTCAGAAACTGAGGGATACAAACTAAGAGCACAAGTCCAAGAATTCAGCTTTGAATCAGTAACAGAATGTCTAAAGATAAAAATTGCATTTAGATATTATTATATTTGAGATTAGTGCCTGGGGAGAAAAAAGTCATTACCTTATCAGGCTCTCTGTACTTATTAGAAGCGACAAAGTGTTTTGTTTTCCCAGTCAAATGTGACGGATCTGATGGGAAAGAGCTTTTCATTTAGGCATGTTTTTAGAATGCTATGGCTTCTGGCCATCTCTGCCAGCTTTGGGGGAAGCATATGATCTTCGTGTAGCTTTGGGTTGGCAAAGAAGTTGAGATCATTGTTACGTATCAAAGTATACTTTGGGGAAGAAGCTGCATAATGTTGTAGGTCTAATTAGGAACCCTATACCCTGGGAACTGCCACAGTCTTTAACAATAGCAAATGTTTTCTAATAGATTATCAAGTTTAAGAAGCTAACACTCCATAACCAAAATGGTTTACAGTCCTGGAATTTTAATCAAAGTGTTGGCAACTAGGATTCTTAACCATAGACCCTAATCCTTTTTTAAAAAATATTGTTTTTAGTTGTAGATGGACACAATATCTTTATTTTTATTTATTTTTGTGTGGTGCTGAGGATCGAACTCAGTGCCTCATGCATGCAAGGCAAGCACTCTAACACTGAGCCACAATCCCAGCCCCTTGACCCTAATTCTTTTTTTCTCTTAATTTTATTTATTTATTTATTTATTCTACTTAGGTATACATGATAGCAGCATGCATTTAGATTCATTGTGAACAGATGGAGCACAACTTTTCATTTCTCTGGTTGTATGTGATATAGCATCACAACATACATGCAGTCATACATAAAGCTAAGGCTATGATGTCCATCATATTCCACCATCTTTACTGCTAGACCCTAATTCTTAACCCTTGGGTAAAGAGTACTGAATTTACCCAAGGCTGCTTCCCAAACCTTTATACCACAAGGTACTAATAATAGATAATGGTAATATTCACTGTATCTGGGGATAAACTTGCATTGTGGACTTGAGGCCATCACATCCAAGGGTGAATGTTGAGGCATCTTGAAACCCATTCATAGCACATCAACCAGGAAGCTATATTCGGGAAGGAATAACTGTGGATACCTCCAGCTTGTTTTGGTTTCTCCTGAGTTTTAGTTTTAGTTTTTCATGAGTTTTAGTTTTCATGTTTTAGTTTTTCATGAGTTCCATTATTCGGTTCAGAAGATTCTTTTGAATGCATGCTTTGCCTCCCAGAAAACCTCCATGGAGCTAATGTGCTTCATGGAGCTCTGTTCCGTAAGTCTTGTGAGGGTTTTCTGTTTGGCTAAGTCCAAACCAAAACAGAGATGAAGGTGGTGCTCCTTCTATCCACTCAAATATGTGCATCTCATCATCCAAGTAGGTTAATGCTTGTGTGGAGGTGGTCCAACACTTCAAATGTATCAAGAGTTGTATAAACCAGACATGACTATAGGAGAAAACCAGGGTTGAGGGAGGTATTAAACATCTTGTTATTTTGACATGTACTGTAATTATCATTTATTGAGGAACTTATGTGCTAGAAACTTGCAAAAGGCTTTACATTTTCCTTGGTACTCACACTAACCTGCTAAGTTAATACTTTTGGTTTTTTGTGTTTGTTTGTTTTGTTTTTTGGTACTGGAGATTGAACTCAGGGGCACTCGACCACTGAGCCACATCCCCAGCCCTATTTTGTGTTCTTATTTAGAGACAGGGTCTCACTGAGTTGCTTAGCGCCTCGCCGCTGCTGAGACTGGCTTTGAACTCGGGATTCTCCTGTCTCAGCCTCCCAAAGTGCTGGGATTACAGGCTTGAGCCACCGTGCCTGGCTAATACTTTTGTTTTCCTGAATTTACAGAGGAGGAAACTGGGGCTTGAGAAGTAAACAAGCTAGAAAATGATATGGCTAGGATTAAAACCCAAGTCAGACTTCAAATCATGTGTTTATAATGTCTCTACCGTGTGGCTCCCAGCATGAGAAGTAGAAAGGGTTGGTCCTGGTCCTGGGGAGAATTTTTTTTTTCTAAAGCATGGACATGATATTTTGTTTGTTGGATAATGAACTTGGAGACTATTTTTCTTTCTGTTTCTCAGTTTTCCTGACTTTTTCTGCCTTGGACAAATAACTTTTGGACCTTAACACTCTCTATGTAAAAGTGGGGAAATGGCATGGTATTAGTCAGAAGGTAAATCCTATGAGATGCCCAATAATTGTACAAAAGGAATTTTAACTCTGCAACATTAGATTGTGAGACTAAAAAGTAATAAAGGAAAATTACTGTTTTATTAGCTATAATTCATGGCCAAGAAGTCATCATATTTGCTGAATTGTTTTCAGTCCAGTGAAAAACAAGTAGTCATTGAAAGACATATGTGATGAGACACTATCTGGGCCACTGGGATTACTCTCAAAAGAAAGTTGTCATGGGGGAAGATATCTCTCAGCAGCTGATGAGAGAGTTTCATGGTAGCAACTGAGTTTATAGAAAAGAGCTCTGATAAGCCCACAGCAGGGGCAAGCAAGACTTGGCCTTCTTTTCTCCAGCAAGTAGACAGAGGCAAGAAAGAATCTGGGCCTGTGCCTGAGTTTAAGGCACAACTCCCCAACTTCCCAACTCCTCAACTCCCCACTCCTGTTGGTGGTTGAACTGGACAATTTACCAATTTCTTTATGCCTCAGTTTCCTCATCTGTAATTAGAGTATTCAGAAATATCAAGTACAAGAGTATCAACCCCTGAAGCTGAAATAAGGTGGTTTACACAAGGTTTTTATCTTTCACATAATTTAAAGCAGAGGTTCGGGAGATGCTCTTCCTGGAAGTGTGTAGTAATGAAAGGGTCCTTAGAGGAACAACTATCTAACAGGAAGCTATTAAGTTGTGTAGTGTCTTCTTGTGTACAGGCCTTCATTGTGTACAGGACTCTTAAGTAATTTTACTATTTCTTTAAAAAAATTTTTGAAAATAGAGCCAGGATGTAGCTCAGTGGTAGAGCACTTATCTAACATGCACACGGCCCTGTGTTCAAACCCCAGCACTACAGAAAAAAATGATGATTAAAAAATATCTACTTTTTTTTACCACTTAAAATCAATCTCTGTTAGCATTTTGGCCTATTTGTTTCCAGTTATTTTAGAAAGGCAGAATTTTAGCAGGGAGGAAGGGTTGCTATTCCTATTTTCAAAAGTATTTATAGATATATTCTAAAGAATTCAATAAGACAGGAAACTCAAGGATAAAACTTATGTCACTTCCAATTTCCACTATCTGCATGTTATTCTTAAGAGTAAGTGAGTGAATTCCAGGTGTGTGTGTGGCAGATGGTTGACACAAGATTGATAAAATGTTAATATCTGTGAAGTTGGATTATGTTTGAATTTAGGTTTGGATGAGTGTTCCCAAAGGACTGTGTGCTAAAGGCTTGGTCCCCAGGATGGCACTATTAGAAAGTGGTGGAACATTTAGAAGGTGGTACTCTAAGAGAGATCCTTAGATCATTGGAAACATACTCTTAAAAGGATTATGGAATCCTAGTCTCTTCCTCTTTCTCTCTGGCTTTGCTTCCTGGCTCACAAGGTGAACAATTTGCTTCATCACACACTCTTGCTAAGATACACAGCCTTGCCAGATGTCCAAAGTTATGGAGCCACTCAGTCACGGACTGGAACTTTCAGAACCATGAGCCAAAATAAATGTTTTCTTTTCATAAGTTAATTACCTCAGGTATTTTGTTATAGTGACAAAAGCTAATTAACGCATGGATATAAAAGGACTTTACTAAGGGTATTGTTTGAAAGCGTACAGGTTTAAAAAAAACTTTAAAAAGTGGAATCATAAGACTCTTTTAAGTAAATACCTAGTTCAGATTTACTGAGTTTGATAAAAGAAAAATATGCAAGTAAAATTATTTATTTAAATGGTGACTTTTGAATGGACATCTTTTCTGTTCTTAGAGGTAGTTTCTAAAAGGTCTCTTAAAGGCTTAATAATGACTTAATAATGACAACTATTCAATTGTGTGGAGTCATGGGTTTTGAACTTGAATTCCATTATAAATGACATTACCACTGAAAGAAGGGGATAGGCCTATTCTCACCCATCTCTTTATCTCTTCTGTACCTCTCAATATTTGTTAGCTATTTTTTATTGTTTAGGTTTACAACATTCACATTATCTTCTGTGCCCATACTTTCTGTAATATTGAGTCGATATTTAAATAGATTTCCTTTTCATTGCCTGACTTTCTTATGTGACTTTTTAATCCTCAAATTAATTATTTTGATGTGTCTCTTAATTGGTTGCATTTCATGACCATAAACTTTTTCAAGAAAATACCCACGTGTCCTTGAGTTCTTTCCATTTTCAGACTGTCTTCCCACCATACCCAAGTGAAGTGCTGACTGGATATTTCTGAATCACAGTTTTACCCTTAGAACATTATAGACATTGCTCCAATGTCTTCTGGCATTGAAGTTGGAAGTCAATCAGGTTTTTTCTGTTTTGTATTTGGTTTCTTTGATGCTGAAGAATATCTTTTTAAGGAAATTCTTGAAGTTTAATAAAATAACTTGATTTGTCTCAATTCTGAATTTTCTTATGTAATATAGTGCCAGAAAATGATGTGTAGCTTTAGTGTTTCATTTCAGGAGAATGCTTATGTATCATGTTTTTGAATGCACCTTCTGCTCCAGTGTGGGAGGGGGCTATATTTCAGGAACCATGTTTATCCTTTTGTTGAGTTGTCTTTTTATTTCTTCCATATCTATTAGCTTTTCGTTGATTTCTTTATTTTTTTTGCATCTAATATATTTATCTCTGGGGACTCCTATATGTCAATAATGAATTTTCCGTAGTACTCATCTGTTCTTTTTTTTCTTTTTCTAACTTTTACATTAGTTTCATAATATTGTTGCTTTGGTTTCCTTTGAGCTATGCACTTCCTTTCACCCTAATCTATTGTCATTTTCTCTTTAAACTCTTTTTTTTCAAAGTACTTATTCACTTCACTTATGGGGTGATGCCCTTGTTTTTGGTTTGTTTATCTATATTTGTATTCATAGTTTCCATATTGGTTTATTTTTATTTTTTATTTGCTTATACATTGCTTATGCTTGAGAAGCTTTGTTTAGATGTTATATTTTCTTTGGTATAGTTTGAATGACTGTTTCATTCTCTTCCCACTGTATCTCAAATTAAATTTTTTTCCCTCTAAGGTATAGTATGAAGCTGAGTTTGTACTTCTCCATAATATAAGAAAGTAGTAGAATCTTGGGCTTAGGTGTCTTTGTTAGAGTATCTGAGTTCTCTTCTGAGATACTGTTATGTATTCTCTACCAAATTCACTGCACATCACTGAGGGCTCTATATAACATTTTTTCAATTGAAGTGTTGCTCTGGAGTACTGATTCAAGTCTGCCCTGTTGTTCATTTTCTCTGTTTCACACATTTCTCCTAGCAATAGCTTCTGTCTGGAGAAGAAAAAGTTAACGTCCAGCGTGCCTCTCTCCAGATCTGAGTGTTTTAGAATTTTTTATGTGTTGCTATAACAAAATACCCAAGGCTAGGTATTTTATTAAAAAAATAAATTCATTTAGCTCACAGTTCTGAAGCCTTAAAGTCCAATATCTACAAACCCTATTTGGGCTTTGGTGAGGGCTCCTGGGCTATGTCACAACAGATCAGAGAAATAAGAAGGGAAAACAGCTGCCAGTGGAAGGAACAAGCAGGTTGGGTAACAACCTGCTATTGAGAGAACTCACTAACTCTATAATTCTGTATTGGTCTCTTCTGAGGAACGTAACTTCATGATCAGATTACCTTGTACTAGGACTCACCTCTTAAAGGTTCCACAACCTTGACATTGCCACATTGGGGGCTGATCTTTCAGCATATTAATCTTTGGGGGAACACATGCAAACCTTATCAAAACCATAGCACAAAAGTATTAGTGAGAACAGTCACCATTTTATTAAAATCAATAGTTCAAATTCTTGGGGGAGAAATTGAGGGAATTATTCAGATATGAGTGTGTGAGAGCCTCTTCTCTTTGCTCCAAAAATGTACTGTTTTGAAGTTTATTAAGTTAGATTATGATCCTTTATATATTTGTTTACTGTCATGAAAATGATTTGTCTCATCTTTATATATATATATATATATTTTTTTTTTTTCTCATTCTTTTAGTTGCTGGTGTCTGGGAGATAAGAATAGAGCCACAACCTTTGATATTCCATTTTAACATGGCACCCGGTAATTTTTCAGTAATTCTACATGGCTCACTATTACTTTGGTTTGAATATAATTTATTTTGAGAAGCTTGCTGATGAGACAAGGATAAAAAGATACTTGGGTCACAGTGAGGTTATGTGTGAATCTGTAGACCTAAAATGTGTCATTAAAAACTATTGTAACATTTGAGTATTGAACAAACCGCTTAAAAATGTTTAAAAACAAAATGTTTTAACAAAATAGCAAGTTCTGATGAATGGAAAAAACATATTATTTTTGATAAACTTACATATTTTTTGTTCCAAAATATCCAGATTTATTTATCTGGGAATAAAGTGACTAAATAAGAACAGATGTAAGAACATCAAAGTCAAACCAAGGATCCTTTTGATTCTGTATTTCAAGCAGGTTCGTGTCTTCCACAAGAGAGTGGCAAGTGTGGTTGGTTCTTGGGAGCCATGGTACCTGTCTCAGCAGAAGTAAAGGGAGTTGCGTTGCACTGTAAAGACCATGGAGATGGAGCAGGGGACAGATAAGTAGAATTGTGTGGAAGAGAGACTGGTATCCTAGCTTGCAAGATTGTAATCTCATATGCATGTATATTTCTGTTAACATACTTGAAGAAATGATATGTTGAAAGCAGAGGGCATTAGCTGTGGGAAGCAGAGTAAAAAGAGAATTACCAAGGATCCTTTTTCTTTCAGCCCACTGGTCCCTGATAAGAGGTGGCAGTGGAGCAGTGGGCAGGGTGGGCTGGAGCACAGACGGTAAGCACAGCCATTCAGAGCCTGCCAAGCTGGCTCAGGTTTAAGGTGCTGTGGGCCTGAGGTGTGGTGGGCCAGTGACTAGGTGAGCCTGAGGAATACCGACCTGTCATCCCACAGCAGCCTGGCCCAGGCCCAGTGAGTACGCCTGCTACAGAAGCCTGCTGCATGCAGTGCTGCAGCTCCAGAACTGGAGCATGAACCATCTGCTGACCGCCATCTTTTTTGGAAGCTGCAGTTGCAGATGAGTGGTGAGAAAATGGAAGCAGGGCAGACCCGAATGGTAGTTTGGACTCAAGAGTTAACCGATAGCTACTGTTGTTCTAACCCTAACTGGCATAATTTTGGACCAAGGCCTTAGTACTTTTCCAATTCTAATTAGCATTGACACTTTTTTCAAACTCTGATTAGCTTTAAGTATGGACCAGTAGCGTTGCCACAAGTGCTATATAAACCCTTGGACTAGCAAACTCAGATGCAGCCCTTCTTGGTTCTCCTACGAGAGCTTTGTTTTTGTTTTTTGCACACTTGAACAAATCCTATTTTTACACTTGCTTTTCCTGGTCTGTGGATTTCTTCTTCAAATTCTTGAGACAAGAATCTAGAAAGAAGAAATGAAGGGGGAGTGGCTGAGGTTTGCTGCAACACTGGAGGGCGTGGCCCACCATCAAGAGCTGCAATACTTCTTGACTGCAGGGCCTGCAGCTTGTGAAGATCCCCCTCCTTGCCACTCTCACAGCCAGCAGAAGAGGCAAAGCTCTGGTTTCAATACTAGCTCTGTCCCTAGGAGTGGGAGAATTCACCATCAGACTTGCAGAAATTCTAGTCCCAAAGGCAAGAACGAAGAGTGTCCTTTTCGTGAGCTTGAAATTCAAACATGAGCTTCATCTGATCATCCTTTTCTGAGTCCATGTCCTTGGAGCAGTTTTCTGATTCAAGTGCAGGTCTGTTTGTGTAGAGAGAGAATGCAGAAATACACAGATTTTAAATATTTCTGAGTCTTTCATAGTGATTCCTCATGGTAATGATTGGCTTCTGATTAACATTTGCCTTTCCCTGACTACAGGGAGAAAAGGAGATTGTTATGCCAACCTGAATAATTCCAGTCTGTGTGACAATTCTATTTCTCACTCTAAATTAATATATTGCCACCCTGATGCCTTCCTCAGGTCCTCTGTTCATTTTAGTTAGTGTGAGTCAGTATTTTCACATCTGATTGCTCCTGGACATTGACAAGAGTGAGCTGGACTTCTAGAAAACTCTGATTCTATTTTCATCTTGCATTCTTTATTTATTTCTACATCAAACACAGTTATTGTGTATTTGGTCAATTCGTGTGTATTAAAATGTGTTAAGACCAGATAAAATTCAAAATACCTTGAGAAAATGTATGACAAATTTTGGGGGGATCTCATTCATCTCTACTTCAATGTTTTGAAACATAAATTGTCATGGGGAAACTAAGAACATTTCTTGCAATAGTCTGGCAAAGCTCATTTTAGAAACTTTGTGTCCTCATTTAAAAACATAATGCTCTTTCTATTAAATGTACTGTTCAACCTAAAGATATTGAGGCCCAAGAAGCAAAATGTAAAGCAATGAAGTAAATATGGGGCATGGAAGTGTTGGAGAAGACCCCAGGGTAATGAGCTCTCCTGTTCATTTGCTCAGATATTTCAAATGCTTTTCCCTACTGTGGTCTTACTTGTCTCTGATTCATTAGAAAATCCAGATACTGTGATAAAAATCACAGAAGGAAGCATTGAAGAGTCAACATTTGAGCCATCTCAGAATGCTGAGAAGGAGATTTTATGGAAGTTGGGTGCATATTATAGAGACCACTGTGTTCAATTCATATAAATAGAGTCCTAATTATGAAATAACAGAAGCTTTGTTGTCTAACAAGATCAGGACAGATAGTTTAATCAAAAAGTTGGATGAAGCATGAAATTTGCTTAAAAGCTAACCATAAAAACCAATGTGTATGTACCTATAACATTTCATGTTAAATTAAGATGTCTAAATGTACTCATCTACCTAGATTTGATATAGATTTCAGATTTTGGGGGAGGGAGGAGGGCAAGTCTACTACTAATCCTACTAGTCCTGAATCATCTTTCTTGCATAAACAATACCTCAAGTGCATTCTCTTCATTGTCCAAATTTTAGCTTATGTGAAGAGAAGTACAAATGTAAAGATGTCTGTAATATAATCTGAAAGCAGAATCCATTCAGAATTTTATTGTATTTATAGTCAAACTTTATATGACATATTTATAGTCAAACTTTCAAAGTGACTTTTATTTTTGAAATCATCTTTACAAAACACTAATTCCAGTTTTCATAGGAGAAACAATGTTCGTTCGTGCTTCTATTTGAATATTTATATGATATTAATTGAAATACACTGTTAGAACAATGAACACAACAGGTTTGCATAAACTCTACTGACTTTTGGTAAGCAGGAGACCCTGGCAGGGACAACCACAGAGTAACCTATCAGTGTTTTAAACATCCGCCCTGGAGATCCACTGTTAGGAAGGGAGCATGTCATGAATTCATTTGACCTGGCAGGTTGAAGTCAGATAGAGAACTTCACCTTCCTGGGCCTTAGAGATTGTCTTGTGCAAACTTACCTCATTCTAGAGTTAAGACAGACTCCAGAGAGGTTAAGTGACCTGCAGCAGGTCACAATGCAAGCGAACTTTTTTTTTTTTTGAGTGCTAGAGGTAGGGAGCTACTATTAATGCCTCGATTTCCTGACTCATTTGAATACTTGGTATTCTTTATGGTGATTCCTTTTGAATGTTTTAAAAAAAGTTTTCCTCCATATTTAATCTAAATATGTTCCTTGTATCAGTAGATGCAATTCTTAAGACTTCTGAAGAGTTCAGAGCCGTCATTTTATATTTAACAGCAAAACAAATGAGCTATATTGACATCTTTTCCAAGAATTAGAATTATTCCACAAAACAAGGCTTACTCCCACAGCATGAATTCTACTGACATTTCACTGTGCTGACAGAACTAGAAACTGGGATCACCTTCACTGCAGCTATCCTCTCAACATACGGTAGATGCTGGCATGCTTTTATTTTTTCTAGATTTTAAACCCTGCAAATATTATTACTGCTTTGTGGAATCAATATTTATTTAGATTTATGCATAGTTTGTTCTTTTCTTCTTTTAACTGTGTCTTGTATTTTTTAGTTTCCATCTGGGGTTATTGCTCTTCTTGGAATATATTTTCAGTGTTCGCTATACTACAGTTGTGCTGGCAATACATTTCATTTGGTGTCTGAAAATTCTAAACTGGATTTCAGGGCTATGGAATTTCTGCATGGTATGGAATTCTGGATGAGTAACTATGTTTTTAGTACTCTGAAGATATTCTACTGTTTTCTGGTTTGTAGAGGTTTTCTTGGTAAGTTAGATGTTGTTTGTATTGTTTTTTTTTTTTTTGAAAGAAATATGTCTCTTTGCGTCCTTTCTGGTGTTCATAAGGTCTCTTCTAGGTTTTTGGCAGTTTTACCAAAATGTGCCTAAGGGTTGTGATGTGTATATTTTACTTTGTTGTTCTTGGGTTTGAATCTCCTACTTGAAGTCTTTCAACAGTTTTGGAAAATTCATAGTCATTATTGCCTTACATTTTTCTTCCAATATTTTCTGTCCTCTCTCTTGGGAGTTAAATGTGTGTTAGGGCATTTCGTCTTATTCCATATTTTCCTTATACTCCGTCCTGTGGTTTTCCATACTTTTTGTCTCTTCATTCTTTACTACAGATCTTCTCTGTTTTTTAATTCACTCCTCAAATATGTCTAATTTCCTGTTAAATTCATTCTTTATCTTCTTAATTTCAGTTGTTAAAGTTTTGCTGCAACATTTTCCATTCAGTCCTTTTATAATTTAAAATTTTCCCTTAACTCTCAAGCATTAATTATTGTTATTTTATGGTTCATATTTGATAATTTCATTCTCTGAATTTCCTTTAGGCTTATTTCTGTTATTTGTTATTTCTCTTGATTTCACATTACGTTGTTATTTTGCCTCCTCATATAAAAGGCTAATGTTTACAATTGGGTAGAACATTTGAGGATCTGGTTGATGAGATTACCTCCAGGGGGATTTCTATTTGCCTCTGGATGATGGCAACAGTAGGGGTACACGGCCTTTCAATAGGATACAATGGTGATGATTTGAAGCTGGGCTTCAGGCAGCTGTGAACAGCTGTCTGTCAAGTTTAGCCTTCCTGTTAGTGTTGTATATGTTATTAATTAATTAATTTGGGATTCTAAAAGAAAGCCTGAGGAATTCACAACATTCCTTACTACATAATGAGCCCTGAAATCCAGTTTAGCCACTGAGTAGCCCCAAAGCCCCACTCAGCTTCTCAGTCTCTCACCTGTTCTTACTGAGTTAACCAGCACCTTCAAGTGAAAAGCAGCTCCTAACACCAGACTCCTGTTTTTCTTATTCCTCCTTTAGGATCCTATGATTGTCCATTGCTTTGATATGAAGACTTTGAAAAATATTCCTTATTTTGTTTTGTTTGTGCATTTAATGAAGAAGTTTTGGTACAATTCTTCAGTCTTCTGTAAATGAATGTCCTTATCTTCTTGCTATGACCTGATGTTTGCATTCTTTGGGGTGTTTTAAGTTAACTAATTTCTGATTTTATTGTGACTGCATTCCTTCTAATTCCTTCGTTCAATTTGATCATTCTTATTTTGATTTCTTGATATGGCTTCTTAATTTTTTCAGTGATTCTTTTTTTCAAGTACGTGTTTTAGGGTTGTACATTTCCCAGTAAGGAATGCTTCCACCGAATCCTGTAAGTTTTGATGTGAAGTATTTTCACGATGTAATTGTTTTCTAACTTTCATTGTGTTTCCTCTTTTACTTATAACATTGCTTCTTAATTTTAAAACAAGCTGATTTTTTCAGTTCTCTTGTTACCAATTTCTAGCATACCATGGTTAAAGAATACTAAATCTTTTTTCTTTTTTTTTGGTACCCGGGTGCTTAACCACTGAGTAACATCCTCAGCCCTTTTTTGAATTTTATTTAGAGACAGGGTCTCCTTGAGTTGCTTAGGTCCTTGCTAAATTGCTGAGGCTGGCTTTGAACTTTTGATCCTCCTGCCTCAGCCTCCTGAGCCACTGGGATCACAAGCAGGCACCAAGGCACCTGGCTAAGAATTCTAAATCTGATCACTTTAACCTTCGGAACTTGTTGAAGTCCAATATATGGTCAATTTTATAAATGTTGTATATGAGCTTGAAGAATAATCATGTATTTAAATTACTGACTGCAGTATTCTATGTGTATATATTAGATCATATTTATTAATTATATTCAAATTATTTATAACCTTCCTGCTTTACTTTTTTTTTTCTTCCTGCTTGTTTCATGAATTTCTGGGAGATAAATGCTTAAATTTTCTAACATGAGATGGATTCAAACTTGCAGCTTTAAATTATTTGACTTTGTAAGTTTTTAGACAATATCATGTAAATGTAAATTTAAAAAAATTTCTACTGAACCAAACATTTTATTATGAAGCAGTCTTCTTTATCTTCAGTAGTCTTTTTGTTTTCATCTTAAAATTTCTGTTCTACAAAGGATGTAAAAGGAAAAATAGATGTTGTGACTTTCAGAAATAATTACCCTTTTGACACTAAGTGGAGGAGTTACCCCATAGTATAGTGGTTTAAAAAAATCAAGCTTTGGAACCAGGGAGACCTATGTTGCTATCCTGGTGCCATCCCTAGTTATTGATGAGACCATGGATAAGCTGCTTAACTTTTCTGATTCTCTCCTTCTAAATCTGTGAAGTGGAAAGCCAGGCGTGGTGGCGCATGCCTGTAATCCTAATGACTCAGGAAGCTGAGGCAGGAGAATCATGAGTTCCAAGCCAGCCTCAGCATCTTAGTGAGGCACTTAGCACCTCAGCAAGACCCTGTTTCTAAATAAAATAATAAAAAAATGGAGATAACACTAGTAGATGCCAATACTGGATGCAATGAGAGAATGAATGTAAATTGCTTACTACAATACCTGGCATGTGGTAGATGGTAGCTGTGATTACCTTCTTGTGATGACCTAATGTTTGTTTTCTTTAGAGTTGTCTTCAAAACTTTTAGTTCCTTGTGATAAACAATATTTAAAGCACCCAAGTAGGAGTATGTCAAGTCTCCAGATAGCTAGTGGGTTGCTCAGTAGCTTCATTTTGAGTTCTCATTTTTAATCCAGCTTCCATTAAGAAGGTTTCTCAATTCTATCCATGCCAGGTATCAGTGTGCTTATGAGCCTACTTTCTGGAATCTGACATTGAAAGATCATTTGATATATTTCTTGACCCAATATATGAATTGTTTCTTTGTATTGTGATAGTGCTTGGTGTTTAAGAATAGTTCACATGGATGCTTCTGAGATAAATGGTTCACAGAAGATACTCCTCACAACAAATGGGGTTTGGAACTTTCTTGAAATGTTCAGACAGCCAGAAACTGTGAAGTACTTCCCTGTTTCTGTGGAATTCTTTCTCTCTTTGGTTATGTGGAGTTAGCAAGAACCCCACTTGTCAACTATTTGCTAAAGAGTTAAAGAACCTCATTGCATCTTTCTTACTGTATTGAAGCTTCTAGCTTTCCCCATCTTTGATTTTCATGCTTTCTTCACTCTGTGCTAGAATATGTAAGAAGTAAGTTAAAAGGCAACTTTTGGAAATAACTGATGAACTGGCTTTAGTGATGAATATAACAATAATTTAAGAATTGAATTTGTAACAAAATAAGTTTGCCCTCTCCAAACAACATGGCTCAAATGAGATGGAAGCTTATTCAGTTTCATGTAAAAAGGCTCAGAAGTGGATGCTCTATGAATGGCATGGAATGATCGTCAAAGAATTACGCTCTACTTTCCTATCCTAGCCCATGGCTTCCATTTATAAAGTCACATCATAATCCAATATGGCTCCTGGAACTCTAGCCATTATGTCTGAATTACAGGCTAGAATAAGGAAGAAAGATCAAAACAGAAAAGTTCTGTTTCCAGTTCATCTGCCTTCTTGGAAGTTTCTACCCTGTGCCCAGATCTCATGAACTAGAACTTTGCCATAAGACGATATTTGTCTACAAGGGAGGCTGGGAAATAAACCGGTTTATTCTGGGTAGTACTGTGCCTACTTAAAAGTTTGGGCTCTGTTACCAAGAAGAAAACAAGAGTGGAATTGGGGTAGTTACCATAGGATTGACTCTAGTGGCTTCAACTGGGATTGATGATTCCATATAACTTAACCTCAATCTCATTCACACTTGGGATCAAACTCATCCTTTCTCCATGGAATAAATTCTCAGTAATATACTTTATTACATTCTCTTTGTTGGAAGGGGTTTATTTTTAAAAATAACATTACACAAGAGCCACTATGGATATCAGAGAGGTCATGCCAAACAAGGTCAATTTTTCTGGGGAGAAATAAGAGAGTACAGAAAATCCTTGATACATGTATAGCGTCTCATGCACATGGAGTATCTTCTGTGACTGCAGTGCTGGTCCAGAGCCTAGGCTGTGGGGTGAACTGATGCGATGCACATTGGAAGAAGGTGACAAGAGATTCCAAAGGGCAACACTTTGCCTCAAGTCCTCTTGTTTAATACCCATTTAATGTGAACAATGAAGATACGGTTTCTTAAAGGATAATCATGCCAATCAGTGTCAAAAAGAAAGTCATTCCTTAGGGATGCTGTTTTTCATTTCTTTCAGTGCTGAATTTCTGCAGAGGCTAGCCATCATATTCTGTTTTTGCTTCCCACGCCTGTTTGACACCTTGTTTGTTACCTAGCTTTAGTGCATCCTTTAGTGGTGATGATTATCACTGCCTTCTTGAAACCTTGTCCTTAATTGGCTTCTGTGACATCACTTTCTCTTTCCCTTTGGGTAACTTCCTTTCTTAGTTTCTGTCACAGGCTCAATTTCTGTAGGCACTCCCTTGGCATTCCTGAGCACTCCATTCTTGGCCCTTTCTTCCTTCCATACTCCTCTTCCTATAGAATTTTCTTTAGATCCCTGGCTCCTCCTACTGTCCAAGTGCTGATGTCTCGAACACCATAACTTTCGGGAAATTTCTCTCCAAAGATCTAGAACTATTTTTTCCAAGCACTTACTGGATGTTTCCATAGAACCTAAAATGTACCATGTCTAAAATGGAATTCTTCAACTCCTCTGCTCATTCCCTTAGGTCTTTCTTTGCTCCTGTCTTCTCTGTCTTGCTCAATGACATCTCTATCTCAGAAACCCGAGTTGTCTTTTAGCCCTTCCTCTCTGTGACCTCTCGCTTCATGTACAACCCATCACCAAGACCTCTTTTTTTAATTTTATTTTATTTTATTTATTTATTTTTTAAAAATTTTTTCCCAAAAGTTGCATTTTAATACATGTTATCGAACATAACAGAAAAAAACAAATTTTCAGAAGCTGTACACACTATTCACTGAAAACATTTGTTGAGGCAAATAGAAAAAAAATTGTTACAATCATAATTTTTCTA
>CM053401.1:58503852-58567714 GCA_028644305.1 Xerus rutilus
TCAATTTCACCCCTTTCCTGCCACCCTCACTACTGTCCTCACCCAAGATCTCATTTTTTATCACTTGGGATACTGCTTCATCCAACTGCCATCCTGCCTTCAATACAGAAACCCTAGTGTTACTTCTCTGATTAAAATCCTCCAAAATTCCCATCACCTATGAGACACCATCCAAACTCCTCTGCATTACATTCAGGACATATCCATCACAGGGCTGCTGCTTGTCTACATGGATATATATATATATGCTTGTCTACATGGATATATATACATACATATATATATATATATGTATGTATATATATATATTTGTACTGGGATGTGAACCTAGTGTGCTATACCACTGAGCTACACCCCCAGCCCTTTTTTTTTTTATTTTGAGGCAGGTTCTTGCTAAGTTGCTAAGGCTGGCCTTGAACTAGTGATCTTCTTGCCTCAACCTCTTGAATTGGTGGGATTACAGGGATGTGCCACCATGCCTGGTACATGGTTCCTTTGTATGAACAAGAAAAAATACCAGCTGGGCGCGGTGGCACATGCCTGTAATCCCAGCACTTTGGGAGGCTGAGACAGGAGAATCACGAGTTCAAAGCCAGCCTCAGCAATGGCAAGGTGCTACGCAACTCAGTGAGACCCTGTCTCTACATAAAACACAAAATAGGGCTGAAGATCAGCCTTGCCCTAGGAGACAGGGCTTGGCTCTCAAAGCTTGGCCTGGGTTCTCTGACTTGCCAGCTGATATCTACCCATGTTCCTGGATATAGCCATGGCTCCAGTATATTGATTTATTTCCAAGCTTGCTCCACCTCTCTGACGTGTCCTCTACCTTTCAGAAGTCGTTCTTCCTCTAGCATCCACAATTAACTCCTTCTTATCTGCCAAGTGCCATTTGAAGCATGACTTCCTCCCAGGAGGCTCCTCTGCCCTCATGTCCTGAATTATCTGCCATCATGCGGTGCTCCCCTAACACTGGGGATATGTGTTTGTCATGTCACCTGTCATACTGTTGTAATGATTAACTTTTACATTTTTGTCTCCCTTTCTACTCTGTGAACAACTAGAGGGCAGAGGGTAATGCTTTGTTCATCTTTATACTCTGGGCCTGGCTGGGATAGATCCTCAGTAAATTAATTATAGACCAGTGCAAGAAATTAAGCAAAACTCCTGATTGTGGTTTAGACAGAATTACAGGGCTTCTATTTGTTATTTAAAAAAATAGAAAATAATAGATCTATTTAGTGATGCAAAACAATTACAAATATTCTAGAAAGGAATTGTCATTTCTTATTTATGAGCAAAGGCATGAAAAGGAAGGGGGCAGATGCTGACAGCAGGCAGGGAAGGCATCAGTCTTTCAAGAAGTGCATTAAGGGCCGTAAGGCAGAATTTAAGAGGTGGCCAGACGCAGAGGCAGCTATGGTGTGAATAGGGCAGAGGAGCTAAGAACAGACTTGAATTAAGCCCCAGAGCAGAAAGGGGAGCTTCTGTTTAAAACTCACGCTTGCAATTGACTGGATGTTTGACCTCTGGGCAAGTCATTAACCTCTGTGTCTTAGTTTCCACATCTGTAAAGTGGAGATAATAATGTTTCCCTACTTCAAAGAATTATAGATTAATCAATGTCTGAAAAATGTCTCTACTTGGCACCTCTATGTAAATATCCAGAGCAGCATGGAGGAAACTCAGGTGGAAATACTAAAGGAACAAATCTGAGCTTCCTTTTAATTTATTCATAATGTTCAAAATGAAAAATAATTGCTAGGGTCCTCATCCTAGGTATTAAGGAAATAGCAGTCACATTTATGCTTTCAAAAATATCCTTTAAATGATTTTAAGTCTTTCATTTTTCCATGTGACTTTACAGCAGAGGTGTCTGCTGAGGTCAGAGAATTCCGGGCACATGGGGAGGACTGAGGTCTACTAGATGAGCCCCCAAGGACATGGCTGGTGTAGACTGCTGTCTTCTTCCCTGAGGTGGGTTGTTCACTTATGGCACTTGTGACCTTCTTCATTTCTTCCTCTTTTCTCCCCACTTGCCAGCTTCTCTCTTTCAGAGGGAAGTCCCTGACCAGGGAAGGGATAGGCCGGGGCCTATGTAAGTCCAGCTCAGGGCTCTTAGTTCTTCCATCAGAGGATGGGAGTTTGGGGAGGAGGGTAAATTGTATTTATGTGCACTTTTTAGATCAATTTATGTGATCTGAAAGTTGAAATTCCCTCCTCAGCTTTCGAAAAGGGCAAATTGCTTGAAAGAACCTTTGATTTATTGGCTTACTTGAGGGGCTTATCATGCTGAATGGGGTGATGGATGAAGAGGAGGGTGGGGGTAGTCAAGAGGGCAAACTGCCCTCCACCCCTGGAGGAAAAAATAACACAGACACGAGAGGAACTCTTCTGGTACAGGAGGAAGGAAAAAAAGCAAATGGTGGAGGAGAGCCAGGCCAGGGCCAGGCCAGAGCCGGGAGAACAGCCCCACTGGCTGGGAGCTTTTGTGTATGGGGGAAGTAGGGAGAAGGAGAAAGATAAGGCCCATTTCTCAAAACAGTGTTTTAAGAGGGGAGAAGATGCTTTGAAGGGGATATTTAGAAGTTTCACTGGGTCGTGGAGTGTGAGTGTGGTGTGTCTGTGTGTCTTCTATTTTCTTTCCTTCCTTTAAATGAGTTTATAAATTGAGAGTGGTGTTAAGGCAGGGTGGCTGATAATAGTCCAGTACATTCCAGAAATGCAAAAATTTTCAAACACAAGCAGTAGAGAGGGAAGACAATGTTTTAGATGTAGTAGGACAGTGTACTTGAAACCCCAAGCTTCCCCCTGAGTGCCTGGGTCTGACGTTTTGGGGCTAACAGGTCTGGATCCGATGCAGTGGTCTCTCTGCAACCTTCAGTGCACACTGCTGAGCACCTTTTCCTGGTTATATTTTGATGCCAAGGAGGAGAAAATCTGATCTAAACTCAGGCCATAGGTATCCAAAGGCTATCCTCAGAGTGAGGTGTTCCTAGGGGACTGGATTATGTAAGATGCCTAGGATTGGTGCCTCCCATTGAGGATTTTTAACATTCTCCCTATTAGTCATTTTAATGTACATTGCTTTGCCTGCATTGCTTTCCAAGTAGGAAGCAGAGATCACTGAGAAATCTCTCTTGCATAAGGGGTTAATGGTAAGTACCACTGCATTATGGATCTAACGATTGTACAAGCTTATATCTTAAGAGGGGCTGTCTCTACATTGCTTTGTTAGTCACTTATTTTTTCTTTTGAATTGTGAGATGAACATGTTATCCAAGGAATACCCTATGACCTTACATGATGTTAAGCCACTCACAGAAGTAGCTTGAGCCTGAGTGCTTTTGTGCTGCTGTTTTGTTTGGAAATATTAGCCTTCTGTTAAAGTCATAGTGAAGTGGTTTAGATCAGACCCAAGCCTCCTGGGCAGCTCTGTTACTGATTTCTGTAGACTGGGATAAAATATTAATACTATTGCAAGTTCTGTACCCATCACTCTTTTCCTCTTCCATTTGTAGGTAGAAACTGAAGAATGAGGTCCAAGCTTTATGTACCTGAGCATTTTACACACACACACACACACACACACACACACACACACACTCACACTCACACACACAGAGTACTGTTATTTCTTTGGCTTTCTGAGACTAACTCCTTTTTCTTTATTAGTACTGCCTGAAATGGAATAAACCTTCTGTCTGTTTTTATCTTCTGAATAGGATCTTTTCGAAGACAGCTTCTTTGAGGGAGTCTGGAATAATTAATTATCTCCCCCCTCCATCTTTCTCAATGCTTTTAATTTGAACTTTCTTAATGAAAACTCATCTCTCATAAATGCTGGGTTGGCCCATTTTGTGTGTGCCTGCTCTGTCCTGCTTTGAGTGATGTGTAAATAAGAGGCAATCTGGTGATGAGTTTTGCTTATGTGGTGCGGAAGGGTGGAGAGGGAGGAGGGTTTGATGAATAGAGGCAACCAGAAAATGTACTTGATAATAACATGGCTGTGATTGATGTTGCAATTCCTGAAAAATTATCATTGTGATATAATTATTTGTTTATGAACTGTGCCCTGAGACTCCCAACTTTGAGATTATTCATGGCACAGATAAAACTCTAAAGTCAATAATTCATCAAGGGTATAATGGTTTCTTTTGGGAAAGGTGGGGGGGTCACAGGGATATTACATCCTGTTTCTGACACTTCCGTTATAAATCTAAGCACTCCTTGGTATGAGGCAGAGCCACCTCCTTACCTTCTGCTCCATTTTTTTTTTCTTTTAAAGTGGTTTTCATAGTTTGTATAATTTTTAAAAACTGAAATTTATTTTTTCAACATAGTAACATTATCTGGTTCTTTTGGTGTTTCATGACTCCAAACAGGGAGAGGTGAATGGAAGAACAAAAAACAACCATTTCTTGTCCCCTCTCCCCTAAGCACAAGACAATTACTAGAAATTTGAGAGTTGTAAGCTCTAATTCCAGGTGGAACAAACTTTTGGTGAATATATCTGGGCTAGTCTCCTTGATTTTGATTCACAAAAGAGGATTAAGAGATGCCTACTCATTTTTAGAAAATTAATGAGTTTGGTTCATAACTGGTACTTGAATTTTGAGTGGATTTTATCCATATGTATCAGAGGTCTTGGCATTTTGCCCACCCCGGTTCTAGTCCCATAAAATGGCTGATACCATAGTTTATCTCCATAAATCTTTCCATTTCCTTCTTATGGTTTTCTATGCCTCAGTTCACTTACATGGGAGCATCCCACTGGGGATGTTTGTCATGGGTATATCATGAGCCTGATATCCTGGGATTCCACAAATACTGGGGCCAGGTCTCTCCTCTCCAGCACAGTTATGTGAAATACAATGAAAAATGGAAAGTATTTTCAGAGGGACAGGCTCTTGCTCACATTCCATGCCTAGTGAACTTCTTCCCTTGACTTTTCACCAAGGGACAGGCCAGCATTATGTGAAGACCATATACATAGAAGAAGGTGGGAGCCCACCTTAGCAAAAGTCTTCAGAAAAGACCAAAGCATTTTGACTGTCTAGAGGTTTAAGATGAGATAATAATTTAAGCTGGCTGCTAAGAAATGACTGCAGTCATGGGTAGATTTAAGTAAGAGCTCTGAGTCCTGAGAAAGAGATGGAATGGGGCCTCTATATTGGGCAAATACTGGATCACAGCTGCAGCTGTGTGATTTGTCTAAGGTACCATATTTTAATAGGGGCTTGTTATGAGTTGAATTGTGTCCCTCTGAAAGTTGTAGTCCTAGCCTCTGATACCTCATCATGTGACCTTATCGCCATTCTTTTCTTCAGGATAGGGTGTTGGAGATGTGATTACTGAAGATGAGGTCATAATAGGTCATAATGGAGTAGGTTGGGTCCTTAATCTATTTTTTATTTATTTATTTGGCTACTGGGATTGAATCCAGGGATGCTTTGCCACTGAGTGATGGCCCTAGTCCTTTTTTTATTTTGAGATGGAGCCTAAGTTGCTGAGGGTCTTGCTAAGCTGCTGAGGCTGGACTTGAACTTGTAATACTTCTTCCTCAGCCTCCCAAGTTGCTGGAATTACATGCATATGTCATTGCACCTGGCTCTTGGGTCCTTAATCTAATATGACTGGTGTCCTAGAAGAAAAAGACACAAGGAGAAGAATTCCATATGAAAACACAGTGAGACATAGTGAGAAGATGGCCATATGATGAAGGTAGAGATGCATCTACAAGTTAAGGAATGTCAAGGATTTCTGGTAACTTCCAGAAGCTAGGAGAGAAGCATGGAATAGACCCTCCTTAGAGTCTTCTTTGGTATTACCTTGCTTTCAGATTTCTGGCCTCTCTATGAGAGAATAAATTTATGGTGTTGTGAGGCACCCAGTTTGTGGCAATCGGACAACCCTAGAAAATAAATAGAGGGGCCTTGAAAAATCCTGATACACTCAGATAAGGGTGACTAGGATATGTAAGACTAGCCACAATGTCATTGAAGGAACCACTAGAAGAAAAAGTGATGTTTAGCCTAGAAATTTATTGAAACTCTAGTATCTATATTCACCTCTTTGAAGGCCACTCAGATGGAAGATTTTAAATTATATTCATTTAACTCCAGAGGTACATTTCAGCTCAATACCTTCTAAAAATTGTAACCATTCAACAGTGAGCTAGAAAGACTGTCAACACTAAAACAATTAAAATGTGATTTATACATGAGAGGGTCTCTCTTAGTTAAGATTCTCTGGAAGACTATTTACACAGCTTAATGCTCATCTCTGAAGATAAAGTAGTAAGTTATTCTTTCAGATCTAAGATCTGTTTACTTAGCTGTCCACAGGAGATGATGTCATAGTTTACTAAATACATTACTCCCTGCTTAGGTTCTCTCTTCTTCCTCTCCCTTTGATTTGCCTAAACTATTACTATATATAGATAGGCAAGGATTGTGGATACACACCCAACCATGCTCCAACATTTCTTTCTGGGTAACTCTGCCAGCCATGTGGATTGCCCAAGGAGACAAGAATGAAGGAACTAGCTGCTTTATCCATTTTGACATTCCTTTCTTGATACAAACTCAAACTAGCCTGCCAAACCACAAGAACATTTCCAGTGGAATCTCTACTTTTTTTTCCTACTTTCTTGAAAAGTTTTTTTTTTCTTTTTCTACATGTCTTCATCCATTGCTATTCAGCAGATCTTTACCAAGTGAACACTATTTGTAAATCATTGAGCTTGGCACTACAGATGAACATGAAGATGAATGGTCAATGATTCATGCCCATGGGATTTTACCAGATCAGCCCCTCTATATAGTGGTTTCCCAGGAGACACAAGAGAGCAGAAGACAGCTAAAGGTGTTGGCTTACCTTAATGTCCCAGAAGGCTTTCTTAACTCTGTTAGTTGTCATCAACTTTTGGGAATTATACTCCAGAACAAGATTTGTCTTTTTATTTCACTATGTGATTTGAAGAGTTGGCAAATGTATTCTTTCTCCACCAAGTCCCTCACTCTTTCTACTTTTTGAACCTGGATAATAATCTTGGTGTGAAGATTATCTTCTGTGTTTGATACACCTTACCTCCTACCTTCAATGCAATGCATAGGCCAAGTTGATCTCAAGTTGCATTAAACACTCTGAATAAAATAGGGACTATTCCCCTAGGAGTAGGGGAAGAGGGGCAAGAATTATAATCCATGGACTGAAACCACTTTTTTTTTAAATGCTCAACTGAGTGCATATCTTCCCTCTTGTCGTTACTGCTGATTTTACTTAAAATTTTTCCTGTTTTTTGCTGCCAAATAAACTACATCAGTATCAGCTGGGAGGGAGAAGAAGGAGGTAAGAGAGCTGGCTGCTGACCCCTGTTGTGTCCATCACCTGTAAACTGGACTCTTGACAAGTTGACTTGCTGACAGCCTGGCAAGAGAAAGGTCCTGAGCTTCTGGGGAGCTGGGGACTCTGGCTTGGTTGCCAACCCTGGGGCTGGACAAGTGGCATGGCTTCCTAATTATCAATGGGTCTGAGCCCAGAGCTCACTCGCACTTTCTGGCTGAGAGATGTTTTTTTGTTTCATTAATGACCCATTTTAGTATTGATGGGTACACATAAAAGAGAACTGTTGATGCTAAGGGAGGCTTGGGCTTGGCTAAGAATCCAACATTCCTTCCACTTCTACTGCAGAAGCTCCAAACACTGAGGATTTCAATGAACTCATCATGCCCAGCTTGCTCATTTCAGCCGTCATTACTGCTAGCCTTGGATCTCCAGGCTGAATGAATATCCAGAAGTAAAGTGTTATTGCTGACCATCACCATCGTCCACTCTCACACTCCTACAATTGCCTCTCTGCCTAGACTGGATCCTGCCCAATGCAAAGCCCCCAGAGCTGTCACTAACAGCAGTTCCGCCAACACCCAGAGAGCACCTTGGCCTCCTCACTCACTCTCATCTATTCAGGATTGAGTTTGTAACTTCACCAAATTTTGACTTCTCAATCTTGCTATATACTGTATCCTTTTGACTCTCAGGAGCAAAAGGGATGGAGAAATTTTAGAAAAGATAGTTGGGAGAGCTTAGTTCTGTGTTCTCAGTCACCCTCTCCATGTTCCCTATTGTTGTGCACCTATTTCAAGAGCTCACTCAGGGCACAATGGAGAAATCTAGAGCCCTACAACCCTAACCACACTCCCACATCCACCTGTCTCAAGTGCTTCCACTAATAACAACTGCCCCTCAGTTGGCCACTGTCACTAAAGACTTAAACCGGGAAGATATTTACTATTATTTGTAGCTTTTGGACAAAAGTGTGTCTCTTCTTTTTTAAAAGCTCAGTTTGTTTACACCTCTTCACTTTTGGGAGAGCACAGATTTAACAGGTGACCCACCTTATCCTTAACTTTGAGGTAATACCTGACACTTTTTAAAAGAAGAGTTAGCAGATAATCTGCCTTGAAATGTGACAGGCTGCCTACTGATCTAACCGTAACACAGCACAACGTGATTCAGCCTGTCTGGAGAAAGAAAATACATATTTAGTATAAAGAGAAGATATAAGCAATGGAGCAGTTGGTTATATGTTATAAGTTGTAATAAATGAAAATATCGAGTGCATTTTAAATGATTAATGTATGAAAACTGTCATCACTTAAGGTGCATTAATCAAGAAAAAATGCACGCTTTGCATAGTGGTTAATGTCGCAGGCCCATTGTTCAGCTTTGATAATGTGCATAATAATGCTCAGTATGACAATGAGTTGGGGTAGCTGAAAATTTAGGATGGTTGCAAGTTCCGTGTAGTATTTGGATTAGCATCTTAATCTGTGCCTTGTCAGCCTCATCAGTACACAAGCTATTTTTTTTCCAAAACTAGTAAAAATAAGGATGCATTTTTTGAAACTTTTTTTTTTTTAAGATAGAGAATAATGACCAAGGTACCTGCTTAAACAAATACTACCAGCATTCATTAGTTAGGATGGTTACATGTAAAAGAAATGATGCCAGATAGTAACAAATCCAAGAGAAGTTTATTATGAAAATGGCACCTGCGGATGAAAAAATTAAGTTACATAAAAGACAACCATGTATGTGACATGTATGAGAATCTACAAAAGTATAAAAAGAACCCTGTTGTAAATGAAGTATGTACATTTCTGATTTGCAGCATTATCAATGGTCAATGAAAAAAAATGTTTCAAAATAAGCCAGGCACTCAGGAAGTTAGGTCCGGTTAGCTTCACACAAAACAAATGTACCATCGCTGTCGCTTTGTAACATTTTAATTATTTTTTATATATATATCGTAGAGTTGGTAACACTGCTAAGATTTTTTACGAACAGAATATCCCTTTCCCCATTATTCAGCTACTTGGCACCAGTCTCCTCATAAAAGTTTTCATATATTTTTACAAGAAATAGTTAAAAACACAGACACAGTCTTCACAGGTAATGAAGTGTTTTTTTTTTTTTTCATTTTGTAATTTTAAACACTATGGATTTAGACAGCAGCTGTGATTATCTGTTAGTTTAAATCACCAGAAATCATTTTGACACAACACAGAAACATTTATAAAATAAAAAAAAAAACAAACAGCTGTCTAGCTGTTCTTTGTAGCTGATAGGTGCATTCCTTTGATTGTTCAATAGCTAGAGTAGAGCTTCCAAAATTAATCTTTAAATTTCTCGATTGGCCTTCTTTACCTTCTACACCCACCTAAATCTTTCAGAGAAGTTTACTACTAAAAGTTGTGGCATTTAACTTCCTTCTGCATTATTCCAGCATGGCTTGGGCCCAACTCACAGAATCAAAGGTTTGAGAGGAATCCACTCAACACAGTGATATTCAAAGGACAGCCGAGTTACTATATTAGCATTGCACAAATAAACAAATATATATGACAATTCTATATTCCATTACCCCCTCCCATTTTGTTTTTTAAAAATGTTGGTTGACCTTTGAAATAATTTTCTGTCTCACTGGTAATTGCTTTATATATTGCTCCATCAGCCAACCTGAAAGGAAACCAAAGAAAAGCACCCACTGCTTATAGGTAGAGCACAAGGGACTCTGGGAATGTTAACAACTGAGGCTGTATGGCATCGATTTATTTAATATATCTGAGCATTATTCTTCAGTGCTTTGCATAGCACTCCAGAAGAGAGAGAGAGAGAGAGAGTCATACCCAGAATTCCGTTGTGGGAAAAATGGCTCCATTAACCTTGAGCTAGTTAAGAGTCTTTTTATCTCTGAGAATGAAAACGATTTTGGGGACAGGGGAAGGAAAGCAGAGGAGGCGGAAAGGGAGACCGGAAAGGGAGGGAAAGAAAGGAGAGATAGGGAGCATATACACCAGCAAAGCAACAGCAGGAATTTAAAAAAGTAAAACGGAGGATTCACAGACAGTAGAAGCAGTATAGGGTGACATTACAGAGGAAGGCCACCACACAAAAACCACTAACCCCCAAGAATCACTGATTCACTAGGACTGCAGGAATGGGACTGTACCACTCCGGACTAGAGATAGAGCACAGAGAAGACAAAGGACAAAACAACTACATTAGCTTAGTATATACTGCATATAGAAACACACATTGAAACTGCAATGGGACTGACAGCCAAGGACACGTACACACCGTACACATTACAGTTCTCACATCTGTTATTAGATGCCTTAACAAACAGCTGCCAAAAATGAAGTGGAAGAAGAATTTATACTTGACAGTCATTTGGAGTGTTTGACACCACACTGATTTCTGGCAACAAAGACAAAATAGGCTATTTTTTTCTTTTTCTTTTTCTTTTTTTTTCTTTTTTTACTTCATGTGCAGTTTTCAATTGCAGTTATCTGTCTGAAGCTTATTAACCCATTCTTTAGTTTTAAAACTTATTGGTTTCAACTTAGAAATTAGAACCAAAGGGAAATAAATTCCATCAAGTCAGTCCCCCAAAATACAAACCTTACTTTTTTTCCAGCAAGAAATGAAACAAACCAAAAACATGTTAAATACTTTTCCTTCTTTTTCTCTGAAGTGTTATTGAAGTTGCAAAATTAGCCTCAGTTAGACTGAGTAAGGGAGAAAAAAAAAGCTTAATAAAAGGCAGTATGTACCTAAACTGCTCCTCAAATCAGTTTGATTGAGTTTTCCAAAAGCCCCCCTTTAAAAGGGCTTTACTGACCCATTAAATTTAATGTGAGGCTATGTTTGTTAGTTGGGAGGTAAAAAACCTTAAGTCCTGCAGCAAATGTTAATGAGGGCTTTGTCTTAACTAACCAAGGAGACTGCAGCAACGGACTCCAGACCAGGACAGAACACATTTTTTTTTTTTCCAAAACCCAGCCCAGGAGCTGCATTTTGTATGAAGACATTACAGATTAATAAATGATAGCACCATGGTTTTAGAAATTAAGTTAATGTTTCAGTAATTAACATTTAGTCCAACTTTTTTTTTAAAACATTCTAGTCACAGGCCAGAAATTAAGTTTAAGAACCCAAATTATTTTTATGTGCAAGTAAGAAAATCTTAAAATCTTAACCATAAAAAGAGAATTAAATTCTGCATAAAATTCTAAAATACTATTTCCCTATTTTTAAAGGAATTAGGAACAGAAACAACAACAAAAAAAACCCACCCCATTTCATTTGACTTAGTCAAACAGGGCACATTGTTTATGCTTGTCTCTTTCCATCTTGATCATATCAAGATCTTTATGAAGAAAACCCAATGGTTGTCACTTGAGAAATCTCTTGACCACAAGACTGAGTATTCTATGGCAGAGGCATATACACATTAAAGACATCTTAATAAAGATGCAAAGGAAAGCAAAACAACTCAACACACATCTTAGAAGAAGACAAAATGGCAGGCAACTGGTCATCTGACCCTCTGAAGGCAAAAAAATAAACATATCTTTACAGGAAAGAATAAGTCACGTTAAAGAAAGAGGGGATGGAATGGGGACCATCGTGTTGAGAGAAGACGCTGACCTGCTCGAATTCAAAGTGCTAGAATTAAAGGTCTAAACGAAAACGCCAACGATGCCTCCGAGCGGACCCTGCACACGCCGGGCGGCGCCTCAGTCCTCCTTGCGCTCCAGAGTCTGTGCCGCGTGGATGCCGTTGCTGTAGACGGGGAAGGGCAGCGTGGAGAAGAGTCCCTCGGCCGTGGTGAACACGTTGCCGGCGGGCATCTGCGTCAGGCTGGCCGCGCTCACAGCGCCGCCAAACGGTCCCGACATGTTGAGCCGGTGCACGTGGTGGTAGAGCATCTCCATGGGCGTCTTGGGGTCGAGGCCGAAGCCAGGGCTGTTAACGTCCACGAAGTTAACAGCGTGCGCGTTGGGCAGCAGGTTGCCCTGCATGGCCAGGGTCACCTCGGCGGGCGCATAGCGGATGGTGCCCGTGGTGTAGACCCTCTGTGCGGCCGTGCTGGTGGCGGCCAGGGTCCCGGTCACCCGGTGCACCAGCGGGAGGACGACGTTGCCCGCCTGCAACCTCTGCAGCGCCTCCAGGTCCCCAGTGTACAGCAAGGAGTTGGACGCGCTTGGACCGCCACTGCTGCCACCGCCGCTGCTGCTGCCGCCGCCCCCGGGGTGCTTGTCCCGCGGGGACGCCGAGAGCGGGGGCGACAGCGGGTCGGAGGCGACAGGGGCCAAGGCCGTGGTGGCCGAGGTGCTGAACTGAGTCTTGCGGGCGGCCGCGCCGTCGGCGCCGGGCGGGGTGAGGACCGAGTCCGGGATGGCCACGTGCAGCCCCCCGCCACTCCCGCCGCCCTGCGGGGATGGGAAGTGCTCGGAGCTTGGGGGCTTGGTCATGCTGTAGGGAGACTCGTTCCTGGAGATCTCCCGGTTGGGCGGGTAGTTCCAGATGCTGCTGTCGTTGTCGAAGTTGATAGGTTCAGAGATCTCCGTCTTGATCTTGAGCACCGAGGCACTGTGGGGGGAGGACAGCAGCCGCGGGGGCTCCACCATGCCCGCGTCCAGGCCGCCGGGGCTCGACGCGCTGGACAGGCGCCGGCGACTGGCGCTGCCGCCCTTCTGCCGTTTCCGCCTCTTCTTGCGCTTCTGGTGCTTGCTGGAGGCCTGCGCGCCCGCCTCGCCGGCGCTGTCCGAGTCCTTGGCGCTGTCGGACGTGAGCGACTCGCAGTTCTGCAGCCGCAGGTCCGACTCGCTCTCCACGTAGCGCTCCACCTTGATCTGCATGGGGCCCAGCGCACCGAAGCCGTCCTCTGCCGCCTTGGGGTTCTCAAAGTCCGAGTGCTCGAAGCTGTCGTCGCTGTCGCGACTGTCCGGGTTGCTGGAGCTGTGGCCGTCGTCGTTGCAGTTCATGTCGTTGTCGCACGCGTTGCCCGACTTCTTCCGGTCGGGCTCTGGGTCTTCGCTGTTCTCCGACTGATTCCCCTTCTCATCGGACTTGGAGTTCTCATTGTCCTCTGCGTGGGGCCAGCGGCCAGGGTGATAGGGTGAGGGAGGGAAAAGGAGGGACAGAGAAAACATCCTGTTAGCAGGGCAGAAACCAGGGCGGGGCAGGGAAGGCGGTCTGTCCCCTGGGATGAGCTGCACCACCTTCTGGTGACTTCAAGCCTGGACTTTCAGTGTTGAGGGCCTAGATTAGCCGGAAGTTTTCTTGGAGAGTGGGCTAGCAGCATGGGCCTCACCTGGACACCTGGTCCAAACGAAGAATCTCAGCCCCGTCCAGACCTACTGAATCACATACTGCATTTGAACAAGCTCCCCAGGAGATTCTAAGGCATATTATAGTTTGAAAAGTCCTGTAATGATACCTAGGGAATAAGTAACCTGGAATAAAGTGCTAGTGACAGAAAAATGAAGGAATATAAGGTGACACTTAAAGAGGTCTGCACCATACACTGGTAAATACTTTTGTTCATTATTGAAAGCTACACTCTGTTTCTATTAACTTATTTTTATCCATAGCACTTAGGATTCACCATCTGATTCACTGTATGACTTTATTTTTATTTGCTTCTATCTCTTCCCCATCTAGAATATAAGCCCTATGGTGGTAGGTGATTTTCATTTGTTTTGGTCACTGCTACATAAGAGCAGAGACTATTCTAGAACTTCTGCAATTATAAAGAACTTTCAAATTAATACAATTTAGGGGGTAGGAAAACAATCAAGATACTCCATGAGTACCCATTGTTTTCTCCTGCTTTCCCAAGGCTATATATGAGGTATAGGCATTCCAGTTGCTACACCTGGAGCACCAGGTGCCCTGATGATAGCGGGTGTGGGGGAACCCTAGTGACCTACCACATTTTAGGAAGATTAGATTGTCCAGGTAAAAACAATCTCTGAAGATTCAGGGATGATGCTGATTTTTACCCCTTTGCCATGACTGTTTTTGGATGTGGTCTGAATTAGAACATTGGGCAAATCATGTAACTACTCTGGCCTTCACTTCCCTTTCTGTAGCAGAAGAGGTGGGGTTAGAAAAGGTTTAGCAATTTTTGCAGCTTTAAAAATTTTCAAGTTCTGTGCTCCCTGGCTCTAGTATGTCTGTGGAATGGAACTGGGGATAGGAGGAAAAGCAAATTTTTGCATTAATTTTCCTGAACTCCAAATAACTACTTGCAAAGTCTGTTTCTCAAAATACCTAGAAAGGGGAAAGCATGGATTTAGTTCTGCATAATTGAGAAAACGAGTAACAGGTCAGGTGTGGTGGCCCATGCCTGCAATCCCAGTGATTTGGGAGGTTGAGGCAGGAGGATTGCAAGTTTGAGTCCAGCCTTGCCAATTTATGAAGACTCTCAGCAATTTACTGAGACCCCCATCTTAAAATAAAAAATAAAAAGGACTGGGGATGTAGCTCAGTGGTAAAGTACCCCTGAGTTCCCCAGTACCAAGTAAAACAATAAGAAGAAACAAACAAAAAGAAAATAAGTAACCGTCTAACACCCTGACAGAGACATTCATAGATGCCATTAAGTATCCCACTTTAGGAGCTCAGTGTCAGCTGGGTGAAGGTATGAATATTTGTGGCTCAAAGTCAGACACTCTAGGAGCTAGCATTGGTAGCCCTTGTGACTGCTTCTTGTGAAAAGGCCAGAACTAGCTATGGGGTTATAGCATAACTCCTCTACGTGGTCAAGGAAGAGCTGATATTACATAAGGGATTGCTAAATCAGTCTCTTACTCTCTGTATGTTTATGTAAGTATATATACACACACACACCCTCACATATGTATCACAACATATATGTATACACACACGTATATATTTATACACCATATAAATATAAGCATTTGTGTGTGCAGAGAGGAGACTCAATAATAACTTGATGTACACATTTAAAATTTGGCCAGTTGCTTGGCCTTGACCATGGCCCTTGGCTACTGCCCACCCTTCATGTTTGACAAGGCAGCCATAACTATAGAACATGGAGGAAAAGTAATACCTGTAATACCTGAGGTGTCTTTAGAGTCTGATTCAGAGTCGGATGTCTCAGAGGATTCAGAAGTTTTCTCTGGCAGATGGGGGAGCTGTGCGATGTCCATGGGTGTGTCCTTGTATTCGGGATTACTGTGGGGGAGGGAGACATTCCTTAGGAGTGCAGTCACCTTTTCTGCATGGTTTGCTTTGGATCACTTTCTCCCAAACTTGTGGAGTTTAGGAGACTAAAGAGGAAATCATTTCTCAGCTCCTCATGGGACTTTTACAGAAGCTTGGATTACATGTGCCAGGGTACAGGTGCACCCTGCGACAATGATTGAATACCCAAATGCTGCATTGAAAGCCACTAAAAAGCTTTTAAATAATCAGGTATCACTGGGGGCCAAGGAACCGTGCTGCTTGACATTCCTCCCAGTATAACCCCTGGGGGGTTGGGAGGATGAGAAGTACTCTCAACAATTCATTCCCATACCTCCTGGTGTGCTCTACCTTCTCTCGCGCTCCTACTGAGTCCATTGCCTCAGTACCCTTATCTTGGCCCCTTGATGTAACTTCTCAGCTGTTCAGCTAGTTCCAAAGCTATTGGTGGGGGTGGGGGGCAGAATCCTCAGTGTCTAACGATCTGACTGATGCACAGGTGTACCTTGGGATGCATGGATTATGGCTACTGAACTGTCAACACACCCATTACAATCACATTTTCTTCTGCTCATGTGGTGTACACCTGTGGCTTGTTAGCTGGAAATCTGATTGCAGTGGGGAGAGTCCCAGTGTGAGAGAGGCCCTAACAGAATGGATCTAACCCCATTTGCACAAATGTGCTTAATTTGGGGTCTATTTTTAATTCAGAAACAAGCCTCTTCTGGAAAAGAGAGCATGTTCGGTCAGTTCAAGCTAGCTGTCTTCTGGAAAAGCCACTTCCACGCTGGCCCGAAAGTGTATGAGCAACACGGGCTGCTGAAATCTGTAGGCACAAGGAGGCATCCTGCCTTGGAACAGGAAATGCCTCTTCTATCCTTCTTGGATGGCCAGCTAAGCAGAGACTTACAATAGATGATTACTGACTCATTTGCTAGCCTGTTGTGAATTTCCTATGTTAAAGACTCACTATTTCAGTAACTACTTTAAAACTGCAGATGTCCCTGGGAGGGTTAATTCACAAAGATGGATTATCAGGCATTTACTCCTTAGTGTGAATTAGCTTCTGCAGTAAAGCTTTCTCTAGATAATCAGATGAGACTAATGGTAGGAAGGTGGACTTAGCACTTAGCAGTCTCTGAATACTCTAAGTCTATAATTCTATTCCATTTTATAAGGGAACGGGAAGCATGCTAAGGCAGGTAATTTCAGACTAGAGAAGGATGAGCTTGGATGGGGTCCAGAAGTGAGGTATTCTGGGACAGAAGACAGTAGGAAGGTATTGTTCAGGAAAGAACAAAAGATCAGAATTTGGGAAAGAAAGCCAAACTTCAGTAGTTGCTATTTTGCCAAGGCCACGTCCCTTTCTATGTAGATCTCCAGCCTACAGAATGACCCTAATGGGTGCTGGCTTGGTGGAATTTTCTCTGCTAAAACTCATCAACGTCAGTCTCCTTTACTCCAGCTGCCATAGGAGTTCAAGGTCAATGTTCTTCCGCTTACTGTCTTGTATCATCAACCTCAGGGTAAGTCTTGAGGTCAACTGAGAAAGTTCTACCACATCTGAGACTGAGGTTCTAGAGCTTGAAGGCTGGTCTGTGATACTCAAACTGCTCCCTCTCCATATGGAATTTGATGGAACAGAATTACACTTGTACCATTTGACTCTTGGCTAGATCAATGGTGTTGATCCAAGGTTGTATAGATTGACTTCTCCTAACCCTCCATTTGTGGACAGAGTAGAAGTTATGAGGATGATGAGACATTAAGAAGGATTTAGATAGAAAAATATCTCATGGAATGGGCATAACAACCATATAGATGACTTCAGTACCCTATGTTAACATGGAGGACACTTTCCAGCCTATAATGTTCTTGTCATCGATGTTTATTTCTTAATAGTACCGGGTGTCATTGGCATAGCACCATTTTTGCTTAGCAAAAGAATGTCAATACCACAATACCTTATTCTATTTTCTGTTTGTCATTTAAGCTTTTATAACTTTCTAAAGGGGATAGTTTACATGAAAATCAAGTCTTGGAGAAAATGGCATTAAATACACATACTTTTACTTTTAGAGGGAATTAATACAGAGCAGAAGAGGTCAGAAAAGGAAAAGAAAGTAGATAAGTGAAGACTCTTTTAAGTGGTACCCATTAAGGCCCTCTCTGGAGCAATAATCATTAGTGTCTGATTGACACTAATGTCTTTGGAAGCAAGCACATTCATGCCTTCAAGTCATCAGCAAAGTATGTGAAACACTGACAGGCCAGCATCCTGGTGATCCATGGTTGTTAGCATCTCAGTTGTACTTGGCTGTCTCAAAGAAAAATGGGGATTCAGGTAGTCCCTATCAACATTATCCACCAAAGGTCATCAACTTCTGTTCATTAGACCTATTGGACGTTTTCCTCCTCAGACCATATGTGGACCCTGTTTGGTGGCTTTAGAAGCCAAAGGCTGGACTGACAGTGGTGGCAGAGAGCCAAGCCAAGCATTGTGATAGCCTCATGACAGGATTGGAGAATCTCCCAGAAGGCTTTCCCCCAAACCCAGACCACCCTGTCTGTTGATCCTGGTTCCTTTTCTGCTTGCTTGAATCTAAAAGCAGAGCGTAAATGGGAGAAGAGAGAGAAAAGATGTCTTATACAAGAATTTAGGAAGTAGTTGACTTTGAACTCATACATGGATATAAATTTGAGGATATATTTTAAGAGCAGTGAAGCTTTCCTGAGTTTACAGAGCAGTAGGCAAAAGATTGTCTTCGTTTTTTATACTGAGATTGTCATTATTCTGGCAAAGCAACTCACTTTACCTCAATACCTAGAGAATCATATGCTATGAAATAGGCTGGGAGCCTCAGAGGGATGAAATACAAGAGGCATATATTCTACCCTGCTACTTCTCCCTGTATCTTCTTTTGAGCTTAATTTTCGCAAGGCTGGGAGTATGTGAGTGGAAGTGTGGTTGGGAATAAAGAGGTGCTTTTTGAATGCTTTAGTTGCAGGCAAAGGTCCATATTCGTTTTCTGGTCTGAGCATTTGTGAGGAGACCAAAGCAACCTCTTTAGAGCTGACCATATGTCGACAACCTAAGAATTACTGAACATCTTGCAAAGCTTTCCTGCAAGACTCTTCCAACAGTTTGATCTTACATCTCTTTTACTCTCATGGAAAGAAGAGCAAAACTTCCTTGAAATTCCATACCAAGTAACATCAAAAGATAATACTTTCACAACATGTCAGCTATTAACTATAGGGCTGCACAGTTTATACCTGAGACAGAAATAAAACAAGGAGAAAATATACCTAAGAAGATAATTCACCCAGATGATGTTCTTTTCATTTGCATTCTTGGCATTGATAGCTATGGTGGCACTAGACTGTATCCAGATATATCCTCCGTTCTTCTGCATCCAACGGTAATACTTCGTCACACACTGGCCCTTATTCAGCACTGGAGGGAAAAAGCAAGACAGAGGCATTGTATTAAGACTGGGACCAAATGATTTTTCATTCCTTCAAAACCTTAAGTCTAGAAGGTCTTGCACCAAGCCAGCGGTGCTCTTCTGTATGCTTAATGTAGGACACCATTAGTAGGACAAATGAAAATCAACAATTCAATGGAGCGGCAGCTATGGAGCCAGGGTTACTAGCATTAGTGGCAAGACTTTATTCCATTCGGGGCAGCCATGGTGTGAAAGGAAGCATAAAAGGACAACAAATCTTTTTGGCTCGCAGAATACCTAATGTGGTGTGGATATTGTCAATGGGTTTACTGTCGAATGGTAAGAAGGCAAATTTGTATGTGATTTATTCATAGCTTCAAGATAGCGCTCTTTGAGGTTCTGGAGATTTGGTTCCAAAGCTGTTTTACCCCTCTGCCTTTGGTCATTTGCCTTTAGTGCAAGCAGTATCAACTGGCATCCTTATATACCTGGTCCTTTGATCTTGTCTAACAGAATTTATGGTCTTTGGATGAACTAAATTTACATTGGTCAGTCGGGAGAATTTCTGGTGAGACTGCTGAATGTTGGAACAAAATAAATCCCCCAATCGAGTCACAGAAAAACATTGGCCTGAGGGAGGCACAGAATTGACTTGGCTAGAGCCAAACAGAGTGACAGCTCCACACAGAATCTGAAATATGGTCCAAAATGAAGGAACAAGTAAAAACAATCAGTAATGTGAAACAGTGCCATTAAATACCCACTGAAAGAGAGCTTTAAAATGCAGATGTTAAAAATGATACTTTAACCAAAATCTTGCCAACTTGAAATTGATTTGATTTGTATCTGGGTACTCTTGAGCTAGTAAAAGGGGAAAGTGCAGTAAATCATCCTCTGAAATAAAGTGCTATGGATGGGAATGGTTTAAAAGGATGCCGGAAATGTGCAAAAACTGCTGTTATGACTTGGATACAGACGGCGGCAACTCGGCGCCCCCCGAAAGCTCACCAGACAGCTGGCCACTAGAGGGCAGTGTGCACTCGTCTACGTGGCCCACTTTTGGCATGTCCTTGTCTCCGTCTGCTAAAATGAAAAACCTCTAACTGCTGTAATAAATTTGGCTAAATTAGCTGCTAAATGGTTATCTCAAGTAATATGTATTTGCATTAATCATCTTGCTCTAAACCAGAACAAGCCAGAGTCCTAAAGACGTAGTAAATTCATATTGTCCATTTAATTACGGCTAATAAGTGCTTCATATACAATAGTTTCATGAAGTACATTTTGATTTTTTTTGGGGGGGGGTGTGGATGGCTAAAGCAGAGTCACTTTGGAAAAGAGCCGTGTCTCAGGCTGTTGAAATTCTTCCCATCGTGTCCTGAGCACTCTCCTGCTTCTGAGAGTGATCACAAATCAAACCTCCTCATGTTACATCTATGAACATACTTGCTTTCATGTTTTCTTCCCCTCTCCCTTTCTTTCTCCCAATACACTAAATGCATGGCTGTAAAATTTAATAATTATGTCTGCACTGTTGCTTGAAAAAGCCTCACTTATGACTGTTTCAATTTGTGGCAAGTTCCATTCTGAAATTATCGCACAGTTTAGGGTATTTCTAAGGTCCGGAACTGTCACCTTCCTTTGGTGGCAAGGCTCCACAGGTAGTATTGTACTCTCCTTTTGTAGGCAATTGTAAGTTCTGCCATTCTTGCATGCATGGCTTCCCAGGCTACAGAACTGCGTGGTGAAGCTGAAAGCAGTAAAATACTAACTCTGCCGTACAGCTCTTCTGTCAAACCATTGTTGCATGCAACAAGATGTGCTTTTATGCAGAGCCTCTCAATCTGGTTAACTATTAATCGAGGAATGATGGGTTATGTAATCCTGTCCACTCTTTTCACAGAGAAAACTTATTGCATTCCAAACAGTGGTTAATGGTATATTTTTATGTGCTTTGTATCTGGAATAAAGGATACTTCCAAATGGTTCTAGTATTTTTTTTACAAAGGCAAAGAGACTAAGAAACCCCTTTTGGGAATCACATGAAGAAAACATTGAGATGGTGGTCAGGTCAGCTCAGTTTGGTTGGGAATTCTGGACTGGAATGTGACCAAAAGCAGGCAAAACTTAAAAACAAACATTAACAACAACAACAACAACAACAACAACAAACCCCCCTTTGGTTCCCCCAGAATGCAGAGTATAGAAAAAGACAAAAGAATGAAGAGATTGTAAAATCAAATTAGAGGGCCTGGGGTTGTAGCTCAGTGGTGGAGTGCTTGTCTTGCACTTATGATGCACTGGGTTTGATCTTCAGCACCACATAAAAATAAATAAATAAAAAATAACGGTATTGTGTTTATCTACAACTAAAAATATTTTTTAAAAATCAAATTAGAATTTGTGAATCCACATAAAGATTCCCCCACCTCTTCCTATTGATACTTACTCTTAAAGCAAGCAGACAAGCAAAATCCCAACTGTGAAATGGATATCCTGCAAAACATTTGTCCCCCTGGTGGTTTTCAGGTATGTGTTGTAAAGGGGGCTGAAATGCTTATTTGCTAATGGGCTGATATGGTGTCACCTTTTTGAGATAAGGCAGGATGACTCAGTGTGCTTAAATGCATATGTGTTTCCTGAGAAGACAAATACTAATTTATTAGGGCCCATGAATGCATATATACAGCCTTCCTTTAACCCAGGGTGGGGCCATCCAGCAGAGAGAAGACCTGAATGAAGGAGAGGCAGGACAGGTAAGTTTTGCTGTGAGGAGGTGGCTGTAAAAGGAGTGAAGAGCAAGGGGTTTCTTGGGGAGTCAGGGAGCTACACGATTGCCCGAGTTATGTTGGTAAATATTAAGAAGCAGGTTTCGAGCTCACCTCAGGAAACTGAAGAAGACAAGTTTGGCTTAACCCATAGTTTCCCTGGGCTAGTCTGATAAACTGAACTTTTAAAGGGAAAACATTTTAGCATGGTCTTAGATCACAAGTCTGTCTTGAAGATTAGTGTTTTGTGAATGAGACCCCCATACATCATTGGGAACCTAGATAACTACAGATAGGGTATGAAATTAGCTCCCACTAAAGCATGAAATGTTGACCAAAACAGTGCCCAAGTTGTTTTTCAGGAGGTCTCATAAAAGAGGCCACAATGGAATTTTACTTATTTTAAAATGAACAAGGAATAATTTTTGCATGAGTCTCTAGAATATAAATTTATGACTTTGGGATGAAGCTTATTTCTTGAAAAAAAAAAATCATACTGGCAAATCAGTTGGATCATTCCAGCTGCGCCAGAGGCAGGATCTGACAGCTTTTCCTGAGCTCATGTGGTCCTAATCAGCTCAAGAAGAAAAGCCACCTTGGTGCCAGTTTGAAAGAGATTCTTAGTGTGTAATAAATTAGAGAATTGAAAAATACACAAAACTTTTTTGATTCTCTTTAATCCAGTGGATGTTATTTTTATTTTCAAGCTTTAAGTTAAGATAACCCAGAGAAATGAGAAGATATTTGTCAATTTCATAACACCGCTTTTGTGAGGAAAACCAGAATAAAGTACAATGTCAGTTACTTGACATGAAGTCCTTAAAAATAGTTGGTTGTCCCTAGAAAAGAGATAGACACTCACCAAACCATTGAGCCCAGGAGTAAATTCAAACTATTAAGGGAAGAAAGCAGAGGGAAAGGAAATAGACATGTGGATATTTTTACTATCACACCCCTGAGATATGGTCTAAGTACTTCTAACACACAACTTGGCTTCTTTTTGGTTTATTCCAAAATTTCCTTTTTGCTATCCAAAATTTTTGGGTGGAGCAGCCTGTGTGTTCTTCAACTGAGTTCACTGATTACGTAGCAACTTCTCTGGAGTTACGTCTTTCAGGGTGTGCAATAGGAATTAATTTTTATTTAAGGATCTTGAAATTTTAAATAACTTATTTTTAGATTTCACATCTGAACAGTCCAAACATGTCTGTGCATCCTTCTGCTACAACACAAGAATATGTTCCTTATTAGTCTAGTGCATAACTGGTTGCTTTTTTCTCAATGCCCTAAGGAAAACCAAGCTACTCTGTTCAGTGTCACCCCACCCTCCAAGCTGAAGGTGCCTGAGACTTACAAACTGTGCTCTTCAGTGGACAGAGATGACCTTCTGCTTGGGAGAAGAATACAGCAGAGATGAACAAAGAGAGATTGAAATTCTCTTGGTTGAGCTGTACTAGCCCTGCTCATTGACAATTAGGAAACCATGAGTGTCTCTTTGGCTTTTAGTCAAAACACTGCCCACCCTTAAGAAGATACAGTTCATTCAGTCAAAGAAAATTATTTTAGAGCATGTGACCTTTTACATCCACCCCCCCCCGAAAAAAAACCTGGATTCTAAGTTTTATTGAATATGCTTTTAAAATGTCACCTGGTCTCTTGGTTCAAGCTTAGTGGTTGGCATACAAGAAACATTCTGCTTGTAGAGAATAATCGTTCTTCCCCAAACCCGACGAGCTTTGTTGCTGCAGCACACACCCACAGCCCTGCACACAGTTCCCAACAGAGGGATTTCAGTTTTCCTTGGGAAAACTTTGTCCACAGACATAGACTGATGACTGAAAGGACATAAAGGAAGCCAGTGTCTGCAGCAGGAACATAATTCTGTTAGTAAATCAAAACAAATCAGTACAAGTTTGCCTTCAGAAATATGAAGGAAAAAAGAGAACATGGTCTCTTCCTGTTGGGCTGTTCTACAAAATCAAAGCCAAAGAGTCTAAATAGTGAGTTAGTTGTGTGTCAAAAAGAAGGAAGCAGTCAAATGCAGTTTGCAGAGGAGATGAAGAACACATATCAAAAGCGGTCTTTTAGCAGAGTGTCTCACAAAAGGACATTTTAGTGGTTTGCATATGCATTAAAAAGCTGCAATACTTGGCGTATTCAGGTAAGTATAGAAGAAATAGGAAATGGTGAGATCATCGGAGATTCCACACTTCACATTCACACAGCTGAACAAAGAACTTCATTATCGTCATGGCGATATGAGGACGCATCTGCCGCGCCACTCACCCCCCCTTGAGGTACCTTCATCAATGGCTGCAGAGCGCAGAGAGCGGACGCCTTCTGCTGGAAACTCAAAAATGATTTCTGAATTCACTAAAGTGGAGTGTGTATATGTGTGTGTGTTTAAGTAAGGGCGGGTGTGCTAGAATCACACTTTCTACTTAATACCACAGTTGGGTGCTCAGCTGTAGCCACTGGTTCTCTTTCTACATTCACAAAACTGGCAGATGAAACATGAAAAAGAATACTGACTCTTTAATCTCTGCTTCTCCACCTAAGGCCCAAGGCAGGCTGACAGGGAACTTCATTCTGGAAACAGACTTAAAAAAAAAAATTTCTGGATTACTTTTTCCTCTGCTTTTGAAAACTGTGGACTATAGGGGAATGAACCTGACATAGACTTAAAACAAGAACAAGTTTCTTTATCTAAAAAGTTATAGTCCTTGATGCTTACAGGAAGGTCATTTTCAAAACCCACTGGAGAAACAGCATTGTAGCCAGAGACTGCATTAAGTGCTTTATTTACTTGCAATAGAGACAGTTTTTCATTTAGAACTGCTCATAGGATCAACCGAGTCTTTGAAGCTGTGCAGACTTTCCTATAGATTTTGCAATTAGTGAGCTAGATGTCTTAAATAGCAGGCATTCACAAATTGGTTTTAGTTTTTTTTTTGTAAGTCTATGTGCTGAGCAATATTTGGTAAAGCTGAATGATATTTGATACTTAATGTGAGTTATAAGCTTAAGGACAAAAGACCTGTGGATGTTTTCTGAATGACTTTGCATCATCTATGGATTTTTCCCCCTAATACACTAATGACAGGCCCTGCTTGAACTGCTATCTGTGTGATTTACAACCTCAGAAGAGGTTTTGTCCTATATCACTGCCAATTGATAGATTTTTATTAACTGTTAATATTGAATCATGCAGAAAACTTTTCATTGATTTAGAACACGTCAATTTGTTAAATTTGAAAAATAAATTCCCCTTTTCTTCTTCATGATAATGTACTAAATTGGAGTCAAAGGCTTTTAAACACTGATGGTATCAGTATCATGTTCTAGGACAGAGAGAATCAAAGTAATTGTTGGCACAAGTGACATCTAAGATCTCAGGGCTTTTTCAAGTTGTCTACAGTCCAACCAGAAATTCTCAGTACTACTCATTCCTGCCCTTCTCAACTTCAAAAAGTTAAGGACAATATTTTAAAAGACCACACACCTTTATTTTTGCAGGGATTTGCTATCAAAAGGAAAAACAGTAAACTCTTCAGCATAGAATTAGGAGAGATTTAGGCAATGTTCAATGGACATATCCAACCACTCAATAATTTTTGTGTGTTCCTACTCTGTGTCAGGCACTAGGAAATACAGCAAACAAGCTCTGTGGTGGCCTTGTTTTCCCACTCAATCTCAATCATGCCGAGTAAATTCCCCATCCGGTGACTGGGGTAGGTTTAGAATATGATGAAGTCCTGGAAAGTGCAAGTGGAGGGAAGTCACCACTGTGAGAAGTGGTTTGGAAAAGTTTTCTTCCCTCTAAAGTAGTGACTTACCTCTATTTGCCTTTGAGTCAGAAAGAGGGGATCATCAATCATTTTTACTAATAAATTTATAATTGTGACAACTGTATGGAAAATGGCATGCAGGTCTAAGAAAGCCCACAGGCCTGACTTGGGCTAGGTGAATTCCTCTCCTCCTGGAGTATTGGAGCTGTTAAGCTGACTGGGATGTAGGAGGAACCCCCAAAAAGCAAGATATGAAGAGGGCCTTACAAGAGGACTGTGTGTTTCTGGATGCAGTTATCTGGTTGAGTCTACGAAGCATCTTGAAAAGAAATATGTAAGTGGCAAGGTATAGGTATATTAAAGTAGTGTTTCATGAATTCAAGACTATTTAAAGAATCTCAGACAAATTCTGTTTTTCTCCTGTTATACAGATTTTTAAAAATCCAAGTAGTTGGTGGTAAAAACTTGACAGATTCTGCCATGTAGTTGTCATTGTTGGTGGTCCACTGAATGGACACTGCCACATCCTCCCAGATAACAGAACTCTGATTTTGGGGAAAAAAAACCCAAAAAACCTTGATCGTTTAACTCAGAAGTAGTTGATTCCATCCCTTTGCCATCTGATAAAATGCTGGACAAGGAGACACAAGTGCTTCTCTCTGCTGGACTGAGAACTCTGGGAGTGTTTTCTTTCTTTGCAAAATGGACACACAACAGCAACTGACCATGTCCTGACTTTAGACCTTACTCTGTTAGGAACTGATGATTGGCAGGTGCTAGAGCTAGCTTCATCATGAAGAGAAAGTTCAGAGAATTACAAAGAAAGTTTAAGTCATTTTTACTTGGGTCTTCTGTTACTTGTAGCTAAATGCATTTCAGCCGAGATGCCCCAACAAAAGTTTTAGGAAGCCACCATGGATGTGCATGTTCAGGAAGAGGTCTGAGCAACCTGATCATTAGTTAATCTGTGACATGTGGACAAACTCTGGTATGTTAAGACACATACATGAACTGAATCCTTTGGTGCTTATTTGGATTTTTAAAAGTTTGAGATTTTTTAAAGATATGCAGGATGTCATTGATGTTTTAAAGAAAACTTTAAAACTTTAAAAAAATACAACATTAAGATGCCATTACAAGAAATGATGAAGTTGATTTATTCAGGTTGATTTATTTAGGTTAAAATTGATGATTTAGAAGTATTGATATTTTTTTCTGATCCTGTTTTATAAGAGTGATGGGTTATTTTTTGCCAAATAGAAGATTATTGTTTTTAACAACTACAAGAAAAGCAGCTACTAATTAAAATGGTAATAAGGAATAAGTATCCACAGGAGAACTTAATTTTTTTTGGTACCGGGAAACTCAGGGGTACTCAACCGCTGAGCCACATCCCTAGCCCTATTTTGTGTTTTATGTAGAGACAGGGTCTCACTGAGTTGCTTAGCACCTCACTGTTGCTGAGGCTGGCTTTGAACTCGTGATTCTCCTGTCTCAGTCTCCCAAAGTGCTGGGATTACAGGCTTGTGTCACTGCGCCCTGCGAAAATTGAATTTATCAGTCAAATCAAAGTTCTGGTTTACCTTCTGGGGAGAGAGGAAAGAGTCTGTGTTTGTAGTCTATGTTCCTCATATGCTCTTCTAAGCCTGGATACCCTTGACACCCCTGCCCATCTCTTGCCCTCCTGGCTTCTTGCCACCATCTTTCAAGGTCCACAGGCAGTGTGCTTCCCTCCTGGGTGTTTCTGTCCTCCCTTGCTTGCCCCCACCTTGGAGGTTTCTGTGTTTTGTCTGTATTCTTCCATCTATTCAGAATTGACCGTTTCAAGCTATCTTCTCTACTAGCATGAAGCACCTTGAAGGTAAAGGCTGTATCTTAGTTATTTTTGAAACCTCACAGCAATATCACAAAGCTTTGTATATAGCATGAACTCAGAAATGTTAGATGAACTTGAACTAGGAAAATATCACTGCTCACATTCAACACATGGAATCAAGTAAGTATGCACAGGAAAATATTGACCTAGGGGAAAGCACCAAAGAACTCATTTTCTTCGTAAGTTGGACACTATTACTTTTAAAACACTGCTAACTTCCTCCTAAAACTTCACATCTTTGTAAAGTAGTCAAGTTTATCAGGTAATCATATACTTGTCTCATTTGAACACTGACTGAGACACCCTCAGAGCCAATTCACTACTCACATCTTACTGTTAATAGAATTCATCCAAATCCATAGGAAAATGAAATTCTTAAGATGATTAGTTGCATTGTATTTACGCCTTCTGCATACGAGAGTATGGTCAATATTTCTCAAGCTTTGAAAAGTTGGCTGGGGATCTTGTTAACTACACATTTGGATTTCGTAAGTTTGGGGCAGGCCTGAAATTCTGCATTTCTATAAGCTGCTGCATGATGTCAATACTACTGTTGCAGACCAGTGTGTAGGCAGGTACTCAGCTGGTGGTTAGGCTCTCATGCTGGTCTTTTTTCTCTGTGCTTGCTGCCCATGGACAGGAAGAACCCAAATCAGCAGTCGGGGCAGGGTGGGGGAGACATAAAATAATAATACTAATTCACTCCTGGATAAGAATCTGGCTTATCTTGCTCCCTCTGACAGTCTCTTCAATTAATGGACAGGCACATGATGTAGGCTGACTTGGCTTCTGAAGAAAGGCAGACAGGATGGCTATGAAGTGCATTTCCCTGCATGGGAATTTTCATATTCATATGGAAGAAGCAGAAAAACTCATTTGTTTTGGGAAAAAAAATCCAGCCAGTCCTCAGGTTGCAGTGAAATCCCTGAAGTAGTACCAGCCCCGAAGATCAGGAAATAGCAAAAAGGCCACAGGTACTATCTGCATTTGGCCCACTCACCAAACTTCACTCCTGTTCTTCCTTCATTGCAGCTTCCTTTCCTGCATGCAATGGCTGCATACCCAAATCAACAATTAAATTCCCCCTTTGTTTGTGTGGCAGATGACAAATGCATGGAGGACATCTTGTGTTGCCTAGGCAGGCAGGGCACTTACTTTGATTGATGCTCGGTTGTGGAAAAAAAATGAGCTGGGAAGGAATTACAATGGAGGGCCCGCAGACTGGAAGGGGATATACTAATTAGTCCTGCATTAAGCAGTCTGCTTGCATTTGGTGATGAGACGCCTTCAGGAGGGAAGTGTAGGGGTTATTGATGCAAAACAGCATGGAATGCATTATGCCAGGTAGCTGTATATTAGTTTTGTTAAGTACAGAAGTTTGCAATTAAGAAATAAACACCTAGGCTCTTGTATTATTTATTTATTTATTTTTTAAACACTCATCCCCAAGTGCATTGGGTGGCCATGCTTTTTTATCTCCACCTGGTCTCCTACACAATCTGGAAGCCCTTCTCTCTCTCTCTGGAATAATTCTTCCAGAGGTTTCTTCTCCTGAGTAAGGTACTGGGAATGGAAAGCTGCCACCACATTTATACTCTGTGGCTTCTTTTCTCTGAAATCTCCCAGCTGCAGAGCCTTGAGCCTTGCTGGTGGAGTGTACTGTCACAAGTGGAAAGGGAGTCCCCCCACCCTCCCCAAAGCCACTCTTCAAGGTTTTAGAGAGTTGTTGCTGATTTGACCCAGGAAGAACCCTGGGGATGTGTCAAGACAGATTCAGCTCCTACTATAGACAAAAGACTGGATTAAAAGGGAATAAAGAGAAATGCAGAGCCTGTGTCTCTGTTTGGCTTAGCCTTCTGTTTTTCCGGCTACAGACAGAGGTAGAGTGGTAGATGGTTGTGCTGAAACCTCTCGTAATTCAAGGGTGACACAGATGCTCTGGGTAATGAGCGAGTGACTCTAGGGTCATGACTGCTCATCTTCAGGTCAGCACTTTCTGAGTGACGGAGATCAGAAAGGTGAAAGAGAGGGAAAGGTGCCCAAATAATTACTAATATGAGTGGTTTAAAATTCAAGCCTTGAAATGCTGATTTGGTCAATTTGACCTGAAGAATCAATGAAATTGGTCTTAAAGGAAAGAAATCACAGAGGTCTTTGGTCACATTGGGAAAAAAGGGGCCCTGAAACTCCCTTGGTTTTAGAATCCCATAATAATTTCACTAATCCACCATGTTGGCATCAATAACATGATTCTTAGTGATTCTTTATGTTGAAATCTAGTGAATTACCAGGCATCTGGTGTTTGCCCAGTAGGAAGTACATGGTCTCAAGTCTTGGTTGGGTTTATCAGAGTTGTCAAATCCTGGTGCCGCTGAGATTCCCCTTTATGTTCCTTATTCTAGAAACAAGTTCATTTATGGATTTACAGATGCCTATGGTAGGAAAAATGATACCAGTGATAAAGATGATATTTTCAGTTACTAAAGATGAGTAAGGCTTTCTTCTTTAAGTTTCATCTATAAACCAGAGCCTAAGACAGATATCAAATATCAGAAGTATTATCAGATGTCTAAAACTTGTCTTTCATGGACAGAACCAGGAATTGTGCCAATAGCTCTAGGAAGAAAAGCTAAATAGTTAATGTGTTTTATTTTTTAACCACCCCTTTGTTTTAGAATTCTATCTCATTCTTGAACTGATTCTATGTCACCATGACCTTCTCCCGCCAAAAGACACAGTGGAGGCCTCCTTCAGTAATAGCCCAGGGCTTTGGACAAGCAAGATGCTGTGCTGGCTTTTTGCTGTTTCTTTCAGTGTTTACACAACGAAGACTTATTACATGCTCTGTCATTTTGTTACTGGGCTGGCTTTGGTTTGAGAATTAGGTAAACATCAGACATTCCATCACACAATTTTAGACTCAATCTTACTTTATAATGATGTTAATGTTTATTGTACAAAGCAAGATGCATTTGTATATTTTAGCATTTTCTTTCAGTCACAGAATGCAAAACCTGACATTGGAATCAGTTTGATTTTTTGTGTGTGTGATTGAAGATATTAAGCACTACAAGAACGTTGAAATTTCAATCTGATTAGGATCAAAATTCTTCAGGATCAAAACACTCCTTTTCCTACCCCTACAGCTTTACTAATTGTGTGCTACTTGACATTGTGGAGTTATTCCACAGCATGATAGCTAAATATGTGAAGTGTATTTTACTGTGCAGAATTATCAGCTCATTCTATTTGTTTTTCATGTGTTTAAGGTTATTAAAAGAACTCAAAATTAGAAGTCGTGTCTGAGTTAAAAGAGTGAACTCAATCATTGTTAGCAGGCTCAATCATAAAAAAGCAATAGCCAGTATGTCAATATGGAGTTATGAAAAAAATCACAGAATTTGAAAGCATACTTTCTCTGTTTATTAGTTGGCAAGATACCAAAAAAATTAGGAGAAGTGCACAAGAGTGAATAGTAGAGTAGTCTATTTTCAGCACTCTCAAATTATTCCAGCTACTGAAAATGAGATAAAAGTAGATGGGAAAGAATGGCATCAGACGTATTTGTTGGAGACCTTTGCTGTACGGGAAGAAACGAATGGCTCTAGCTCACGGTGCCTGAGGAACTGTGTTTCTTCAAGCTGTAAATCAAATCCCAGAGAGATAGCATAACATTTGCCAAACAATAACGGAGGATGACAAAGTTCTTTTCTGTCAGTGTCAGGTTTCTGAATTTAGACCTTAATTAACATTCCCAAACGAGAAAGCACATCCAGTCCTCACACACACAGTCTACAAAAGTATCCTAAAAGCAATATATTCATTTTTAAAGTTTCAATCTCAGGCCTATCTTGTTCCAAAATATGTATCTAGAGCTTCCCTCGAAGATCCTGAGTTTTGGGCTAGGACTGTAGCTCAGTGGTAGAGTGCTTGCCTTGCATACGTGAGGCACTGGGTTTGATCCTTAGCACCACATAAAAATAAATAAAGATACTGTGTCCATCTACAACTAAAAAAATATTTTCTTTTTTAAAAAAAGATCCTGAGTTTTCTTCATTTTCTCTGAATTCCAGGCAACAAAGAACTTGATGTTTCTTTTTAGGAAATAACATCATTTTTTTCCTCTAATTAATTGAAGAGCCATCTGCTTCTGTGATACACGACACCCATTCATTCTTAGCAACAAGTGTGTTCCCTAAATCCCTGGTGTGCAATATCAAGGCACACGCTCAGCCTTGGGAGGGGAATGTGCCAGAGAGCAGTCTTGCAGGCAAGCTCTGCCCACAGATACAGTAGATAGAATTTGACATTGAATTTGCTCCCATGCTGGAGTGGCTAGCTCAAGGTTACAAACACCACACAAGGTGGGCACATTTTGAGGCTTTTGGCGAGCTGTCTCCATCTTGCCTTTGAAGATCTGAGTTTGAAATGAGGAAATGTTTGCAAAGGCAGGAAAGATCCAAAATAGCTCTCCTCATCCATGGCAAGAAAGGGGAGAGAGGGCAGATCCAAAGCCCATTTTGCTGGTATTTACTACATAAAACCTCCAACTTGAAGCCATACCATTTCATTTGTGCACGTTGCATGTACTTAAAATCAGAGTTCAGAACTGGGTTTAGCATCTTCTAGGAATGTAGCTGCTCAAGCTCTTTTCTTTCAAGAAGAGTCTGTTGAATGGTAATAAAAAGGAGCTCTTATGGGAAAGGGGCACCTCCTTCCTTGGTGATCCACCAGATCAGGGCTTTTGTCAGACCACTGTATGTGTGTTTCCACATACAGTTCAAACAGAGCAGGGGGCTTTGAGGGAAAAGGGCAGGAAGACACCTGTGTGTGAGTTATTGCTTGGACCCAACCAGAACCCTGATGGTCCTGCTTGCTTACATGCCACAGAAGGTCCTGGTAATTGAGCCTGAAGGTTAGGAGCTGGGAGATAGACTCAAAGAGTGGAGGTTAGTTTCCTCTTTCCAGGAATCAAAGGCTGTAGGTACCTGCTCCTCTGAATAGCCTCTATCCAAAAATACACTGAAAAGACACTGCTGTTGAGAGATACTGTGACAGGATGTGCTCTTTCCCTGATCATTGAGCTTCCTGGCCTCGACCCAGTTTTGTGGCTGCTCAAGTAGACATTTTTATGAGGATCTGGCCTATTGGAATGTATCTTCTCCCATGTACAGCTTGAAACTGAGAACACAAATTTTCAAGCCATAGTTGCTCTCTAGAAAGTGAAAAGGGTCAAGGAAGCACTTAAGACTGAGAGTTCCCTGCCACTTTGCGGAAGAGCAGAAGAGACCACAAAATTCTGAGTGAGCGTCTAAAGATCCAGTAATTTCTCTGGGTCTGAGGTCCAATTTTCAATCTAATGCCAGCATAAGTTCAAATGATTTATGTCTCACTTTTTCTCCTGGCATGCTGACAGTCATCACAAATGTATACAGGACAGATGAAGGGGAAAAATCAGCACTGAAGCCAAAGAAGCATCAGAGAGAGACAATACCAGCCCTGTCACCCCTGCCTCCCTGCCGGGCTACTTACAGTCCAGGTGGCTGTGCCTGATGCCCTCCACGTCTTCTGCGTGAATGAAGTGGTAGCATCTTTTCCCTACGATATCTACGGGTGTCAGGTCCATGTAATCACTAATCCTACAAAGAGAAGGACACAGGATGAAACTTGGAAAGAATAAAAATAGAGTGATTGTCCAATAACACATGAAATCCATCTACTGATTCACTTTCCTCATGCCAGGTACCGGTGAGGATGTGGCACTTGGAAGGAAAACCCTTTATAGGTATGATTATTTCTTTGGCATATAACAGAATTTTTCAAAACCAGGAAATGTGCTAGATCAAGCAACTGCATTTAAACAATTAGGTAGGATTTTCTTTTCTTCTTTTTTTATCGGCATTAGAATACACATTTAGACAACATAATTCCATGGAATCATTGAGAATCAGTAACAATGCAAGATCCTCATTACAGGCCAAGATAATTCAAGGTTACATAATAAAATAAAAACATGCTATGTTTATATCAAATGATTAGAGACACCTTTCATTTAAACAGATTGGTCTTCTATTGGGTATTTCCATGAAAAAAGGCTTCGACTGCTTCTTGGCACAAAGTCCAAATTGGCATTTCAAGGGATATAATTTAAATGCTGAGACATACAGATGCCTGGGGGTATTATCTTTTTTAGTCTTAGTCAGTTGGGAGCTCAGCTTTCACTCCTGGCTCTTTTAACTGGTACTTTGTGGTAGATTCAGAAACTTTTAAACCATTTTAGCAGCTCTTCCAGGCTAGTGCTTGACTGTACGTGTATGTAAGGCCCTGTCATTGATTGTCCAGACGTCCATGTCCTCAGGCAGAGCACAGAAAAATAGAACCCAAATCGGAAAACATGTTGAGGGAATCTGCCTGGTTTACACAAACACGTCAAAATGCTTATTACCCTCTGTATCACCAAGCCCAGATTCACTTTGGTCAATCCGAAATAGAATGTATTTTTGCTGTTGTTTAATTTATTTTTCTCCTGACTGTGTGTGTGTGTGTGTGTGTGTGTGTGTGTGTGTGTGTGTGTGTATTTTAATGGTTTATGACATTTGATCTATTTAAGCATAAAGTAAATCTTTGGAAATGACACATTTAAGAAACACATGAGATTACTGTTGGGAAGTTACATCTGGCCCCCAAGGCAGAGAAGTAAGAAAGAAAACCCAAACAAAAATACTATGAAATATAATCAAAATACACTAGTCAGTAAGTGAATTTCTCAATGACTCACAATTTATATAATATTTTTGGTCAAACTAGAATTTGTAGTGCAATAAGCTTAATTGAAGAAATAAAAAGGGGTGTTTTCTGAGGATTCCATGGTTTTGTGCTACAAAATAGATTAGTTGGTGTTTTCCTAAAACCATTAGCCTGTTTTTCCAAGTGCAGTTTACACCCCCTTTTTGCAAATGAGGGAACGAGGATGTCATTAAAAGACCCTCCATGGTGTTTCTGAATTTGCCAGCTCCTCTGAAAGCATTAGATGTCGGCTTTGCCTGAGGCCGTCCTAGGGAAAGTGCCGAAGAATGGTCTGCAGCTCAAGCAGCAAGCTTTAGTTTCTAGTTAACAATTCCCTAATTAAATAGAAAACCCCAGGAAAAGCCACTCCATTCTTTAGGGAAGGTGTTTCTTTGGTTTATTCTTTATTCAAATTAAATCCTTCAAAGGACAGAGCTTGTCACCCTGGTGAAGGTGAGCAGCTCAGCGGTCAAGGACTTCTTAAATGCATAGGAAGCAGCAGACCAGAATCCTGAGGCATCTTTTACTCTGATCCTCAGTTTCCTCATCTGTAAAGTAACCCCAGAGGGTGAGGAGGGGATTAACAGAGTGAATTAAATTAACATAGCATAGTGCCTGGCACACTGTATGCCCTTTCTGTCTATCAAATAAGCAATTGCCTTTAAAACAGGTCTATTTCATAATTACTATCATCTTCAATTGGGAAATTATGCTGTATTGTATTGGCTGATATGGGGATGTGGAAAGTGGTTTTTTTTTTTTTAATGAATGAAAAGGAAAAAGCTAAAAGCGGGTCATAGAAAATTATCTCAATTATTGGAGTGATACTATGAGGCACTCAGGTCTATGGAACTTGTCAGAAGAATCAATCAATTGATCACAGGAATGAAAATTAAGTGACGTTTTGGGCTAGAGCAATCACTGGAAATTTGGGAAATAAGCCGAGGCTCCATTTTTTGGAAGGTCTGGAGATGGCGAATCTCAATCAAATGAGCCATCATATATTCATCCTCTGACTTTGTATCTGCCTCTCTTGGCTGGGTCTCCTCCAGTATTCTACATTTTAAATAAAATTAAACAGCTTTGAGGGCAGTAAGTGTGTTCTTTTAGGTGTGTATGTATGAAAAGTCCCTCTCAGATTATTCTGACAGTTCGCTTGCCATTCGGACCCCACAGAATGTAGCCAAGTCTATAGTCTTTTGAATCTGGCAGACTTGGTTTTGAATCTTGGCTGAGAGCAAGGAATCCTTTCTCTCTAAGCTGAAATTTCCCAAGAGTAATAGAGACATTGGCAGCACCTACCTCATGGAATTGTCCTGAAGCTTAAATGAGATGGTGCAGATGATTAGATTTGCACATGGCTGAGCATGTAGTAAATGTTCATTAAATGTCAGCTGTATTTATTATTACTTGCCAACTCTAGCTAATCATTCTGGCTAACTTGTCTGCCCTAATATTCTGTGGCCATTCCAGAATACCTTAGACATAGCCAAGTATATAATCATGGATGATAAAAATTCTAATAAATGGTAACAAAACTTGAAAAGCAGATTTAAATTTACTTATCGAATAATAGTGAGAGGTTCATGATATCTTCTACTCTACTGAACAATCACAGCTTAGGTGGCTTTCTTTTCTAATTGGTGAACTCTTTCCTGTAAATCAGACCCTGAATGGAAATGGACAATTTCTAACTTGATCTCGATTTCTATAAAGCACTTCCCCATGGACTGAATGCAGGGTTGTCTAACTTCCTCTGGATCAGCCTCTGGAAAGGTCAGTTACTCAAGACACCTGACCATTTTCTCTTTTGTTTCCCCCCGAAGACACTTAGAGGGCTCAGTGAACATATATTGCCTTCAAGCCTGACAATAATGCGTGCAACAAAAGCATCCTCCCCAACTGATTCTGTGATTCTCCCTGCGGCACCAGGGGATGCATAGTATCACTGTGCTACTTTTCCATGGCTGAGATGTGGGCTTTTTTCCACTGCTTTTCCCACACCCTGTGATTCTCTCTTCAAATCAGTCTGCTGATGGGTTGGTGACTTCTAGGTGAAAGGTCTGAAGGGGCACTGTCCCAGTTTCCTCTCCCTTGCTTTGTGTTTAATGGAAAAAAGTGAACTTTTTAACTAGAGGTGAAAAGTCTTTTATAAAGCTCGGTCTTAAGGAAGAGCTGCCAACTCATTCATATGACGACTCATCTTTTCTTAATTTATAATAGTGAAATTAGCAGGATGATAAAGTTTTATTTAATAATGTTGCAAATTCCTTTTGCATCCTTTTTCCTCTGGGGGCCTCAAATTCTAGTTTGTTCTCTGGGCTTAGTGTCTGTGTGAATGCTCATCATCGTGATGCTGGCTCCTTGAACTAGTTGTTGTGGGCTGTACAGAGGCACCAGGAGATACCTTTTACTGCATCTTTTTGCCGATCCAACAATGCCCCAGCTCTGCTCTGTCCTTGGGTTCTTAGCCAAAATGGGCCTTCAACTATAGTGGATGGATGTCTGGGTATCCTCATTCGTTCAATTGTTGTCCCTAATGTAAATCAGGGCAGCCATATAAATTTTAAATAAAAAGCATGTTTGGTGTCAGTCCAAGCAGCCATTAAAAACAAGATCAGGATTTATAATGAGCCTCACTGGGAGAGTAAAATCCTTCAGATTGCTGAAAACACAGACCCTCACCAATGAGCAATGCGTAACGGGGACAAATGAAAACAAAAACAAAGTACCTATTTTCACAGTAAATGATATTGAGGTCCATATTTACTCGAGTGACGAACATATGGCAGTCAATTCTGACTTCATTGATCGTTGGGGGAGGCAAGGCATGGGCCACAACCACAAGACCCATGATTTGGCTGGGGACGGTCCTCCCATGGGACAGCGACACTCTTAGGCGTAGCCGACCTGTTATGTGAATCACCTGGAAAAGAACATTAAGTATAGGACATCAGTCAAATTTCCATCCTAGATGTAATAGTTATTTCTTCTGAGAAATACAAAATTACATCTGGAACAACCAACATTAGCGAGTATCTTCTATAATCATAATGACTACCAGTGTGCCCTCAATGTCCTCGTGGCAAGAGACAAAAGAGAAACAATAATATACTCTGAGAATTTCTCAAGGCAGCTTTATTATAGTGTAGTTGCTTTTTTCTTTTCTAAGGACCTTTTTTGTTTGGTTGTTTTTACATTTAGGAGAAACTCATAACCAGAAGAAATGAACAAAAAGTGAACACTGAGCTGCAGAAGGAAACGTTTGCATTATTAGCTCTTGGTAATAACAGAAGATGTTCATCTCTCTCCAAATTTGTACTGAGAAGGACTACTTGGCCATCTCCTTTCAGAAGGGTGGTTCAGAGCTTACCTTCACCCAGGGGTTGATATTTCAAAAGGCCAAAGACTCCAACAGATAAAAAATTTAGGGGTTGGGGCTGGGGTTATGGTGCAGTGGTAGTGTGCTCGCCTAGCATGCGGGAGGCACTGGGTTCGATCCTCAGCACCACATAAAAATAAAAATAAAAAAATAAAGATATTCTGTCCACCTACAACTAAAAAAATAAATAAATATTAAAAAAAAAATTTAGGGGTTATGACATGAAATTTTTTTTCAAGGATATGTCACACTGGGCAGCACTGAGCTATCAGGAACACAACAATATATTGCAGTGCCCATGGGGTGGAGTGTTGGTCTATGGTTCATTCCTTGAGTTCACACTGAAGGAGGGTCAGCAAAACTTGCATCATTTTGGTGGCAGCTCAGAGGTACTTGTTCAGAAACCAGAGGGAGGATATTGGGCTATCATTTTTGATTTCTTAGCTGAAGAATACCAAGTAAAGTCCAGGTTACCCAGAACCACCAAACCTTTGCTTGTAACCTGCACACAGAAGGAAAGCTATAGCGTCAACTTCCTGAAATGATGTTTTGGGGAAACAAAATCATAAAAGGGTAAAAAATAGGAAGAATTTGTGTGGCTATACTTTGAGATAATGTGAGTTGAGCACATGTGTGTAGTCTTGGAGGGGTGTGTGTGTGCGCACGCACGACACAGAGAAAATGAGAGAGAGAAACTCTAGCTATGTTCTGAGGACCCTGCTGCTGTGAGTCCTCCAAAACCAGGTCATAGGGATAATTGCTGTGGTTCACTGTACCATGGAGCTCAGTTTAGTAGCTGAGTTTCCACATTTGCTTTGCTCTCCAAATGCATCACTGAGCACCAAACCATCTATCGAGATTCCACTTTTCCTCTTTGCCATAAGGAACCAAAGTGGGAAGTAGGTTTCTCTCGCCTCACCTCCCAGGAACAATATGATCTAGAGTCTGATCTCCTTCCCAGAAGCTCAACTGGCAATTCCTTTCCCATTTTATTTTTGTTTCTCTTACGTTATTCTGTTTTCCAAAAGCAAGCCACACTACTGTCAGTCAGGAAGCAGGATCAAAGCTTACGGGTCTGCCCTTCAGAGTCCTAGCTGTTCTAAATAATACCTCTTCCCTGTCACCCTTCACATTTGCGCCCAGAGCTGCGGATCTGGAAACAACAACAAGGAGGATTATTTAGGTTATTTCAGCAGCAGCTTTTCGACCACCCACATTTGAAGTTGACTGAATTCATACTTAATGCACCTTTGCTTTACGCTTTGGTCAGATGAGCTACTTTATGAATATTTGAAAATGTACCTAGAGGCAAGGATGCTAAAACACTATCACAGACCCACATTTTTTGCAAGACCTCATTAACTAATAAAGAAATAGCTAAAAGAAACAGGATTAACTTCACAGGAGGGGTGTTGCCGTCCCCATTCCTCCTCCCAGCGAGGCTTACATAGCTGCTCATTTATCATGATCTGTCTTGTTTTATCAGGAAAACTCAGCTTCTTGGAAACACACAGATCTATAAATGCTTAGGAAAACATAAACCCAGAAATGATATGCTAAATAAATCCCCACTTGGTATTCTATTCCAAAACAATTTAAAGGTGGCTGGGCTGGAACACATTTGGGAAAGGCCGTTGGCTTGTCAGGTTTGCCCAGTCTCTGAGCTCCCACTTTGCCTGAAGCTATTGTGGTATTGGAGGGGGTCAAAGCTGGGTCCACTAGGGGTCTAAACTTGCAGGTTTCTGATTCTGTTACCCTGGGAGCCCCTCTGTGTCTCAATTTCCTTTTCTATGAAATGGGGTTAATATTGACTATTCTGTAGTTATGTAGTGAAAATCACAGGAGATAATGGCAGTGAACACTATAAACAGTAAAGAATTCTACAATTTTTAAACAATGTCTCTGTTTGCCTTTAGAGATATCAACCAATAAGGATAAGGAACAAATATTAAGTTAGTTGGCTAAAGACCTAATAATGCCTTATTATTTAGGCCTAAATGCCTTATTATTTTAAAGGATCATAACATTTCCTATTTGAAAGAAAATCTGGGAGGGTCCTTATCTTTCTTTCTTTTTTTTTTGGGGGGGGTGAGTACCAGGGATTGAACCCAGGGGCACTTGACCACTGAGCCACATCCCCAGCCCTATTTTGTGTTTTATGTAGAGACAGGGTCTCACTGAGTTGCTTAGTGCCTCGCCGTTGCTGAGGCTGGCTTGAATTTACAATCCTCCTGTCTCAGCCTCCCAAGCTACTGGGATTACAGGTGTGTGCCACTGTGCCCAGCCTGTCCCTCTCTTTTTCATTTTGTAGGTGAGGAAAGAAGCTCTGGAAAATTAATTCCCTGTCCAAAGTCCCATTGCTTGGAAATGGCGAATGAAGTAGAACTCAGGTTTCCAGGTCTTATTTGAGAATCATCATGACTATACCTGTATGCATTTATGTGCATATTCATATTGAATGAAACATTAAAAGTATATATTAGATGCCAATTTTTTACTTTAGGTAAATGATATTATGAACCTTCAAAAATACTTCATTTATAACCAGAAACTCAGGTTATTTGAAAAGCCTGAGAAACAGCACAAACTAAAAAGGAACAAAACAAAACAAAAACCTCCTCAAGAAATTTCCAGTGCAGTAACTAAACAATTGTTAAGAAATGTCAAAGAAAATCAAAGAAGAATGTTTGTTTGCACTCAGGGGCTAAGGGAGGGTGGGACTAAAGAGAAGAAAGGGAAATCTGTTGGATCCCACAATTACTTTTTAGGTTTAAACTAACATGTTTTTTTCCCCAAATTCATTTCATAGTGCCAACAGAGTCCTTTTTCACATGTGACAGGATATATTCAAATTTTAGAAACATATCTGGTAGCATGTATTCAAATATGCACATAGCTGAATTTTTCATTCTGTAATTGCTTTTAAGGCTTGAAAAGTAGAAGAAAGAGTATTATCAGGAGGATCTGGGTTTGAATCCTAACCCCGGCACTTAATAGCCAGGTGGCTGTGATGACTTATTTAGTTTTCAGGACAGTATATCAGAGATTAAAAAGCATATGCGAGGGGGCTGGGATTGTGGCTCAGCGGTAGAGCGCTTGCCTCGCATGCGTGAGGCCCTGGGTTCGATCCTCAGCACCACATACAAAGCAATAAAATAAAGACATTGTGTCCATCTACAACTAAAAAAAAAAAAAAGCATATGCGAAGACTGGTTCCTGGACTGCCTATGGATACCAAGATCCACAAATGCTCCAGTCCCTTTTATAAAATAGTGTAGTAATTGCATGTGACTGACGCACATCCTCCCATAGACTTTAAACCATCTCTCCATTACTTGTAATACACAGTACAATGTAAATGCCATGAAAATAGTTGTTCCATTGCATTGTTTAGGAAATAATAACAAGAAAAAAATGGATATGCTCAGTTCAGATGCAGTTTGTTTTTTTTTTCCCTGAAAATTTTCCATCTGAATCCTGGATGTGGGACCCATGGGTAAGGATGGCTAACTGTACTCTGCAAGGATGTTTTTTTTTTAAATAAGGTTAACAAAAAGTATGTTCTTGGTTCTTTAGTTTTTAAAATGCATCGTGTGTAAGGGATCTTGGTGGGTGCCAAAATTCAGACCAAGGTGAATAAAATATAAACCTGCCTTCAGAGTTTAGACTCTACAGCAGGGCAAGACAGGTGTAATTTTTTGTAACACAGTCATAAGAGGGAAGTGATGCAGTGTCTGATCAAGAAAGTGGTTCTCAATCCAGGCTACATGACAGTTCCCTAGGAAGCTTTGTTAACGTGTGGATTCCCAGACTGAATTCCCAGAGATTCTAATTGGTAGCACTGGGCTACAGCCCAGCATATGTTTGTGTTTTAAAGCTTCAGAGGTGATGCTTATTGTTTGAGAACATCTGGCTGATGGCTTTGGAGTTACACCAGTGGTTCTCAACCTTGACTGCACCTTGGAATCACCCAGAGAATCTTTAAGTGTCCTCATGCCCAGGCTATACCTGAGATAAATTAAATTATGATTCCAGGGAGTGGGGCATTGGCATCAATATTTGCATATATAAAAAATTTTTGCGGGTCTTATAGGGCTGCTAAGAGGATAAAATGAAAATATACATAAAGTGCCTAGGCATATGTCTGACACATAGTACATACTCAACAAAGACTATTTTATTAAAAGGTACAGAATAAGATCTTCATGAGATCTTCATGAGTTTGGACTAGGAAGAAAAGACTTCCAGCTGAATGGATCAGGAAGGCTGTATGAAACTGGCATTATATTGTTGGCATAAGATAAAATCATAGAATGGTGAAGGGTTTTCAGATTGAAGACCTAGAACAGAGGAATATAAAAGGAAACTTACTGGGAATTCCCGGGAGCATTTCAGTTGGTGACAGCAGTAGAAGAAACAGAGATGGGCCTAAAAGAGCAGGTACAACCAATAGAAATTGGCAGTGGACCATCGAGAAGAGACAGTACCATGATTTTGGAGCCCATGTCATAGTATGATCTGACAGTAGACTAGACGGTAATTGGGAATGAAGGAACTACTGATCAGGGTAGGGTCTAAGATGATTTCCTGTGGGCAGTGACCAGCCTAGGGACATCCTGGAGAGGGTATCTGAGGGATAGTTGAAAACAAGAATTGGGCACTGAAATAATGATAGCAGAAGGTATAGTTTTGAAAGTTTTTTCTTTTCTTTTCTTTTTGGAGGTGATAGTTAAAACCAAGAATTTCAATGAAATTATCAATGGAGAAAGCAAACAAGAGAAAAGTGCCAAAGGCATTTTTTTTTGGGGGGGTCCCTTTGAGTACCTGAAGCCTAAGGCCACTCATGGGTTCTTTTTGTTGTTGTTGTTGTTTGTTTTTCTCTAAGCTGAGTTTCTCTTGCTCTATAACAATTACAATAGTCCCCCCTTTATCTGTGGTTTTGCTTTTGTGCACTTTCAGATAACCATGGTCCAAAAAACCATTATAGTACAATAAGGGGGGGGGGGGGAGAGAGAGAGAGAGAGAGAGAGAGAGAGAGATTGAGATTGTATTCACATAATTTTTATTATAGTGTATTGTTATAATTGTTCTTTTTTGAGTGATTGTTCTTAATCTTTTGCTGTGCCTGATAGATAAATTAAACTTTCTCATAGGTATGTATGTATAGGAAAAAAAACAGAACATACAGGGTTTGGTACTAAGTTTTCAGGCACTTACTGGGGTGGGGGGAGGTCTTGATTTTTTTTTTCCCCCATGCTGGGGATCTGACCCAGGGCCTCCTGCCTGCTTGGCAAGTACTCTACCTGGAGCTATATCCCTAGCCACTGGGGGTCTTGGAATGTATCCGTTGTGGCTAAGTGAGGAACACTGTATTTTGTTAAAAAAATGAACATTTCTGAAAGCATCTAGGCATGTCTTTTCTCCTTTACTTTTACTTCCTAACACAAATGCCAAGCTTGTTATACTGCTGCCGATCCTAGTGGTAACATCCCAATGAAGGGGTATGGCTTCCTTTTGAAGTTTTGTAGGTGGATGGGAAATGATTGTGAATACAAATGATATATAAGCCTAAATTCTAATACCATGTCAAGAGTCATGAAACTATAGAAATAACACAGTTGCTTTAAAATGAAAGGAATATTGCAGGGTAGCAACACCACTGAATTGAGAAACAGGACTTCTGATGTCAGTCCTGGTTCTGGTCATCTAGCTTGGCCAGGGTAATACTTCTTCAGATACAAAGTGATGGAAAAGAACTGAGTGATAATAGCTTCTAGAGAATTCTGTAACTAAATGCTCAATGGAGGGGCTTCTATGCTGTAGTATTTCCCTCCTCTATTTTTATATCCCTGTGGTGGGGGCAGAGGTTTCAGAGTACAGTTGCCAGTTGACAGATGCAGTTTATTTTAAGAATTCATCCATGGGGATTTTATGCATCCTGTCTGAGTTGGAACCATGCTTTGGTTTTGGTCAAAGCTAGGTAAAAACTGCCTCTGTATTCTAAAGGTTCATCTTGGTTTGGTCTTAAGGCTAATCTATAGATATTCTTCAAAAGAGCTTTCTGAACTAAGACATTCTTTGCCCCTGAGCTCAACTTTATATAAGAGCTCAATCCTTACACTTCCTTTCACTGTTCTTGTCTTACCATAAAGAGATGTACAAAAATGCTAAAGCTCATATTTTTCTAAACTCCTTACACAGCACTGTCCAGATGCCAGCAATAGTGAAACAGAATGTGCAGAATTTCAGGGTTGAAAGCCCACCATGTTTGAGAAAAAAATGTCCAAATTAGCATGATTTGATTGTATCATAATAAAAAAGAATCATGGTTTGACTGAGTTTTCTCTGATGTAGCAAGGAGCTGTGTGTGGTGCTGTAATTGCGTGTCTGCAGAGTTTAGGACGAGTGTGGGAGTGTTAACAAGCCATTCCACTTGGACAAATATCTATTTCTCTTCCTGCCATATGCTCCTTTCACGTGCCTATTGGTGATACACACTTAGGTGTGCTCCCCCAATATCTTCTCATTATAAGCAAGCCCATCACAAAGACCTTGATATAACCTCCCCTCTGTCAATACTTAAGGAGAGAAGGCCCATGAAGGAAGAGTACATCTGGAAGCTATTCTCCTTTCTTTTAGGAATAAATCTCAGTTCTAGTAATAGGAAACGTTTTCATTATCAAAAGGAAGTGCCAAGTATTATGTGCATTATTTTCCACATATAATGTCAAGCACAGAACAGGGCGAGGTGACTGGGGGAACAGAAAGGGCTGCAGGCACAAAAAAAAAAAAAAACAAAAAAACTACAGATTCCCTGGGTTTAGAATATCTTCAGAGATTTTTCACTTGTCCTTTAAGGGAATACAAATTTACCTTAAAAATTAACTTTCCTTCTGGCACTCTGGTCTCTTCTTTTTTCCCCCGTGTAGAAGTCTGGTTTCACATACAGATCATCGAATCACTAGCTCACGTGGCAGAGTCAGCTAATTATTTAGAGGGGGCTTTAAGGTGGCCCTGAACCTGCTGAAAGATAAGGGCTTAACTGGGTCTCCTGAACCCAAACATGTAGCCTATAGCATAACAACTTAATCTAAATCAGCATGAGAATATCAACCTTATATATATATTTCATTCAGATTCTCAGGGATTATGTTTTCTAGAATTTAGACCATATTCATAGGTTAGAGACTATTCCAATAGGTCTTCTGGCTATCTCTGTCTGACTTCTGTCATCTAGGTCTTTGTACAAGGTCTAAAAAACAAACAATAACCCTCAACCTCAGCTGAAACACGCGCTTGACCACAGAAGCAAGCACCTCCCGAGGAGAGGGCTTGTGACCTTTAGGCCCTTGGGGAGGCAGAAGAACAGCAGAATGTCATTTCCCTTCCTTTTCCATGATCTCAGATTTTAGTTCTGGAAGTTGACTTTAGAATGAAAACTGTAGGATTCGTCATTATCACAATGGGACTTTAACAACAGGGGCTAAGAAAAAGAGAGAATAGGGGAAATTGGCTTCTCAAGGGGTTTTGGGACTGAGAGAGACAAGATTCAGGAGGAAACAAACTGTTGGCAGGGAGTGGGTGATGAAGCAGACCCCCTCCAAGGCCAAAGGGGATGCAATAGGAGAGGTGGTCCTCAGAGGTTATCATCACCTAATGGCTATGAACTCAGTAAACAAATATGTGTAAGACTCTTTATGGGAGTTTGATCCAAAGAATTTCTTTATTAAGATCACAGGTCTTCAATACCAGAGAGGGAGTATGGGGGTAAGATTCAGCTTTTAAGTATACAAGACCAGTAAGAATTACAGAGAATGTCAAGGTTTTGGATGGGCTCATCTTAAGGGTAGCTTTGGTGGTAGAGAAGAGAGGAGGCAAGACGGTACCAGGGAGAGTTCTGGTCAAAGTTAAGAAAGAAGAATCCTGACAGAAACCTATCTTGTTGGATAACAGGGCTATAATTACATAGGAAGTGTTAGTTCTTAGGGACTCCATGATCTTCCATTTGGTTTGAATGGAAATGAAGTAGGAAGTAGAGCAATGTCATGGGGTACACTCTTTGATGCTTGGTAGTAAAGCTGTACAAAAGGGCTTTCCAGACTGAGGAAGGCAGAGGAAAAAGAAGGAAGCCAGGCTAATCTCTCTACTCTCACTGAAGTACTGAGATCCTGAAGGAAAATAGGTACAAGCTTGTGTGTGACCCTGGGCATTCCTACTCTTACAGATGAAGTCCATTTAATTGGGTCAGGATGCAAACACCTACAATGGCTCAAGGGCCTGGTGCAAGAGAGAAAATGTATTTTGTTCTTTGAATGGAAAGCATAAAACATTTAGTGTTGATATCAGGGATATTATCTCTTTTAAACAGAGATAAACAAAACCAGCATGTAGGGTTAATGGTTCTTAAATCAGAATATGCACAAGAATCACGTGGCAAGCTTATAAGGAATGTGGATTCCCAGGCACAGCTTCAGATTCTCTAAATTTAGGGCGGACCTGGGAATCTCGATCCTACCAGATCATCCAAGTGCTCTGAATGGCAGTGGTTGGCAGGTCACATCGGCTACCCAGCTGCAACTTCTCTCTGCAGGGCAGCTGAATGAACCTAGAGATCTTAATAAAGACCACCCAGAGGCACATCACAGATTGCCTTCCAAACAGGAAAAGAAAGATGAACATATATTTACAATTAAATTTGTACCAAAAATAGTTCTACTCTGTGGAACATAATGGGTCGCCTTTGGGTTGTTTGAAAATGGAGGAGTGGTGTGTGATAAGCAGGAGGCCTGGGCTACTGTAGGATCCGGGCGTGTTTCCGGTGCCCAGTCCTTTTTTTGTGAGAAGGTTTGCATTCTCTCAGTGGCCACGCCACAGCGGGCTGCACTGTTGTGCTGGGAGCCTCCTGTGGGAGGCTGAGCTCTGCCAATCCCCTCCCCCTGCCCCTGGCTCAGCTCCTGATTAATTCAGGGGATCCTGGGAGGTTAACCCTTAATTTGATGGCTCCAGGAGGGAGCTGAGAGATTGCTGGTAACTCATCACCTTTGTTTTATTTATTTATTTTTCAATGCAGAAATATTTTCTAAGGCAACAGATAAAAAATTATTTTTAAAACCTATGTTTAATATACATTAGACACAGCATTCTTTTCTTACATGACTGCATCCTCCAAACATAACAATTACTTCTCATTCATCTCTTTTAACAAACTTCAAATACATAGCATTAAAAAATATAACTACAATTATAGTTTTAGTTTCTCAAAGTGGGCTCAGACTCCATATTTGCTTCCTGTTCCCTCTGGAGAAAGTAGTCTTTCTTCTACTACAGATAAGATTTTTTATTGGGATAGTTTAACTAAGCTGCTGAGATCTCCTTAACGAGATTATGTAAATGTATGCCAAGGATATAAACCACATTTTCTCTGAGAGTGGAACACTTCAAATATCATTTAATAAAACAGGACCATGATAGAAACACCTCGATAAATTGTTAAGGGGCAAAGCAAGAAAGCTGAACTATACACATCTGATCAAATTTCATTTGATTCAGTTACATTATTAAAGTCTCCTAGAGAAGGACAGAGGACCATTGTACCACTGCAGAGGGCAACTTTTTTTCATTCCTCTATCACTTGATGTGAAGGAGGGGGTATCACCCCTCAAGGCCCTCTGAGGCCCCTTGTGGCTTAGTGCCACTGTCTTGAGGGTAGGGAGGCAGTTCTCGATATAACAGACTGCAATTGTATTTCCCAACAATTCCAGGAAACAAAGACGACTCAGAACTAGCCCCGTGCCAGGCAAGGAATAAACTGGCTCCCTACTCCCATCTCCCACCTCTGACCCTTTCTTCCCAGGAAGAAATACTATAGTATTTTGATATACTTTCTCAGGAACCCATGGGCTCTTATTAGGAAAGATATAATATATGATATGTTTGGACATATACACATGCAAGGAAATATTTCTCATCCTGGCATAACACCTTTGTGTGTTTTCCTTAAATTTCTTGAGTTTAACAACCAGTTTTGTTATAAGTCCCTTGCTTTTGTTTCTCTTGAGTTTGCTAGCAGAATTTTCCACAGACACTCTAAACTATAAAAAATGCAACAAATGTCCAAAGACAGCTGTGCGCCATGGGCTGAACGCTCTTCTTCATGAAGACGGTGAGTCTAGAAAGCACTCTGCTACTGAGAGAAAATGTGGAGGCAGCTCTGCATCCAGGCAGCCTCCTTCATCCTCTCCTTCAGTCTAAAGTGCTGAAGAAGGATATGTGATTGTATTTGGATAATAAAGGAAAACCTTTAGGAATAACTATTAGATATAGAAGCCAGCAACCTTTCCCTTCCTCAGTTCCAGAGGGTGCAGAATTAAAGACAATTATTCAGTAGAAAGGCAGAACAGTCCTCAGGGAGGGGCTGTTTTGCTGTCTCCTCAGGTGGAATTTTTTTTATACTGGCCATCTTGTTGTAGGAAAAATGCAAATAATAATTATATTTCTGATCACTGAAATTATTTAAAGCTAACAGGTGGGTCATATGTTCCTTGAATTTTTTTTAACTCCAATATTCCCCAAATTTAGACATAAAACTCCTTAATCATCAAACCTAAAAATGATCACTTTCCCAGTACTTTTTCTACCATTCATTAGAGCATTTCAGAGGATATATTTCTTTCCACTTTCCTCGTTTTTCCAAATGCGTCTATATATCTGTATGTGTATCTATATCTATATATATAAGTGACTGATCAAGCGTAGGATTTTAACCTTCAAGAGACCCCAGGGCACTGACTTGGGTTATTATCCATTCCATATACGCAGTTCAAACCCCCCTTGTGTGACTTGTGTGCATGTCCCCAGCTCATTTGCTGCGTTTGGTTTATTCAGCCATGATTAGAGACAGTCATTTACAGTCACACATTTGGAAACTCCTTAACAAGCTTCTAGCAGTTTCCTTCCCAAAGCTGTTTAAACAGATGAGAGTGGGGTGTCAGCGACAGCAGTTTCCTCCATATCACCAATTCCTGCTGCTATTCATGTGTCTTTATCAGGACTTCCATTTTATGGAAAGGCTTAAAACAAGCCTCAAAATACAAAGATGCATGGTCTAGACCCTATATATAAGTCATCATTTTGGAGAGACTGACTTTAAAAATTAAAATGGAAGCCATCACACTATAACCTGAAAGTTCCCTAAAAAAATAAAGAAAAAAGAGTCCCCCTCCCCTTTTTATTTTAAAGAATACTTTTTGAAGTAATTGGCACAAAGACTGTTCTAGTGCAGATTGCTGCAAGTGTGCTCTTGGCAAAAACATCATAAGCACTAGAACAACTTTAATATGCTCAAGAAGCCAAATATAAACTGACACCAGGAACTCAAGTGTGGGAACAAACAGGGAAATAAAGGAGAGCATCTCAATTTAATAGAAACCTACATACAAAGGGACCAGTTTTTACGATTCATGGTTTAGCATACAATGCAGCTGTCCTCTGAGTGAATATAGAGTAGTTATACATAAGAAATTAGAGTTATCAATTCGAGAGACTTGCTCAAGAGTCCTTTTGATATGTAATACTGCAACTATATTGCCTAAGAAACCAGACACCAATGCATTAAATGAGATCAGGTTGGGATCTATTTTAAAAGAGGAGGGTTCGAACTTGGAGAAGCGTCTCTGATTTGACCTCTGAAACAGAACTTCTGCAGGAAAACTCTAAAGGGATCTTTCCCCCTACCTGTGGCCTTGCTTTCTAAGTCTTTAAAATGTGCAAGTGTGAATTCCTGTAACCCATGTGGGGAGTGGGGAATCATTGCAGCTGTGTCTCCTGTGTGGAATGAAATAGGAAGAATTCATAGACTTTTGCACTCTGTGAGATATGGGGAGAGTGCTCAATTCTCCTGATTATATTGAATAGAAAAATGAAAACTATTTTTTTAAAAAAAATTCCTTCCTCAAGTCATCTTCTTTGCTATTTTATGGTAAGGATTCAAGGATTTGGAGATTTTCTGCATCTTTCTCCATCCACTTTTCAAATTTCTCCCTGATTGTGATCAACACTTTCTTTACCCTGAAACTGAAAAGAAGGCTGGGTTTTCAGTCTTGCTAAGTAAGATTTCTCCTGCAACCCTCTGGAGTTCAAACGTGCTACACTTTTTTTTTCTTGGGGAACGTTTGAAGTCCCCTTTAAAAATAATGCCTTGAGGATATTTTTCCCTAATACCATTTAAAGAAACTTGAAAGCATATGGCTCTTGAAGCGCACAGGGTTCTAATGAAGTAATCAGCAACACTGCTCATATGCAGACTTCTACCAGGAGTTTTTCGACCCAGCTCAGATCAGTCTATTGAATGAACTGCAGTTCTGCAGAAACTCTTTTCCTCCATCTGCCGGTGGACTTTTAAAGTGGTGAGTTTTGACCTTTGAAGGATGGAAGTTGCTGGAAATGTTGTGTCAGGATCAGAACTGTCAGTGGCCAAGCAAATCAATCTCGTAAGCTTGTAAAACAACTCAACACAAATATTCCTCTGTAGTACAGTCCCCATCCATAGTATGGGAGGAGAAAATAAAGTTTCTTTGTTGGGTTCTATTTGATGTAGTCCCTAGCAGCCCTGCCATTACCTTAGGTGATTCTCCACACAGCCAGAAAAGACTAAATAAAACAAAAACATGGGATATTAATGCACTTTCCCTGGAACTGGGTAGAGCATGCTGTTCTCCTGCAGCTTTGCAATGGATTCTCCAAATCCATCATAATTAAAATCACACTTCTTCAGGCACAACCTCATTAGTGCCAAAATATCACATCTTGTGCTATTTCCCTGGGATTTTAGCAAAATAAGTAACGATTCTTTTGATTATTGAAGCAACTCGTGCTATTATGACTGCCAAGTAAGGATGCAACTGTTTAAAACAACTAGAAGCAGCACTCCATTTTTAAATTCCTACTTTAGTTTAGGTAGACATAACCCCCAAAGGAAAGGTTTTAGGCAATATCTCCTTTTCCATAACACTTGGAAGGGAGGGATGCATGTAAGTAGTTGATTGGCAGGTGTGTGAATTATTCAGATTCAGAGACAGGTTGTCCTATTCTTTCCTGGTCTCTACATTGTCAGATAATGCTTTTCAAGTGTCCAAATGTTCCTGTGTCACTTTATATGCCTCATCCAAACTACATAATTTCATTCATTCAAGAGAATCAATGAGATTAATCTATTGTGAGGCAGTGTCCTAGGCTCTCAGAATCCAGTGATAAAAAGGACAAAGAGGAGTGCTAAGATCTGATAGATATTTCTGGCTCTTTAAATGGCTGCTTTGGGGCCCAGGTGAAATCAGGAAGGCCAAGAACAAGACTCTTGAAGAGATCCAGGTGATAGAGAAGATGGTTGCTCAGGAGGAAACAGTGCTACATAGTTGGGATTTGGATAAACTCTAAAAGTAGAGTTGACAGAATTTAGCAGAGGGTAGAGTTGCTAATGTATTAAATAAATGTGCATGTGTGTGGCAGGGAGGTGAGGTAAAGAGAGGAATTGAAGGATATGCCAGAGCTTTTGTCCAGAGCCCCAGGATGAAGGGTGTCACTTACTGAAATGGAAAGGGCTGGTGGAGGGCCAAACATCTTGGAGATGGGTTTTGTTTTATTTCCATTATGACTGAGAAACTCAACATTTGAATGAAGATTCAGTTGGACATAGAAATTCACATGTCCTTTAGTGTCAATATTTTTTTTCCAAACTTTTTTCAGAGATCTTCTATGTGTTAAAATGGAATAGTTCCAGAAGTTTTATGCATATCCATTAAGGTAAATGCACTTGACAAAATAAAGGACATAAATGCTATGAATACCATAGTCTCTGAATTCCTTTTTTTTTAGTCCAGACTGAGAGGACAAGGGATACATTTTCTGATAAATGACACCACTGAGTTAGGACTAAGGAAAAGCAGAGCAGACCAGGCAAACAACAACAATGTCCTGTAGCAGTAAAGCCTACATGGCCTGCAAGGGATTCTCATGAGACAATTTTTATTCTTCCTTAAACTTCATTTCCAAAGCACTTATGTTTTCAAGTGTGGGAACACATTTCAAAATCCAGAGTAAAAAAAGGAAATGCATGCATCCCAGTTCATGTTCAACCCCCAATGTAAAAGTATGGATAAAAGGTTTAATTTAAATGTGCTAAGGTCTCCCTGGGCTCTGATCTTTCCCATCTTGCCTGGTCCTGGAAGACATCTAAATGTATGATCAGGAGAAAGGAAGACAGTATACAGAGCCTCCTCCGGGCAGAGTTCACTGGCAAATATTTAGGAAACATGGGTCCACTTGGCAAAGGCTCCCCTTTTAAAAACACATTTGCATAGTGCTATGGGTGGCACACCTTCCTGGAACAATGACCTTCTCCTAGTAGCTGCTGGAGGACTGCTGCTTATGTTTAGTTTCCTTAATCCTGATAGAGCAGTGAGGAGGGCTTAGGTGGTAATTTATTTATAAGAAATTATAATAAAGCTTCAGCAATTTGAATGCTGTGTAGAAAAGTGGGAGGTAGGTTGTACGGTGGCAGGCTATCTAAACTCAGAAATGAGCATTATGACAATCTTTTGGTTTATCTACCTTTGGAATCAATTTTGTCATTTTTTAATTGACCGATTTTCCCTTGTTTGCTTAACATTTATTAATTGATTGTTATGCTCATGCAATTAATTCAAAAGCTGGCAAGTTTAACGCAGAGAAATTAATTTTCTTTTACCAACATGCCACTTAAAATACATTTTTGGAAGCCTGGGTTACCAGGAAATTACCTTCAAATTAATCAACAAGGAAATTAGATGGTAGTGTCCCTTGACATCTGTCAATCCAAAGTATGTCAGTTTCTTCCTTTTGTTTGAGTGAGCTTTTTCCGCTGAGTAAGGAATAAGAAAAACCTTGGATGTTAAAGAAAAACTACCTGCATCTTCATGAGCAGAGAAAGGGAAGCAGTTCTTTGTATAAATATGCAGTGTTTAAATAATTTTTATTTTTCGCTGAGGGTAAATAGAAGAAAAGGGTAAATTTTATAAGAGAACACAAAAATTAAGCTCATCTCTGTCTTCCTAAATGGCCCCTTTGCCATTTTTCTTTATTTTTTTCTTTGAACCCTCACTAGGAGATAGCATTCTGCTAGGCCCTAGAGGGGCAAACGTGTCAGGCAGATGGGCAAGTAAGTCAAACCCTAAATAAGACCTCCAGCCATCGGATGTGGGGAGTGAAGAAGGGAACCAGTCTCACCAGGCACCAGGGAGAGGCTCTCATGTGAGAGGCTGCATTTGTGTGGAATTTTTATGAGCAAGTAGGTTTTGATGGACTTTTGGTTTGGAGAACTATTATAAGCAAAAGCACAGAGACATGAAACTGTTTAGGAATTGAGAAGCCAAGAGAGGACAGAGTAAAGTAGGTGGGGAAATGCTGGGATAAATGAATCTGGCTGGATTGCAGATGGCTGTGAATGTCATATGACATGACGATATTTTATAGACAAAAGGGAACTAGTGAATTTTGAAGCAAGGATTATTTGACTCCACCTGAGAATTAGGAAAAAAACTCGGAGAGCATTCATTCAATCACTCAATCAATCGACAAATCAATGTTTCACCTTTCTCAGGCATTTCTCTGTGCTGGTGCTGGGGCTATCGTCAGTAATAGGAAGCTATATGCTATCTATCTATACCTAATTAGAGTGTGATCAGAGATATAATAGAAAGATGAATAAAAGGGACGGCCAATTCCCTGTCCAGATAAAGGTAAGCAATGAATGTGGATAGAACTAGTGCTCAACTCTCAGGCTTGAACTTTGGACCATTCTTTTTGATAACCCTTCCATTTCATGGGAGTTCAAAGGTAGAATTATTGAGTGTGTTGCATCTCTTAGACTTTTGTTTTAAATTAAGACAAGGTCATGTTATGTTGCTGAGGCTGGCCTCAAACTTGCGATCCTCCTCTTTTAGCCTTTTGAGTCACTGGGATTACAGGCGTGTGCCTCCATGCCCAGCTTCTCAGATTCATTTTTGAACCTCTCTCACTGGCCAGATCCAGTCAGTCAGTGAGGCCTCTTTCTTTGCTCTCTCTCTCTTATTCTTGACATTGCATCCATTCTCAGTACCATGACACTAATACAGACTATCGAAATCCCACATGTGGAGTCCTTGGTGGGCAGCTTCTGAACTGGTCTCTCATTATTTTTTCTTTTCGGTGCTGAGGATTCAACTTGGGCCTTGTTCATGCTAAACATGCACTCTATCATTGAGTTATACCTCGAGTCTGGTCTCTCTCTCTCTGTCCTCTCTCTTTCCCTCCATTCTGGTCCTTCCTACATTTTCTTGCCAAATTTATCTTCCTGAGATAGCTTTACACTTAGAAAGCCAGACCAGGAGTGATATGATCTCTCTGATGTACTTGTGTAAATCTGGAATAACCAGGTGACCTCTCTGAGTCACAGTTTCTCCTGGTCAAATAGGGATGATCTTTCTTCTCTTGCTGTTCAAGAATCTTGATCTATTCTGGAACGTCATAAGTGACACAACTTAGCTGTCACAAATCATGAAAGACTTGCGACAATTTGGCTCCAAACTTCACCATTTGGCTTGTCTTCCTTGACTTCCCTCCTTAGACTCCAAATGCTTTCTATAGCGTCTCCTGAGTCTGCCTTGTATTTACCCTCTCCATTTCTTTCCTCATATCACCTTTCAAACCAAGAATTCTTCCTCTGTCTCTTTCCATTGGTGGAAATAATATCTATTCAATAACATCTTTATCAAACCCCTTTTCCCTCTGGCCGCTTTAGCCCAAAGCTTTCTTCTTCATTTACAAGTAGCTTTTATGTAAAGCTTAAAATTCAAGCTTTTTTCTTGAATTCCTGTTATTATTGTTTTTCCCACCTCCTCAACATTAGATACCTACTATCATGGACTGTTCTCTCCCTGCCTCTGCCTTTGTCTCTGTCTCTGATTCTCTCTTCAGAGGCACAAAATGTGTCTTTTGTTTCTCTGTGTCCCTCATAGGCACTGGACTATGGGATGACTGACTACTTGCATGACTCTACATCTGTCTATTGCATAAGGACGCATGACGTTCTAACTTAATTTCTTTTGATTCTTGGAGGCAGGTAGTACAGATATTAGTATCTCTGTTCTAGATATAAGGAACTGAAGGAGAAGAGAGATGAAGTGTTTGGTTATGATTACAGCTAAAATACAGTTCTGACATTCCTCCAAGTTCAGAGCTTTCTCATAGTCTACCCTACATCCCCTGCCACTCTCAATTCCGATTTTGATCTATCTAAACAGTCTAAAACTGTTCAGCTCCCCCTTTCTATTTCAAAAACCACTCAATGTGGATTTCCCTTTACAAGATTTATACCAGTAAGATTCTTCATAGGGGTTAATTATTCCTTAAACATAATAGGGTACTTCAAGAAGCGCCCCTAGTGGAACTACAGAAAATTACCTGTGAGTTGACCTTACAGTAGGTGTATCTGGATTCTGAAGATAATATCTTACCATTTCTAACTACAGGAAAGCAAAGTCTTTACAATACTAATCACAGACTTTAGTAATTGATCACTTTATTCCAAGTAAAGTACAAAGAGAGATACATAAAGTTTCAATCCCTAATCAATGAAATGCCAAATTCAAAGTTGGATAATAATGACACTAGGGAGCTAAATTTTAACATTAAGTGATGTGAGCAATAATGACAAGGAGCCCTATGAGGTCTGTGGTGTTCACTAAGTCCTTGTACAACCTAATCCCATCAACCTTGATTTATTGCTGATAAGTATATAATCCTTACTCCGAGGTCACTCACAGATTCTACTATGGGGACAGAGCCTGGGTGGTAACATTCATCTATTTCCCTCCTCTTAGTTTATGAACATACATTCTGGCTTTGCTCTCTTCAGAAATGGGTATTCTGAAGGCTTCTATTAAAAATAGTTTTCCTTCATAAAAATAAATTCTCCAAGAATAGAAGCAAAATGAGGAAGAGATCAATTCCTAGTGATAAATGTAAGCTAAGCCTATTCTTCTGAAATGCTAAAATCCTAGACTTTACAGTTATAATCCAATAAAGATCATATTATTGGCTAGTCACAGTTACTTAGAGTTTACAGAGTATTTTCACTCATAACATCTTAACCTTAACCTCATAATAACTCTACGATGTTTCAAAAGTGGTACTATTATTCTTTTTCAACAGACTGAGGCAGGCTAAGTAAATTCCCCAAGGTCAAATATATACCAAGCAGCAAAACCAGGACTAAAACCTATGTCTGCTGATTCTCAGTCTATATGTTCTACCAAGTCACTCAAAATGCTATTGATCATATAATTTTTGATATTATTTTATATATATATATATACATATATGCACACATAAAAGCTACTTGTAAATGTGTTGATGAATTTCATGTTTTAATAATTTATAGTTTTTATTAATTTCTGTTTGGTAGATCTATGAGACTAGAACAGTTAATATCACATAGCTGATAGCTGTAGTGATTTTAGATTTTAATGATATGGGTAAATCAACTTCTACACAGATATTTTATTACTCAATGGTCAATTTTTATGCAACTCACCAAGTGGCCTTATGGTACTCTTAATTGGTTATAAATATGACTACTGAGTTACCTAGTTGTTTTGAAAAGACATGTAACCATGCTTCTCTTTGTCCGTAGGCCTATATTCTATCTGCTCCCTCATGCCCAGAAGATATCCCAAACAGTTCTGGAAGTTCACGCACTTCTCAGTCCTCTTTTTTTAAAAAAAAATATTTTTTAGTTGTCAATGGACCTTTATTTTTTATTTATATGTAGTGCTGAGAATCGAACCCAGTGCCTCACACATGCTAAGCAAGTGCTCTACCACTGTGCTATGACCCCAGTCCCTTTAGTCCTCTTTTTTTTTTTTTTTTGGTACTGGAGATTGAACTCAAGGGTGCTTGACCACTGAGCCACATCCAAGCCCTATTTTGTGTTTTATGTAGAGACAGGGTCTCACTGAGTTGCTCAGCTTATCACCTCGCCATTGCTGAGGCTGGCTTTGAACTCGCGATTCTCCTGTCTCTGCCTCCCTAAGTGCTGGGATTACAGGCTTGTGCCACAGCGCCCAGCTCCTTTAGTCCTCTTAATAATACTGATTTTCTAAATGACATGTTCAAATTCCAATGTGACTACTGGAAATACCAGATTGAACTGAATTAGATAGAGGTGGCCCATGTGCTGTGCATACTGTAGAAACCTTAGGCACAGTTTGGAAGCAAGTTTTTCTCTATGAATGGAGCTGCAACTATTTGTGATCTTTTCAAACTCATTATTTTCCCCCACTACAAAGGATTTAAGGTAGATCCAGGCAGTTCTTTTCACTTGTATTCTCCTTCATGCTGTGCCCAGATAGCCAGGTCAGGTCATGGTGATCCATGGTGAGCTCTAATAATGCCACTTGTGACAAGTGACACATGAGTTAGATTTCCTCTGGAGCAGGAAATGTCCACTCTGAGCCTGGCACTCTCTTGTGTTGTTCAGTGTCTGCCCCCTAAAATTAACTGTGGCTTCCCTATTTGGTTGACTCTTACTGCTGTATCTAATGACCTGTCAATTGCATCCGTGATTCCTTCTGTGAGACATTTCATGGTAGTCACCCCAATGAGAAATGTGCATGTTTCAAAAAGGCCCCAAATGGTCCATTCTGTCAGCCCTACCTCATAATTCTCAAACATCTTCAGACCTTTCAGCTTTACAATTCAACAATTTTAAGGAAGGATAGGGAGAAGAATATAGGGAAAGACTTTCAGAAGAATGTGTGGTATTTGTCCTTGGGAAAAGGAAAGTGAAGATGCTTTACCTTTCTCTAAAATGGATTATTTGTATCTCTGTCTTTTAAAAAATGTAATGGGATGGGGTTGGGAACACAGATTCTAGAATTAACATAAACTGTTGCTTACCCACATTTCAATGAAGCCATGGCCTCCCTATGTCCACACTAACACCACTGCAAGAATAAAGTGATTACTTTCTTGGCCTCCCTAGCAGGTAAAGAGCTTTTTTTTTTTTTCCCCTATTGGGGGCTAAACCCAAGGGCACTTTACCTCTGAACTTCAACCCTAGCCCTTTTATTTTTTATTTTGATACAGAGTCTCACTAAGTTGTCCAGGCTAGCCTCAAATTTGTGATCCTCCTGGCCTAGCCTCCTGGGTAATTCGATAACAGGTGTGTACACACCTCACTCAAGATGAAATGCATCTTCAACATCATTCTTTTCCATATTCTTCTCCTCCTTTTGCTGTCCAAAGATGCTCACTCCACTCCACCTCTGCTGATATCTATGATCCCAAATCATGTACTATTCCATCCCTAATACCCACTCTATTACTTTAGTGCTCAGCTTTAAAGAATATCAATCAGCAAAAATCCCTCTAATATTAGCTGGTGCTGCTTTACTGTGGTACAGATTCTTATTGCCTCAGCTTCATTCATTCATCCACTTCTTTCTCCAGTCATGACCTCAGGGAGTTCATGGGATGCCTCTGAGTGCGTGTTTCTCCCACTGCTTCTCTCACTTGTTACCTTATTTTCTTAACAGGCTCAAAAGGCAGCTTCTCCAGGGTAACTGATATTTCTCTTTACAAATATTTGAACAAAGGATTATTTTACCTCAACCCCTTGGGAGCCTCTTCTGGGCTGAGAGTCCATCCAGCCTTAGGGAAGGAACTGAGAGAGGCCAAGCTTTCTTTGTGTGTTAGTCAGTGTTCTGTCACTATAACAAATACCTGAGACAATTTACTTATAAAGAGAAAAGGTTTATTTGCGCTCACAGTGTTAGAGGTTTCAGTCCATGATCAGTTGGCCCTATTGCCTTGGGCCTGTGGAAGCACATCGTGGCAGAAATGTGTGGCAGAGCAAAATTGCTCACCTCATGGCAAGGAAGCAAACAAAAGAGTGAGGAGGGGGCCAAGTTTCCCACATAGTCCTCAGTGGCACACCCTAGATGACTTAAAGACCTCTCACTAGGCTCCACCTCTTAAAGGTTCTTCCACCTCCCAACAGTGCCATGCTGGGGATGAAGCCTTACACAGGCCTGTGGAGGACATTTAAGGTTCAAACTATAGCACTAGGAAAAGAAAGCTCCATATTTTATTGCTCTTGCAGCATGGGCATCTGCCTTTATATTAAGTGATGGGGGAAGGGAAGATGAGAGGTAAGAATTTGTGAATTAAAGGTTTGGGAAAAAACAAATCATTTCCTTTCCTCAAGCAGCATTCTCATTGTGTTTGCATGCTGTAGCTACTGAAGTGAGATCAAGGAACCTGTAGATTTTTCTGCATATATATTTTCCTGCTTTTTAAGGTATCGGCTGCATGATCTGATAAAAGCTGTGACTAAATGAACCCTACGATTTGTATTCCCACGGCCACAAGTGTATTGGTTACTCCTCCTCCTCTTTTCCTCCCCCTTTGGCTCTGGAAGGTTCATTACTTACAGTTACTGCAGAATCAATCTGAACTGGCCAAAATCAGTGATGGAATTTATAGCATAATAAATGTCCTGCCACACAAATGCAGTTACACATGAAAGGCTTGGGAATGTTCTTTTGAGCAATCCTTCTACTTTGTGGGAGTGTACTATTTCTTTCTTTCTTTTCTTTTTTATTAATTTAATAGAAGCATCTTAAGCATATTTTAAGAAGTATAATCCTGACAGCAACAAAACCAATTCTTTCCTGAAACAGGTATTGCTACAGAAAAACAATGGTATTGATAAAAAAAAAAACAAAAAACAAAACAAAACAAAACCCCCCAAAACCAATTTAGCATATTGAAACTTGGCAGGGAAATTATATACATTATTTTCCATGCTTTGTATTAGCCTTTTGGAGCTCCATTTTATTAATCTCACTTTACATTACATTTTCTCTTTATATTTTTATAAAAATATATGAACATTTCTCAAAGCACACTAATGAACTGTTCTTTACAAGAAGCAACCATACCAAAGTTGGCTTCAAGAGGCAGGCAGTATTTGAAGTACACTCAAAAGATAATGCACAGATTGGGGTACCAATGATTTGCCTTTTTAAAAGTCTACAAGTTAAAATATTACATTGGTATCTGGCTCATTTTTCTTGCTAAGTGCCTGTATTATGGGTGAATCCTGTTTGGTAGCATTCTGATACACTGAGAGTTGAACTTGAGCATGAAATGTTGAAAAAAAATATATCAGAAAGACAGATGGTAGGCCGTCCTCCCCAAAACTCAATTTCATATTATGCATGTGATTGCTAATAGGCAAGCACTAAAAAACAATTTTCCTTGACGGAGAAGGGCTGATAAATTGTCAACATAAAGTTAGACTGTGGTTGCTCCAGTGATCAAAAGCTTGTCTGTGAGTTTGGTCCCATCAAAGTCGGCTTCTTACAACCGTATCAAAATTTATGAATGCATATGTCTATAAAGTGACTGAAAACAACTCATAATGCATGTTTGTTTATTGTGTATCTGCTCTGTGTTGCTTCAGTACATGCAAAGAAACCAAACATGTCCCCAGCCCATTTGTGTCCAGTTTACTTCTCTAGCCTCTGTATATGGTAATGAAAAAGAGCCAAGAGCCAACTAGGGATGTGATTTCCCCTTGAATCCTGAGAGCTGACTTAAACAAGAAGATTTCCTCTTAAATGGCTTTTGCATGGTTTGGAAGTGTACTCCATGGGGTTACACCAGCTTTGTGGTGATAGAAGTAGATGCGTTTGAGGGTAATTGAGAGCATTGATTATCTGGGGAAGAAAAAGATGTTTGAAAAAGAAAAATAAATAAAATCAAGCAGATAAAAAGCAACTCAACTAATGACCTGCAACACAAAGCACCAAGGTTTCACATTATCTTTGATAGAAAGATAAAGCATATGCAGACACTGCAAAAATAGGGAAAAAGGGAGAGATCTCTTTTTAAAAATTGTTGAAAGTTTATTTGAAAAAAAAAGTATTTAAGCATTCAATCCAGGAATATAAAAGTTCTTTTTTTATTCCCTCCAAGGAGGAGGGAGAAGAGGCGAAAATTTGTTCATATTAAATCCAGCACTCAGATACTATATTTGATTCTTTAAAAAACCCACATATAATATTGAATATTTGCAGTTATAAAACTCATACTTTATGCCATCAGTTACTGCTCGCTTGAGAACAGTTGTTTAATTGCAGATGCATTGTCACTGATCCAACATGCACAGTTCTGACTGGAACAAAGGGATTGGTGCTTAGATAACACTATTTTCAAAGGTTGCTACAATTACTATAATGGCTGAATAGCCAGTGAAAATTAGAAATAAATGAATCGAAGAACAAATAATTTTTGTAACAAGAACTGAATCATCATCTTTAAAGTTAGGGGTTTCACTTAACTATATATCTAAGGGGAGCTCAGCTCAGGGAGCTCAGGAAATGTATGTTGTGCCAAATACAGGAATATTTCCAAGCATCCAGTAGCATATAGACCAAGTACTCTGAGACTTAGGTTTAGTTTTTGCTTCCTGATTTGATTCATTTTGCAAAAGATTTCAGTACATAAGGATTTTTGGTTTTTGTCCCCTCTCCCTGTTTGGTTCTAGGAAGATTTTATTCCTCCTCTCAGAATGTCCAATTATTTGAGCAATATGAGGTTTAGGTGGAAAAAAATCCCTGCATTCACATACATTGACAGAATGATAGGACAAAAACAAACAAACAAACAAAAAACCTTGAAAAAATTCTAAAAGAAATTTTCCAATGACTCACATAAATTGAAATACTAAGTCTCCTACCTTAGAGGCTAAGAACAACTTTCATGGTGTCCATTAGAAAATCATGTCCCTTTTCTTATTATGAATCCAAGAAATTTTGTTAACATGAAACACTCATAATTTTCATCCTTGTTACCCTGAACACTGATTATCCCATGGGGGTGGTACTGCATGAAATGAAGCCGCCTACTCTGGTCTAGGTTTGCTGAGTCAGTCCAGATGTCCTCAGTCCTGGTTCCCATGAGCCAGAGATGTTTCTGCTCAAGGTACTTGATGCCTCTATCTCTCTGCTGATTTGCATTCATAAATCACACCTCTTAATCATCTAATATCTCTGCAGGGGGAGTCTATTATTTAAGAGTTGGCTAAAATGATGCTCTCTGTGGAATATTCTCCTCTTGTGCTACACAGATTTACTCATTTCATTGTATTGCCCTCAAACACACCTCTACTGTAGCTCACATCACACTCAGAATCCTTTCTTTGTGTGCCTGCCTAAGTCTAGACTCTGCTCTCTGTACCCAGAACTTGGTTTATCCATCTTTGTCTTGCTAGCACCCAGTACGGTGTGTAATACACAGAGGCACACAATCAGTATTGACCACATGATTGAGTGAAATCAATGCCTAAATACTTTGAACAAAAGGTGATGTTGAAGAATGAAAATTATAGATTATTCTTGGTTACTCTGGATTCTCTTTGTTTTCTCATGTTCTTATAAATGGATAAAGCTTATTTTTTTAAAAAAAAAATCTAGTATGTAGATGTAAAGATTTGAGGAAAACCTTATATTCTGAAACTAAGCCGAAACAATTAAAATTAGTTATTTCGTATCAGTCTGAAAGGAACTGAAGTAGAGAAGCTCTAGGGTCAGTATATGCCTTGTTCAGCTTTCTTTGAGGCATTGGGAGTAATAAAGCTTTCCATTTTATCTTCAGTGAAATAATGCTGCTGAAATATCACCTCATTTTTGATGTCAGTGATGATTTCTTCTTACTTCCATGATGTCAAAAGGGAATTAATATTATTAGAGTGACAGATTACTAATGATGCTGTAAAAAAAAAAAAAAAAAGGAATAGCTGAAATCATTATAACCCAAACATCCGATGTATCCCTTCTTGACTGAGCTCCACTGTTTGGTACTTTGAACAGAGTCATTCTGTGATATGACAACTGTATAAAAATTATTCTAAGCAGGGAGTAAATCAAGAGCAGGTGCCTATGAATTTTCACTAGCAGAATACCATCCTCTTAAAGTTTTTAGGACTGAATGGCATGATTAGGAGGGTGATTTATGAATGCAAAAAAGGAAAAGATAAGATTCTCTAGGGGCCCAAATTTCTCCTGGGCTCTTGTGGCACACCTCCACTGATCTCATCTCCAAGGAGAGAAGCACTGTGTGGGAAGGAAAATTGGACAAGGGTCCTTTCCAGGCTTAGCAGTCTGCCAACCCTCCATGAGACAGTGACAGTATGGTTTCTTGGTTCTTTTTCTTTTCTTTTCTTTTTTTTACCTACTGAGTGCCTTGCTGTCAATGTGTCTACCTTTGGGTTTTAATTCACCATGTATGGCAGGCTGAGTGTTCTCTGAGTGCTTGAGAATCTGAGGTGACAGGTACTACTTTTGTGTCTTAGAGCTCAAATGTACAGAATTTAACTTTCCTCCACCTGCCAAGGTGCTTGGGATCTGGCCACTATGGGTTCTTTGCACTATGGGCAAATTGCATCACTTTCCAGATCTTTCCAATGAAGAGAGAAAGGACATATTTCATAGAGAAGATAGTAGTTCAGAATAAAATAGTAAGTCAAGAACAACAGTGGTTTATATTTCAGTGATGTCTTTCTTTGAGGAGCTTAACAGTTATATGAGTATTAATTCCACTCATCATGAAAGAGAATTTACTGAGGATTCAACTGCCTATAGGGCCATTTCAGTTATATTTAGTTTCAGGTCCTTTCAACTGGAAACTTACAACCATTGCAGACAATGCTGGCACAGGTGTTTACCAATAAGCTAATTGCCAATAAAAAACATTAAAGAGGAAGATAGATAAATTCCATAAGAACATGGTGCTGTATGTTGTTTGGCATAGTCATTGTTTTGACATAAACAATATTGTGTTAAAGTAAATGAAGAAAACAAAATTGCCACTGCTTATGGCATAAAGCAAGGGGAGTATTTTTTCAAATCACCACTTTATTTTTGTCTTCAATTTATGATCTAGATTGATTTCCCAGAGTTTGAATGGTTTTATTCCATCTATAGTCTCCCTCTCAGAACAGGGTATACAAGTTCACTGAGTCCCCCTAAGAATTACAAAATCATCCCCAGACCTCTTCTAACACCTCACAGCATTGATTTAGTTAAATGTTTCCTGGGATATTTCAAGTTCTCAAACTAACTTTGGTCACAAAGAAATATGGTAGTCCTTGGAGACTCTGAATGGCTCTTGCCAGA
>CM053401.1:58568214-58658214 GCA_028644305.1 Xerus rutilus
ATGGCTACCTATAGCTAGGTACACCTCCAGGCTGCATGTCTCCTGGTAGGGTTAAAACTCACAGCTTGCAGAAACCCTCTCGGAAGCTACAGTCTTGTGATAACACTTCACATATCATTAGCAATCTCTGAGACATCATGGAACTGTGCCACAAGACAGGGTATTGGCAAATACTATAATTTTCAGGAAGAGTGTCAAGGGGCCTGGGGATGTAGCTCTGTGGTACAGTAGTGCTTACCTAGTGTGCACAAGGCCTTGGGTTTGATCCCCAGTCAGCATCACGAAAAGAAAACATACAAATGAATGGTGGGGTGGGGGTGGGGGGAGAAAGGAAAAGAGGGAGAGTCCCAAAATATTAATCTCTAGTAAAAAACTTTTGAAGATGATTTAGAAAGAAACAGTGATCACCAGAGGTTAATATGAAGACATGAAGAATAAATAATGCTAACATGACAACCTCTTGTCTCTTGAAAGAAATTCTCAATGGAAGGCCAAAGGGAACACTGTTGATCTGGTACATTTTGATTTTGGTAAGTCGTTGGTAAAAATTCACAATATTCTTATAGGCAGGATGGAGAAAATGGAGTCAGATCATGGTATAGTTATTTGAATTCACAAGTATTCCAATGGTCAGATCTAAAAGACACTAATGTCAGCTTGCAGGATCTCTAGCAGTATGCCAGAGAGCATGGTACTGTCAACACACCCCTCTCCAGCATTCGTACCTCAGAAGAAGAGAATGCATACAATTCAATTAAACCAAAATTTATTGAGTGGCAACTATATGCAGCATATTGTGCTAGGTCCTGAGGGGAGAAAGCACAATAAGAAAGTACCCAGTATCTAATAGTATATTGAAAATAAGGAGGCATTTGAAGTCAAGATCTAGATACTTGTCTCAGCCTTGCCATTTACTGTATATGTGACTTTAGAACAATCAATTCGTATTTCTGTATCTCAATTTTACTTAACTTCAAAATTGGGAAAATAGAGATAATTTCCTGAAATAATTATTGTAATCTGCATATGAAATTATATGAAATTATTTTATAAAATGGAGAGAAGATGCTTAGCTGTGCTTATGTCATCTCACTTGATCTGTAGAAGTCTTTGGGTCATGTACAATTAAAAGCTTCGTTTTGTAGATAATAAAACTGAGGTACAGAGAGTGTAAGTAGCACCTAAAGATGCTATTTTAGCACAGAGAAGAAAGAATAGTTTTATTTACATGCATTAGGGGAAATGAAAAAAGAAGGGGTATTTGATATTCAGAGTTTTTCAGGTGGCAAAAAGACATTTCAGGAAAAGAAAATAGCATTGTCAAAACCAGAGCCATGTGAATAGGCAAACATTTCAAGAAAGGTGATTGGATGGATACAATTAGAACACTTTGGTAAGAGTGCCAGGAAAGAGTGTTGCAGATGGTGGTAGGAAAGTTAAGCCGGGGTCGGATCCTCAAACACGTTGCCACCGTGATCAATTGATAACCCATTAACGACACAGCAGTGGAGAAGTGAATGATCTCTGAGACTTCAGGAAGATATTTAAGGGAGCAGATCATAGGATAGAATGGAGAAGTAAAGTCTTCTGGAAAGTAATTTGGCAATTTCCCACAATAGGTCTGGAAAAAGGCATTAAGCTAGAGGAACGGAAACAGAAGCAGGTGGATTCAGGTCATCTTGGCAGTGCATTACCAGAGTAAGTAAGCAAGAGGGAAAGATGGACGTCTTAGTATTGTGGATTTCATTGAAAAATTAAACCAAGAACTAAAACTTCAAATGGCTGAAACAGTAAGTAGTAATTCCCTGCTAGTTTGCTATCATCTTGAGATTGTTACTATACACATTTAATCAAGACCAAGTTTGCAAATGAAGAGACTTCCACTTTTAAATTACCTAGTTGTGATTTTGACATTGGAAATTCTAGTGATGTACACTTAAGTGAACAGGAAGGAGGGATCAGGTGCCACTGAAAAGAACTGTCTTGACTACAGATATAATTTAAAAATATTAGCTATACCATTTCTAACAAATAGTTTCTGATAAGAACGTTTTAGAAGAGTATCCTTATCTGCATGAGGAGATCAAAATGCAAATCTTAGTTTTGTATTTCTGCAGTGTAGGAGTTGTATTTTGCCATAGGACTTCAATATGTATTAACATTAGATGGATAAATGAGAGGGAGAAATGAGGTGGAAGGAAAGGGCTATTGTATCCGTGAAGATGTGTTAACTTAGTTTCTTAATAAGTACTGAAGATGTCATATTAAATAGGATTTTGTAATTTGAGATCAATGGATAAACTTCAAGGATTCAAGAACCTATAGATGCAAAATAAATTTACCTTGGGAGAGGCTCCGTAGATTTCATTAAATCTTTAAAGGGATTTATGATATTCCAAATGAAACAAATCATGATTAAAATTACACGTGCACCTTACCCTACAGAACAGATATGATTATGAATTATAAAAATAAATGAGTAATTTACAGTTTAAAAGACACCTTTGTTTGTGCTTAGAGAAGGCAAAAGAATTTCCTTTGGCTCATTTGCCCCTTCTAGTTTATTGGTTTTGTTACTTCATATCTAGATATAGGCATTCTTAAAACTGAGGTTTATCAGCAATCCTAATAAACTAGTGAACCTACCAATTATTTTTATGATTCTTTATATCATAAGGAGGCTGGATAGAATTTCAGAAGTCATTTAGTTCAACACTTAGCTACAGGCAAATCCATATCTGAATCATCCCAGGTGGGGGACTGTTTATTTTGAAGAATCCTGAGTTCCTCATCCTCCCTTAGTAATCTGAGCATGTGTCAGAACAGGAACTCCGGCATTTGCTGAACTCATGTGCAAAGAGTTCAGAGACATTCTCAGCATTATGTAAAACAGGACAGATATTTTTTTCTCTTTGTCTGTTTCTCAGTCTAGGCTGCTCTACAATGCCATCAGTGTTAAGACATTAGAATGTGTGGGGATAAATATTCCAGAAATGACAGTGGTGCTGGTGGGCATTTAAGAGTAGATTAGAAAACTCCAAGTCCCACACCAAAGGAAACTATCCTCCAAAGACAGGAGCTAAGGAGGCGACCCAATTAGTCTTCACTTCTATAATTTCTCTGATTACGTATCTTCTTTTACCCCATGTGTTATACCTAGTGAGTTCCCCTAGCCATAGACCTAATCAGGAAGGCAGAATAGGGATGCAGGGCAATTTAAATGGGAGCTGTGTTATGCTAAGATATGTACCCAATAATGAGACCCAAACAACAGGGAAGTCCCTAAGGCATAAGAAGTGGCTGGACCAGATAACATGCTACTGTGGATTTCAAAGCAAATGAGCACAGAAACAACCCAGTGTCAGCTCATAGTTAGGAAACTTCATTAGAGAGGGTGACTTTCCTGAGGACTGGGGTGTGGCAAACTAAGTCACAACAGTTTTACACTCTGTAGTAGATGGAGACTGGCATTTCTCTGGCTAAGATTCTTAATAATGTGGTACAGGCTAAGTATCCCTTATCTGAAGTGCTTGGGAGCAGAAATGTTTCAAATTACAGATTTTTTTGTCCAGATTTTGGAATATTTGTATATATGTAAGCAGATATCTTGGAGATGGGACCCAAGTTTAAACATGAAATTCATTTATATTTCCTAGATGCTTTATATACAGCCTGAAAGCAGTTTTACCCGATATTTTTAGTGCATTTGTGTTTTGACCACAACCTGTTATATGAGGTCAGGTGTGGAATTTTCTACTTGTAGCATTATGATAGTGTTAAAAAGTTTCAGACTTTGGAGCATTTCAGATTTTCAGAGATGTTCAACCTTTGTGTGAGCAGGTATGACAGTTCTGGAAAGGAAGGTAAATCTGCATAACTCCTTGGGGGCACTGTAATCAACAAGTGTGGATATATCAGTGCAGTGGGATTTGGTAAGCCACAGGGGAAGGATTTTTTCAGGTAAGAAATTTTTCTTTTAAAAATTTAAATGCATTAATTTTTCATATGCTGATGTCCATCTCATCCTGAGCCCTTCTTTGGACCTAATCAATTAAGCAGTGAAGAGAGGGGTTAAAATGCTAGTACCTAATAGCATGGGTTCAATCTGGGCACTCTGGCTCGTGATTGTCATCCCAGCGACTTAGGTAGTTGAGGCAGGAGGATTGCAAGTTGGAGGCTAGCCTCATCAATTTAGCAAGACCCTGTGTCAAAACAAAAACACCAAAAGGGCTGGAGGTACAGCTCAGTGGTAGAGTGCCCTTGGGTTCAGTCCCCACTATTGCATAAATCAATCAATCAATCAATCAATCAATCAACCAACCTTGCACAAATTCAATTTTGACTCCTCACTAGCTACCTAAAAGCTATGAACATGAGAAAGCATTTCACCTTTTAAGGCCTCAGTTTCACTACATGAAAAATGAGCATAACAATATACAAAGGAAGCTTTCAAATAATAATGTTTTGTGGATTAAAAAAGTAAGTATAAAGTATTTGGCACAGTACCTGACACAGAGTCAATGCTCAGTAAGTGGTACTTTTGTTTCTGTGATTACTGTCAGTTGTAACAGTAACAGATAAAGTGATGCAGTATGTTCTAAAGGTTCATGTACCAAGGTCACAGGAGAAAATGAAGAGAAGTATAGTAACCTGCACTGAGCTAGGCTTACATTTTGGATCTTTAAAGGAAAAGAGAGATGCATGCAATAGTAATAAATTAGGGTGAATATTGGGACAGAGAAATTATCTTCGCTGTTTCTTTTTATTTGTGTTTATTGTGTGGTGGTGGGGTGATTACCAGTTTTATTGGAATGTTTTATAAGCTGCTAGATTTACTTACTGAGAATGAACAGATAAATAATAAATAGGGATGTTATTCAGCTGTGTATGTCATGGGTTCTCATCAGTTTTTCTACCAAATTTCAGACCAGGTTAATTAATGAGGGATGTTTGTTCACTGAGAAGGCCTCCTCCTGGACAAGCTGGATCTGTTGGGTGAGTCGGATCTGTTGGGGGACAGTAGATGAATCAACTCTTGTGGGCAGCAGTTCTGGGGAGAGGAGTAAGGCACTAGGTGGAGGCTTTCATGGTATCTTGGGAAAGACTTTTCAATAGGGTATGGTAGAGGAATATGGGTACTTTAACATTATTTGATTTGATGAATTCTGGAATAGCTCCCAAATCTTTTCCAACTCTGTTTGTTCAAGTTTGTGCTTTTTAATATTTTGTTTCTTGATGGCCACCTTTATAGCAAGATGTCTTTTTTTTTTTTACATGTTGTCATTTCTTTTTAATACCTTTATTTAATTTATTTATTTTTATGTGGTGCTGGGGATTGAACCCAGTGCCTCATGCATGCTAGGCAAGCGCTCTGCCACTGAGCCACAACTCCAGCCCTAGCAAGATGTCTTTAATCCTAAACTCGAATTGCTTCAGAAACATTTTCCTTCCATTTGTTTACATGGTGAGTCCCTTCTTATTCACTACTCACAGGTGATATGTCACCTATGTAGAGAGGCCTTCTGTGACCCCCATCAGCCACTCCTTCACATTACCTGACTTCACTTTGCATAGTAGAGTAGCCTAGTTAACTGCATGGGGTGTGGAGTGAGACTCCTCAAATTCAAGCTCTGTCCTCTTTGATTTGTGATGTTGTATATGCTAATTAGCCTTCCTAGCCTTAGTTTCTTTATCTGTGAAGTGGAACCAATACAAGCACTTCCCTCTAGGATTGATTTGATGCTTAATACATGCAAACTATGTCATGCCCAGCCTAGAGCTCAGCTGTTGTTACTTTAGTATTCATTATTCTTTGAGATCACCTTCTTTATTAATTGACTTGTTATAGTCCATCTCCCCAATAGAATGTAAGGGGGAAACATTTTTCCATAATTTTATTGATGCATTATAGTTGTACATAATGGTGGGATTTGTAAGGGAAAAAGTTTTTTATGAAAGCAAAAACCGTATGATTGTTCAATGCCGGATTTTTAGGATCTGGAACAAGTCCCATAGTGGGAATTCAATAAATCTTTGCTGAATGAATGAAATATCAGTACTTAAGATATTCTTTTGTCTGATTTCAGATCCAGCAGCAAAATCAACTTTGCTGAGGTGCCTGTATGGCAAACCAAACACAAAATACTTGGTCTCTTTTCTATACCAAAACTATTTCTCCATGTTATTTCTTTATCAACACAGTATACCTTTGTTGTTGTTGTAGTTGTTTTGGTATCAAGGATTGAACCTAGGGGCATTTAAACACCAAGCAACACCTCCAGCCATTTTTTTAAAAAATATATTTTATTTAGAGACAGGGTCTCAGTAATTTGCTTACGGCCTTGCTAAGTTGCTGAGGCTGGCTTTGAACTCTTGATCCTCCTGCCTCAGCCTCTTGAGCCCCTGTGATTACATGTGTGTGCCACCATACCCAGCTATATTCTACTCTTACAGACCAAAAAATCTGAAGAGCTTTGTGATTTCTAGTTCGTAGTATAAATGAGTTTTTAAAAATTACATTATCTAATGATATTGAATTATACTAATCATTGCATTTTAAAAACTCCTCCCCCTTGGATATACCCTCCACAAACCAGTAAAACTCAGAAAAGGTGAAGAAACAATGCTGAGAGACAGAAAAGTAAGAGTTGAAAGGAAATGTCATGGCTCCTAAAATCTGGGATGCAAAGAATGCCCCTTTCTAGCATAAAAGTAACAATAATCTCAACATCTGTAGTCTGTTTATAGAATCCTAAACTCACTAATGCTACACAGTTAACAACTAATAAATGCATAGTGTTCAGCAAAGCAGGGAAATACAAAGTGGTACTAAGGATGCGGTCTGTTTTCTTTCCCCCAATACACGGCCTTGCAGCAAGCCTCGACAGGGTGAACTGCGGCAGGCGCAGGTGGAACTGCCCTGGCTGCATCTTTGCTTCACACCCTGGAAAGGTCAAGGTTGCACCACATGTGCCTTTCAGACTGTAGGACAGCTCAGCTAAAGGTCGTCTTTGGAAGGGCCTGCTTCCCCACCTCCTTTCTTTCTTTTTTTTTTCTTTTTTTCTGAAGAATTAATGTCAAAGGAAGTGCCTGACTCTGACTTTATACAGCTGGTAGTCTCCTGATGACTTATATGAATGTTTCAATGCCTGATGTTAACAGCTGTTTTTACCCTTGACAATGCTATGGTCACCCTAAAGAACTGAGTTATCAGGAGTTCTAAAGTCCCAAACTGGGGAAGGTCATGCTGGCCACATGGATGATACATTCTGTTTCTGTTTGCCATCCTACAGACAATAAATATTGTTTGAGATTGGCTAGTGTGCTGTAAAATTGATAAGAATCAGGTTGTCAAAGGCATTTCATAGGTCTTAATTTATGTTGCTATAGTAACTGGAATGTTGGAATTTTTTGAGATTAGAGGGCTTTTATATCTTTAACCTTAAAATGCTGATAATGTAGATTATGAATCCAGACTTGGTCTCTGCTTGTAAGGAACATATACTTTGTATGTCATATATTCTATGTGTGCTATGGTAGGTCTGAATGTTCAATTACTGTAATTTCAGAATGAAGGTTTCTAACACCCAACCTGATTTTCATATCAATGTGTACAAATTTCAGCAGCCAAGATACTCTTAAACTGGACAGTCTTTCCCTAAAGAGAAAGGGAGAATTTGAAGGGGAAAGTGAGAGAAGTAGAACTTTTATAAGCAACAGTTCTAGAATACTCCTTTTAAGGACTGATATGAATTTGGGTCACCTTCTCCATCAAAGTGAATTTCTTGCAGGTGCTGAAGCACTTGGCGTGTTATTAACCAGCATTTTAAGAAAAGACACGACCCTGGGGCATTTAGTGCATCAGCAATGTCTGAAGTGATAAGGAGGTATAAAGTGATAAGGAGGTATAAAGAAGCCCTACCTTAAGACAGGAAGATGACTAGGAACTCTATGGGCTGGTCAAGGTCACATGTGTTAATTATACAGACCCAAGGCATCTGGAAAACTCAATGCAAATTACCTCAGATTGGCCTGAAACAAAAATATCTTCCTTCTCCGAACCCAGCTTACCTTATATCCTGATGATTTGATGTGCACGCCACGTTTGGTCAGAGTAGATTTCATTCGGATGAAAAAGGAACGCTCAAGGGTGTTGTCAGTGGTTAGCAGGCTGGGGCTGGTGGACTCCACTGAGGAATACAAAAATACACACACACGTGATTTAGAGCTCTCCACAGCCCCTCACAGCTACTGCTCAGGTGCAATCCTTGAGTTCACTAAAAATAAATGACTGATGGGTGCTAAGAGTGTAGTAATCAATTTACCTCATTTAGAGAATGTTTACTTCGCAGAAAATAAAAAAGAAAAATTAATGTGTCTAAAGAAGCTTCTTTCCTGTTTCTAGCTAGAGCGTTTTTCAGGTCTTTTAACTTGCAGCAGCTTCTTAAGTAGGGTCTAATGGTAAGTAATTGTAGCTCACTTTGAGGCTTAGTTGAGTCCTGTGCAGAGAGGACTGTCAGGAAAAATAAGGGCCCTGTAGATTTATGGCATCAACCAAGGTACAGGCAGGGGTGCTTCTGATGAGGGGTCAGAACCACAAAGCCTCCCAGGTTGGAGAGCAGCATCCTGACCAATGTCCTTGCCCTCCTGAGTTGTTTTTCTTCATTATGGGCACAAGAAGCATGAGGTCTTCTCAATTGACTTCAGACAGAGGGATGAGAATGGGATGTACCAAGGACAGAAATAAAAACTACTCACTATATCAACTTCCCATTCCCGTCAATGGCATCTTGCTCCTGGGCCCTCACTCACATAGGCAGGGTTCTCTTTTAATCACTTCTCCGCTTCTGATATGAGAAAATAAGTTTCCTCTCTTAAACAAGATACTCTTTCCTTTCATACGTTTTTAAAGTAGAAAATTTGTAGACTTATGAAACTTAAAAGTGGTAGTTTGAAATCTTGCTGATCTAAGAACACCTTCATGCAAATAGACCAGAAGGCAATATAAATCTGTTTTCTTTAAAAACAAGCTTCTAAGGTATTTTATGAATTTAAGCCTTTTCCTGAAAATAAAATAATTTGTGGGGTTTAAAGCCTAAAAAAAAAAGCCAATTCTACTCTTCTTAAATATTAAAGGTTTTCTTATTCAAAGGCAGAAACAACAACAACAAAACGATGTCAAACAACAAAGAAGGTTTCTTTTAAGAAGCCCTATGCTAACACTAGTTTTCTCTGGAATGGAGATAAAGAAATGCAGTTAATAAAGAGATTTAAGAATTAAGTAAGTATATGTGAAAACAGCTATTAAAATAGATAAAATGGCAAAACAATCTTTTAAATTTTAGATTATGAAATGTAATTCATATATTTCTAAGAGTAAGTAATCTCTATTTGTCATATTAGACTTGATGCTCAGATGAAAGAATGAGAGATGAGAGCTACTCTAATAACAGAAACCTTGCTATTTGTGGTCTGGGGCTTCTCTTGTATCATTCTTAGTAAGATTCTATTTTCCTACATTTGTGGCGTTTCAATTCTGGGGTGAAGGGGCCATTGGCAAATATCCCTCACTTAAGATTTTCTTTTCTTTTTCTTTCTTTCTTCCTTTTTTTTTTTTAGAGAGCATGGATCTGATGTCATTTTAAATGTACAGCTTTTTATCACTCGAGGGAAAAGCAGAGCCATGTTATATTTAGTACTTTCATTTCTTCTGATTAAATATGAATTACTATGAAATTTTTCTCATCATCTAACACGCCATAATACGCCAACAGCTTTTTAATACACTATATAAGCACAAACTTCTGCTCTAAGAGTTTAATTTGCCCCTCTAATCCAATCACATCAACCTTATTTCTCTTATCAGAGATTCCCATTTTGAATTAAATGAGCTCATTAGTTTTAATCAAAAGCAGAGAGATCAAAACTTAAACGTAAATGCTTTAGATCAGAACTGTCAGTCAGCCGTGCAGTTCTATTTTACTAAAACACAAGATCAGAGACCCTTAGAACCAATTTTTTCTCGTAAGGGATGCCGAGAGCTTGAAGATGCTATATCCTTTTTTTTCCCTCCCAAGGACAGATTATACATTTAAGGTTAGACTTAATTTATAGCAGTTTTTTCATCCTGGTGGAAATGGAAAAGTATGCCAATCTACTGTTGTCCCTTTCACATTTATTGGCACTGGTCCTCAGAGACTTGAACTAACGTGAAGCCATCAGAATCTCCACCACAAACAGCGTTCAAAATTCAGCTCTGTTCAGCAAGATCGTGTTTGCAATAGCTGAGGACAAATGAAACTTCCCAGAGAAGTGAAATATGTTTTAGGGCCAGGGTCCTGGAGACCCTGACCTAGTCAGGAAGGAATTGCCTAACTGTAGAAGGGAAGGTAATTCAGACATCATGAGAAATCACTACTGTTCTCAGTAAAACAGTGTATATGAGAGACCACCACATGGGTGCCTCCAGCTGGGTGAAGACATAAGCTTTGCATGAGCCGTGGAGCCAAACACTGCCTCATGCCCCAGCAGAGGCAAGAGTACAGCATCTCACCATGCAGTGCAATGATAACTGCCTAAACATGCAGGGTAGCGTTAATTACACCAGGGACAACTGGTGTGCCAGGAATGCTAAGGTCAGGTTTTGCCCCAGTGAAGCTGAGATTTATAATCTAAACTAGTCTTCAAACTTTGAGCAGGGGGTGGGAGAGTTTGGAGGAGTCAGTGAGAAGGAGACAAGCATGCTAGAAAAGAGCTTGATTTCTGATGACGATTTCCACTTTAATTTATCATGATTTCTAGTTCTGAGGACAGAGGCAAAATTAACCTGCCATGCCACTCCTTTCAAAGGGACATGTAATGAACTCATTCACAGCGTACACACACTATCAGGCCATGTTTCCACAGGGGCTGGTACATACACTTGGTTTATCCCAACTGTAACTGTGGTGTCTCCGCACATGACAGGCAAGAGTAGCTGCTTCAGGAAAGATGCTTTGTGACTGTCTTAGGTGAGAGGTACATTGTAATGAAGGTTCTGTGGGGGGAGAGCCAAGGCAGCACGGCCGTGGTGGCCACACGAGAGCATGGTGCTGAATAGAGAGGGGGCATGTGAAGAAGAAACAAAGAAAGGACCGAATAGTGACAGAAGTCTCCCTGGGACCCATGCTCTCTAGAGACAGTGGCACCAGTTTATGTCTGAGAAGCATTTTAGAGAGCTTTCTAGATATGAAATTGTTTTCTGTCAACTTTTAGAGAGTGGCCATAAATGCCACATTCTCTAATAAAGAAATTTGGAATTCAGAGAAGTTGTATCTGCTGCTCAAGACCCAGGAGACATATGTAGTAAAGCTGGATTAAGTGGTCAAAGCTCAGTCATGCCTAGTTTCAACCTATGAATTATAAACTAGGAGCTGGAAAACAAAAGTAAGACCCATGCAACTAAAACCTAAGTAAAGAAATATAAAGTACTCTCTTTTGCTGAATCTCTAGGGCCTCAACTTTTTAATAAATCTAAATCACCTCAGTTCTTGAAATGTCAGTTTTCACATAGTTTGTAAAATTTATAGAAGAATTTATGGCAAAAGGGATAATAATCTTTATGTTGGCAAATGCCATGAACCATCATGTGAAATCATTATCTGTGGTATTCCACATCTGTTTGTGAATCTGTAACTGGTGGTGTAGTTGCTATTCTCCCTATTATTAGATAGGGGCAGGCAGTGGTGTAAGAGGTGGAAGGAGGAGGCAGGTGACGGAGAACCATGTAGTTTTTTCTAGGCTGAAACCAGGGCCATTCTGAGCACTTTCAACATTCTCTCTGCAAGTGCATGAGGCCAAAGCATAAAAAGGACTTTTCTTTTTAGTATACTCCAAATGTTTGCAGTACAATTCTAGAATCAGAACTCTCAAACTCTCACCAAATCCTGATGTGTGCAGGAGAGAAAAAAAGAAAAAAAATTTTTTTGTAGTACTGGGGATTGAACCCAGAGGCGTTCTACCACTGAGCTACATCCCCACATCTCATATCGTCTCATATCCTTTCTGTTTTTTATTTTGAGACAGAGGCTCACTAAATTGTCCAGGCTGGCCTTGAACTTGTGATTCTCTTGCTTCAGCCTCCCGAGTCACTGGGATTATAGGCATGCACACCACACCACACAGGATGAGAAATAATTAAGCTTTAAGAAGTGTTCCCCCTCAATAGTTAGTAAAATATTTTTCTTCGTAAAGGAGAAATGGAGTCTGGATAAGTCCTTAAGATATGAAGTTAAATACAGTCATCCTTAAGTATTCATAAGGTATTGGTTCCAGAATCCCCACAGATACTCAAATCCTTAGATGCTCAAGTTCCTTATGGAAAATGGCATTGTGTTTGCATATAATCTATGTGTATTCTCCTGTATACTTTAAATCATCTCCAGATTACTTACAGTACTAGTAAATGTAAGCACTACATACAGAGTTTATCAACTGTATTGTTTAGAGATTAATGACAAGAAAAAATTCTGCACATGTTCATACAGAATTCTGCACAAATTTATACAATTTCTTTTTAATATTTTTGATCAGCAGTTGGTTGAATCTGTAGATGCAGAACCCATGCATATGAAGGGTCGATGGCATATTCTTGCTCCAACTTCATTGTCTAAACAAATCTTTTCAAATATTTTTGAGATGTTCTGTGCACACAGGACAATCCAAAGTGCAAATACCCAAATTGACTTTCATGGGACAAAGGTGATTTTGTTTCATTTTGCAATTATTTTGATAAAGCCAAGTTGTTTCACTGGCAAATGTAGTTAGAGTTTGTTAGAAGGTGATGCATTTTAGGAATTTAAAATGAATATGAGTCCACTGAAATTTGATGAAGTTGTTTCTTTTCTTACATAAGTTTTCCTTTTAGTTGAGGGGAATGCATTTCTGCAGTCACTTTGAGTTGCGGCTGCTCACATGACTTGCTTTAGCCAATAGAAGAGGAGCAAAAGTCACATGTCATTTCCAGGTGGAATTTTCAAGAACCCGGCATGATATGCCACTTTCTTTTTCCCTCTGCCACATGACTGAACATTTTGGGTTATGGCTGCTCTACCAGCCTACATTGAGGAGCAAAACCCCTTGCCAACCCTTAAAGAAATAAATCTTTATTATAATTTTGAGCTTTTTTTTTTTTTTTTTTTACTGCTGCACAACCCAGCCTATACTAACTAATATAAACACTAAATATTCATTAAAATATTTAAAAAGTCAGTGTGTGGCCCAATATCTTCCATACAATCAATGACAGAGCATGAATATGAAAAATGTTTATCTGACTACAAAGAATGTTGACAATATATTGTTCTTACAGTTATTTATATGCTTCTTTTATTTCCATTTAATCTCATGCTAGATATGTGAGAAAAGCAGGACTGAGATAAATCTAACTATGATCCCCTTTAAGCACCCAGCATGATTTGCTGTATGAACATATTATATATACACACATATATTTCCTAAACAATACAATATAACAATTATATACTTAAATATCTTAAATATACACACACATAAAATCTTTGAGTATACATTATATATCTATTTATATGGCTGGGAATATACATTTAATATATGTTCAATACATAATATTCACTAAACATTAACTGTTATAAGATCTTCTCAGTCTAGTTTCCCAATAGCAGACCAAACATGGTAAAAATAAATCTTTTCCTGGTGGATTTTATGTTTGTCCAGCATGATATATGGTTTTAAAAATGCCACAAATGCTTCATTTTGGAAGGTCCTCCTTCCAAAAGGTGAAACTATTTCCTCTCTTCTCAAGTGAGTGTAAGCTAGACATGGTGACTTCCTTCAAATAAATAGCACGTGGTGGAATTGACAATGTATGTCCAGCCTAGTCATTCCCTCCGTGCATTCTCTGGAGTCATTCATTCTGATGGAAACCAGCTGCCATGTTATGACTCAAGTAGTTCTGTGGAGAGGCCAATGTAGTGAGGAAATGAGGCTTCCTGCTAATGGTCATATTAGTGAACTTAGAAGAGAACCAGTCAGCCTCAGTTAAGCCCTTTGATGACTATGGCCTGGTTGCCATCTTGATTGCTACCTCACAACAGACTCTGAGCCAGAACTAGCCAGATAAGCTACTCCTTGCTTTCTGACCTTCATAAACAATGTAAGATACCTTTGTTCTTTTTAATGTATTGATATTTGGGGTAATTTATTATACAACAGTAGACAACTAACATAACCTATAACTTCTTTCTGGAAAAATCATAGCCTTGTTTTGATTGCCAACCATGTAAATAGATGAAGTTTATGAGCTTGACCCAGTGGGTCAATATTTGGCAAATTCACACGTGTAGGAAAAATCAACAACAGTCCTGATTTTTATAAGCAGGGTCTATATTTCTAAGTCCTCTATTTTTTTCAGTAGATTATTTGCAAAAGGTGCTATCCAGTGTCACCTATGTGACATGGGATAGGCAGATTGTGAGATGGGAAAGGCAGGCAAGATGACTTGTCTTTGTTGTATGTATTGTTTGCTCCTCCCTAGACTCCCTCATCCTCTCCAAGTGTTTAGGATTCTGTCTTATGTAAGTCACGTTTGGTTACACATGTTGAAATAAAATAACATTCAGATGCCTTCCTTTAAGGCAGATTATCCACTTTAGACCTGCCACTCTCTCACATAAACAATATCTTGTCCCAGGAGATTTTTTTTCTTTTTTTGAGGGGAGGGGATCAATGTGTCCTCTACTTGTTTTCATCTTGAAGGAAGTGTTTTCCGCAAAGTATTCTCAGAGTCATGAGCCAGTGGGTGTGGTAGGTAAGAGAGGACTGGTCCCATCGGCCCCTGAACTAGAGAATGCTTTGTTCTCTGTCTTTGGAGAGTTGGTTTTCATCCCACTGGCCTGTCTTCTATCATGTCAGGGCAACTCTGAAGGGAGTAACGGCCGTTAGGATACTAGTGGGATCCGTGGCCACTGGTGGCACCTGTGGCCACTGGTGGCACGGCAGTGCCTTCCATTTTCTGTGGTCTCACTCTGGGGTGGGACAAAAAAAAGCCCGATTAATTTAAATCTCACTAGGGCTGATTCCTGTTCTAACCCAGTTGTGAGTCTTCAGCTTTGTTTAGGAACTTGTGAATCATTAACTGAAATTCCAGAGCATAGCTGTGAAAATAATTGTGGTTCAACAATGATCTAATAAATTTCTTTTAAAGTAGCATTAAAAATAATCTGTCAAAAAGAAAAAGGAAAAATAATAGTAGTCTGCCACCCATGCCACTTGTCAGGATAAACTCTCTGGCCTTGTGTGGCCTGCCTCTGATGAGAATCATAATGCATAAGGCTGCCTTTCATGTTTCCTGCACCTGGCAGGGGTTACTACTTGGTGAGGCTGTCCCCGGAGGGAGAGGAGAGCATTCAGTGGCTGCCTGCTGCTCCGCAGTTGGTGTTTGGATGATACCACTCTGGGGAAATATACACAGTGTCAGAGTCAAGCTGCTACCAGTGGGTGTTTCTATATACCACTACTAAGCAACAAGAAAGTTCAAGGGGAAAAACCTGAATATTGTAAAGATCGCCTTTGAGAGTACATGATATCCAGTCTGACCCGTTCTGCAGCAGGCTGTGCACTCCCAAAGATGTGCCCTATGAATACTGCAAGCAAATATTTTAAATCTTATTGGAAACTCCCTATAAATGTTGCCACTTGAGGGATCTATTCTGGAAGAAAAATATAGCATGTCCTCCCGGGATGCAGCGTGGATTCCATTACGAATATTGCATATGGGATCGAGTGTGGCAATGCTTTTATCACGACTATAAAGTGGTTACGAGCCAATTCTTCATATAAAACATACTCAATAACATTGAGGTTTTCTTCCCCTTTTCTGTTTCCTTCTTTTATTTCCTGCCTTCCTTTTCTTTACTTTCTCTTTCCCTTTTTTATGATGAACATGATGTCAGACAAAGGGCATTCGGACTTAGTCTTTGTAGTACAATACAAAAATAATACATAAACACCTTTGAGAAGGCAGCTCAAAACCCCATGTTTTCTATTAAAAAGTCATGTTCAATCTTCACTGTTGATAGAACTGAATAGCTAACACAGAGAACATTGTATATCAGAAAGGTCAATAGTTATTATGAGCTACAAATATATTTTTTTCCATCCTTCAGGCTGTTTAGCGCATATCACAGCATGAGCAGCTGTCTCCTTTAATGCTTTTAAAATTAGAATCCCAAAGAAGAAGAAAAAATTATGGTTGCAATGATTGCTCTTTGCTTTTGTAAGTTTACTTTAATATACTATTTTATATACATGAATCTTCCATGCAACCTACCTATGGGGCAGTAACTGGTCGCTGGTATCCAGTTGAACTGCCATGTTTGTTTTCTTAGCATTCTGGCCAGATCTCCATGTCAGGCACAGATGTTGTCCCCATACTATATTTAAAAACCGAGTTATATAGAGGAATCTGGTTACAGAGGCAGTTGCAAATGCACACATATGCATTCTGCCTTTCCTTTGCTTGAAAGCTCTATTACAAACGCGAACAATACCATGTGATGAGAAACAGCTCTACAGGACCAGGGTGAAAAATCAGGCAGTGAATCAAACCACTGTTAAGCACAGTATCACTCTCCATGTGCAGGCATTGACCTGAGAGTGTACTCTTTAATTTTTTTAAAGGTTGATCTTTAGGCCTGTCCCTGGAACTTCTTGTCATTACTGAGCACTGGCCGTAAAAGACACTGTTGACATTTTAAACATACATAAGCATACATCTAATGTTTTAGTATAGCTTACTTGTTCTTTGTTCAGCTATTTAAATTAAATATTTAGTATAATGGTGAGGACCATTTGTAACATGCTTACTTTTAGGGGAGGGGCAAAAATATAGTAATTTCAGGTAATGACTAATGAAATAAAGAAGAACAATGCAGAGTCAGTGGTGAGAGGGTAATGGTGGGGCACATTTTGGGTGGGTGGTCCCAGGGACTTCTCTGATAAGGCAGCATCTCAAAGGAGATCAAGTCATGCGAATAGGTGGGTGAAGGTGTCATACTCATCACCATGCTTATGGTTCACATTGTAATTTAATGATTCCAGCTTGGTAAAGGAATTTATAGAAAACTATTATGCAGATAGATATGGACTAGTAACATAGTGAAATTCTAGACATACTACCTTTTTTTTTTTAACAGCAGAATGCATTTCAAGTCACAGTACACATGGAGCACAATTTTTCATTTGTCTGGTTGTAAACAAGGTAGAGTCACACCACTCGTGTCTTCATACATATACCTAGGTAGTGGACATGCTACCTTTTGAAATTTGTTCAGAGTTAAATTATTTGTCTTCAGTACATGACTTAGCATGTAGGAAACCAAGGGAAGAGTTCATGCTCATGCAGCCTGCCCAGTGCCTCTCACACATACCCACTGGTGTTTGCAATTCTTTAGGGGATCTCTAGAGAAAGCATCTTCCACAGAAAAGTGAGATTAACACATTAAATTATGTATTTTGGTGGTGAATATAAAGAGACTCAATTAAAAAAAATGATAAAGGCTATTACCTTTGGTGATGGAGGAAAATGGGGGTAAAAATGGCGAAAAAAATGTTGATATCAATTACTTCCTTTTTTCCCTGCTTCGTGAGGCACAGAGATCCCTCTAAGTATATTTTCTGATGACACGATTGATATTTTATATCATCAACACTTCAATGTTATATTGGATGTCTCCTAGGTCTAAATTGTATTTGCTACAATGCCAAATAAGTGTTTTTTTTGAAACTGGCACCACACATTCCTCGTTGCCAGGGAGCTGAGCACTCCTGTGCATTTGTCATAATTGTTGTGTGGTTAATCCCCTCAACTGCAGGGCTCCAGGTATTTGTGGTTGCCCTTGCTCTGAGTTTTTGATTATTTGACCTTACTTGAGAATGAATCCATCTGTAACAGTAGGCTGTCCTTTGCCCATTTCTCCATTTTATTATTGCATTTATCCCTAACAAACTCCATTTGCATGTCATTAGTAAATTTCTTAGAATTTTTCAACAGCTTGAGAAACTGCAGTTTAGAAATGACATAAAAGTTCAGGCCATATATGTGGAGAAAGTGGCTCTGTCTTCATGCTTATCTGCATGTTTTACTCAAAGCTATGATCTGTATTCTTGAGTTTCTTACTTATTCATTTCAGTTATAAGCAAAGCCAAATAAACCTAAAGAAGTTTCCCTGAAACAGTTAGTAATTTACATATCAAACACTTGAAATTGAGTGTATCCTATAGAGAGACTTTAAACTATTTTTAATTTATTGAAATTCTTAAATTTATAATATTCATTATTATACCTATGCAAATGTTACATAGGTATTAAAATGATTATTAATATTAATTATTTACATGGGAGTTAATATTGCTTTTATGATTATTTTGGTGTTAAAATCATGCAAGCTAAATTCATTTTATGTTATTTAAATTAAGAACATCTAGTAAACTTGACAAACTAGCTTGTATCTAAAGCTGAGTTTAAAATACATAAATATGTTATAGTAAAGACCTAGAAAAGTCTATATTCTGAAAGCTATGTCTTGCCCTTCAAAGTTTTTTTTTTTTTTTTGCTGCTGTTGATACCAATAACCAATATCTACAATCCTTCCTATGAAAGTAGAATGCCTCTCCCCAACCAGGTAAAATAGCAGTGTGTGTATAAGTAATTTAAGGGAAGACAGAGGTGGTTTTACAGGGGAGAAAAGGGCAAAGAAGAAATTATCTTTCCATCAGAAGAATTTGTTTACTTTAAAAAGAATATTCTCTCCTAGTCTAACATTTTAGATGCTTGTCATTCCAAAACCATAAAATTAACAATAAAAGCATTTGCTATTTTGACAATTATTTTTCACTCTCTTTTTGACTTGTTGGGAAAGAAAGAAAGCATTTAGATACATGCAGAACATGCAATCTCAGTAAGGTGAGATTCTCAGGATTTTCCATATTTATATATTTTTTTCCTCCATTGTATTTTCACTACCCAAGAGCCCAGGCTGTTATTTTTTTCCTGAAGTCTGAAGATCACCCCATGGATTAACAAATGATTGAGGATTCTCTCTTAAAAGACTCTTTAAAAAACTGTCAGAATCAGCCTGAGACAAAGATTTATTATGAACTATTTAAAGGGCTTAATATATGTATCCCCAATGAGCCCTTGGAGCAAACTAAAAAGGAAGAGTGGAATTCTCAAAGAATAGGAAAAATTCTCCAATGCCCCACTTTCTTCACACCATGATTACTGTTTACTCAAAGGATAAAATGCCTAACCTGTCACACAAAGTCTTCAGAAGCCACAGTCCTGCTGATGTACAGTAAAAACAAAACAATGAAGACCGACAGTAATGTGCTTGAGAAAGGCAGCTGTAATTTACTTTCTAACCTGTTCACTAACACACTAATGTGGCTACATCTTGTAGCAGGAGCTGATCCCTGACCCACGCAGCAATCAAACAACTAACTAGTGTTGGCTGTCACAGAAGCCAGGACCGTCACCTTAATTATACGTTCCTGGATAACAAACCTTCCCTTAATGAGCAACTTTTCTCCTGTGTGTGTTCCAACTCACCCCTTCTGTCCTTGAAAAGGCCCACTGCAGATGACTGCAGTTGGAATTTGTGAAGCATATTCATAAGTATTCTTCCTAACAGGTAATAAATACTACCTGAGCAGGCTGTTTGCTTTATGAGAATGCCAAGATATAATTAAAATTATAGGCTTGTACTCCTGGGAGGCTCTAGAGAAGAATAACTCAATACCAAAGGGAAAGTTTCCAGTGAACTTAGAACCAAATCTTTCTTTTTTCCTATTAGAAATAATAGTAATAATATGTTTTGTTGAGACTATCTTTTTTGGGAATTTATATTTGACAATGAGATCCCCTTCCCTTAATTGATATGATTTCTGCACTAGTTTTTCTTCCTCCTAGACACAGACCTCTTTATTTTCCTGTCCTTACCACCTCCCCCCATTCTGTTACCATCTGCTGATAATGCCCCAACCATAGACACAGGCAAATAGGAGGGTCTTATAGGGAGGTTTCACCAGTACCTTGAGGAGAAATTGTACCTTTCAGTGGAAAGAAGACAAAGAACATTGAGGACAAAGAGCAAGGTGATCTTTGCAATGTGAAGATTTACTTCCATAACGTCACTAGCTTATTGCTACTTTGGAACTAGTCCATCAGAGAGGTGAATGGTATAGGCTGGTGACATGTTAAAGAGAAGGAAAAAGATTTGAAAACTGGATTTGTGGGTTCAACTCCCATTTTATTTTAATCTCCTAAAGACTTGGCTTCTTTTCTTTTCCCTTTATTTATTTAAAAAAAATTTTTTAGTTGTAGATGGATAGAATGCCTCTATTTGTTTATTTTTATGTGCTGCTAAGGATCGAACCCAGTGCCTCACACATGCTAGGCAAGTGCTCTGCCACTGAGCTAGAGCCCCAGCCCTCTTTTCCCTTTGAATTGGCCCATAATTGTCTTTCTCTGTAAGAGAGTTTTGGTAATGTTTGGTAAAGCATAAAGCAAACATATGTATTTAAAGCAATCTTATGTATGTTTTAACCACTCACAGTGGACTTTATGAACTAATCCATGTGAATCACTTAGCTTGGCACATGATAAACACCAGGGACATGTTTGTTTTTATGTCTGTAGTTGGTGTTGCTAATATCTATCTCCACAGGTTCATTCCTGACATACCTTTTTAAGACTACTGGGTAGATCAAGGAATAGCAAAGAATGGCAATTCTTAGTAACCAGCTGGGTCCCAGAGCAGCAGATCCTATCCCAGAAAAACAACAGTGGTGGCACTGGACAGGGAGATGACAACAGACATGGAAAGCAGCAGTGTGGTGTCAGGGCTGAACATATGTCATGCAATTGGAAGCTTGGGTATAGGCCAGATTTTGTGATGGACAGCTGTACAGCTGTAAGTCATGCATCTCTTCATCCATCCCCTTCTCCCAGTGAAGGGCATAATGTTGCATGGGTCACCCAAATTCTGGAAATTGTTGAGATAATCAATTCCACATGAAAGTAAGGGTTGATCAATGTAAGTTTAACCTGAGCAGCAAACATTGTGCATTATGAGGCACTCCGCACTGGGATACTCTGTCAAATGTGGACTGAATTAATATTTGAAAACAGTCTACCTATAGACACCTTTAGTTTTCCAAGTTCACATGTGTATTTACACTGTGAACTGTACTATTATCATCAACTTGACTTTGGGTAAATGATTTTTAGGCTGATAAATTTCAGAAATGGATAGGTATCGTGAACCTGCTCATGAGACGGTAAGAAAATTTTACAGTCACTGGTTTTACTGGAAAATGGTACACTTAATGTGAACATGAGAAAATGCAAATGTAGAAAAGGAGCAGAGATTAAGCAGGGAATAAAAATGAGGAGGAAGAAAGATTGTAGGGTAATAAGAAATAAACTAGAGAAGACTAAAAAATAAACATGAAGGATTAAGAGAGATGAGGAAAACACATGAAAATTATGCAAATGAAGTGACAATAAAATACATAAAACAAGAATCTGGGAGCATTGAGAGGAAAAAGGAGAGAAAAAGAATGAAAGGAAGAGGAATGCTGTTCTTTTAACTACATCATAAGTAAGTTTGCAAGCCACCTGCTGGCTCAGGGTGGTGTATGCCAAAAACCCGTGCTCTTCCCAGACTTAGAAAACCAAAAAAGCAAGAATTAACTAAGCTTATTAAAAACTTGTTTTTAAAACACAATAAATATAATCACAAAGGCAGGTATTCCAAAATTTGCAACCACTATAAATTTAAACCTTGGTGCTGTGATTGGCTAGATTTTCTCAACAATGATTTTATTCTGTGCATACTGGCTTTGAGGTACAGGGGATTAGGATTAATGCCAGGTGATTTACATACACATTTAATTTAGTTGTCACAACACTCTTTGAGATAAGCACTTTTATTTCTCCCATTTTAAAGAGGATCCATTGTCTGTGACCATGCACTCTAAAACATCCGCTATTGCTTATATATCATGCTTTAAACTGAATCTAATTTATTCACTGTAATTTACTTAGAAATCTTTAATTTTCTGTATTTCTGCTGCAACATATTTCAGGAATCCTTGTGCACAGAAAGAAAAGCCTGAGGATGCTGGCAGAAAAGAAAGATTTGGAGTGATTTTTTACTTTTTTCTTCAGATTTTATGCTATATATTTATCATTACATAATAATGTCTATTTTTATATATTTACATTTGTGTGCTTAAAGGGTTTGTGCTTGGACTGTCCACAATTTAACTCAAATATTCGGTTTTAGCTTGCTCTGAACAGTTGAGATTTCAGGTAACAGTTTCAGATTGCAAATATTAGTCACTGCCTAACTTGTACCTTATCAGGGAAGAATTAGCGTAACTGAACTCTAGGACTCCTTCTTACCTTTTGTCACTGAGGAAACTGGCTTTCACCTTGTTTTTGATTTTTTTTTTTTTTTTGCTATGATAGGAAGTAGAAACCTAGAGATTGCTTGGATGATTTAGTTTATGTAACTCCTGCAGTGGTTTTCAGATAGGAGAAGGCATCTTTGGCAAACCTCTTCTAATGACATTAGCTTTCTTCTCTCTCTCCAGTGCCTTTTGCTGTTATTTTATGAGCTAACACTTTCCAGAAAACTGCTTTCAAAGAATTTTGAAGAGTCATATGCCTTCCCTTAAGAGTTTGTAACACATTTAAACACAACAGAGTGTTCTTTTAAAAGAATAAAATTTTAAAATTTAAAAATGATATATAAATATAAGAACATAAAGAGAGGGTCTATATGGTAGATGATAGCTAAGTGTGCATAGAAGGAGAAAGAAAATGAGACACTGCCCAGTGGAGCACAGCACAGCAGTGGAATGGAAAAGGAAAGTAAAGGAAGGGACAGAGGACAGGGGAAAACTTCAAAATACGAAAAGGACGGCAATTCTTCTTAGCCGAGGCACCTGAAACAGGCAGATTCATAGAGCAGACAGTAGAATATAGGTTATTAGGTACTTGAGGGAGGGGGCAGTGGGATGTCACTGTTTAGTGAGTAGGGAAGTTTCAGTTCAGAATGATGAAAAGGCTCTGGAGATGGATGATGGGGAAAGATGAATGTACTTATGCTACAACATGAATGTACTTATGCTACTTTAAAGTGGCCCAAATGGTCAACTTTTATGTCATGTGTATTTTGCTACAAAAAAAGAGACTAAGACTTAGAAATAAAACATGACATGAGGGGCTGGGATTGTAGCTCAGTGGTAGAGTTCTCACCTTGCATGCATGAGGCACTGGGTTCAATCCTCGGCACCACATAAAAATAAATAAAGATATTATGTCCATCTACACCAAAAAATAGTTTTAAAAAATGACATGATGCCAATGAAAAAATAAATGTAAAAGTAGAAGGAGAAGAAGAAAAAAGGAAAAAGAAGAAAAAACATGATCTGGAAGAGTAAATCAACAAAGCATGGAAGCAATGGAGAAGGCTGGTTTCCATTGAGGCTAAGAGGAAATAGCAGCTGAGCTATCACATTTCAATTATTTATCTATTCCTCAACAAATATATGAGGTCCTTATTCTCTGCTGGGCACTAGCATTACAGAAATGAATTATATAGATGCTGTCCCTGTTCTTAAGGAGTGTCTGTGTAGCAACGGGGTACTAAGATCAGTGAGCTACTATCTTTCCCTCAAGGTGTTCACAGTCCATGTTTATGTAGCTTATTTTGTAGATAAATTCGTGCCCTTAATGAGATACAGCCCTAGCCCAATGTGGCCATTTGCTAGAGCCCAAGATAAGCATGCATGGGGACTGGCACTACAGCACGCTCCAGCATAGAGCTGGCTGATCTAAAAACAATCTCCCCATGGATAGGCAGGAGAAAGGAGAGCAGGGGAGGTAAATGACATGACCAGGTTTACCCCATTCCCCAGGGACAGAGTTGGGAGCATAACCCAAGTTTGCTGACTATGCTCAACCATGGACTAATATAGATTTAATAAGATTAAAAAAAAAAAACAAGTCATCAGAGCAATAAAGGTGATTCACATGATCCACCAAGTGCCAAGGACTCATTGAAATAAAGAAAATCAGAGTGGGCTTACTTTCTAGGACTCAGAGGTCATTATTTCATAGGACAGCAATAAATCATATAAATATCAGAATAAGGAAGGCAGTGTCTGAGCCAGATTACAAACACAAACCAAAAACTGTTCTGGGGTGACTAATGCAATAATATTGAGGAATGTCACAGGTCCTTATTATAGTCAAAGTCACTTTAACTAATTGGCTCAGGCTATAAAAACATACAATCTGGGTCAAATGACACTGCTGAACAAAGCTTCTCTGCTCAGACATTATCTTAAATCAAAGCTTCCCAATATGAAGCTAAGAGAAAGAGAAGATGGTGAGACTTCCTGGGAATCATGAGTGATTTCCAACCTGGCTTACTTAATAGCAGACAACTTATGTGTCTAAGGATATTGATGACACCACTCTTTCTTCCCTAGCACTGATTCCTACTTCCAAAGGATACTATATGTTTTAAGTGATATTATGGAATTTCATTGAGTCTAAGGCACTGTCCATTTTAAGATGCTGCATCCTTTCGTGAAGCACAAAGAAAAGAAACAAATTCTGCTAACTACAGAATTGTAAGATGGCACAGATTGTAAGATGTACTCCAACGTCAGTGATGGCAAAATACAGGGAAAGAAATCCAGGATCAGTGAAATAAGGTATTTTTTTGTGACTCAGGATTTTAAGCTTGATGATTATCTCTCTTGCTTTTAAAAACAGAAATATTTAGTGCTGTTGACTGGTTGCCCACAAACCCTTTCTCTCTTCTTTATTTTCCTAAAAAATGCCCCAGTATTTATCTTTCTTCAAATCCCCATCTTCTTCTGTCCCGCTATGTCTTTCAGGGGAAGCAAGCTCAATCCCTCCGTATGAGCAAAGACATCATGGCCCAGGTATGAAGCATGCTTGGTCAAAGCATCATGGCTCTCTTTACCCACAATTTCTTTCAGAATTTACTTATTCATCAAGTATTTAATGGGTTTCTTCTGGTGCCAGTCAATGTTATAAGTTCTGAAGTTGCGACGAGAGGGTAGAAATGGGGGAGAAGAAGAAAAGCCGTCCCTGATATTGCTTAAATTCCATTAGGAAGTTTAAAAAAAGACAAGATCGATATACCATGTAGTATGCTAGATGGTATGAAATGCTGTGGAGGAAAATAAGGCAGGATGAACATAGGGAACACTTGGGGAGAAAGTTTCAATTTTAAACAGTGTGACCAGGAAAGATTGCAAGGAGAAGGCAACAGCTGATTTTGGACTTGAAGCAAGCAAGGTGATGACCATTTGGATATCTGGTGGAATACTCCAGGAAGAAGGAACAAAGATCCAGAGGCAGGGACACCCTGTGTTCAAGGAATAGCAAGGAGGCCATTGTGCTTAGAGTGATTTCGGGGGGTGGGCAGGGGAGATACAAGCAGAGAGGCTGGGATGGGTGGTGGGGGCATGTCACAGACTCAGCCTTGAAGAGCTTTGGAGTTCACTCTGATTATGATGCCACAAGCCGCATGGAAGTTTCTAGTACAGCTGAGGCACTATCTGGTTCTTGTGCTGAGAACATAGAGGAAAGGAGAGAAGGTAGAAGCATGGCTAAGGAAATGGCTGTCTCAATCCTGGTGAGAGCTGGTCAATTCAGGATGTATTTTGAAGGAAGAGAAGGAGCAGCATATGGCGACAGATTGGATGTGGGATGTGGGAGAAAGTGAAGTGTCAAGAAGCCTCCAAGGGTGACTGCACTGGCAGTGATGCAGTCCAACCTTGAGAAGTTAGGGGAAGTCTGCTGGGTGGGGCTCTGCCTCTGGTCGTGGCTGTGAGGCTACGGTGGTTGCTAGGAAGTTGAGTGAGGGGTAAAGTTGAGACTGGACTCGTATTCTAGAGGAGCAAGAGCAGAAAGATGGAAAGAACCTGGTTTTTGATGATTTTGTTGGGCCACTGAATTAACCAACTTTGGGTTATCCTTTTTCTGGACTTATTACATGAGACAACAATTTCCTTTCCAGTCTGGGTAGCTGATGGTGGAGCTGAACTAATCTCCTTTGGCAGACAGAAGATGAAACTTGAAACAAAACTCAGAGCTTGGAGTGTGCAGCTTGAATTTCCAGAAAGAGCAGGTCCAGCGAGGAAGAAAGGGCTGGTAAACTTCAAGAAGGGCTGGCTTAGGATAACTGGGAGGGGTAAAAGACAGACATGGGAAAGTGACCCCGTACAACTTAGAGAACATGCCCACCCCCACGATGAGGAGAAGGAAATGCAGCATAGAGAGAAACAGGTTTTTAATTAGATTGAATCCAGAAGTTTCCTAAACAAGGGCCCAGCTTTCAGGGCACTTTAACAAGCCCTTTCCTCATGTGCTAGACCTCCTTTTAGGCAGGGTCTGTGCATGATGAGAAAGAATCCATTTTCTCAGTATCTAGTGTTTATCATAAATTAAACCAAAGAGACACCCTGCAGCCAGTACAGACCACTCAGTAACTCTACTTTCCTGGGCGATATCTGACTCCATTTAGCATTATGTATGGTAAGCTGTAGGGTTTGCAGATGGGAGCTTGACGTGTAGGTTATCATAGGCCACAGTGATTAAAGAAACTGATTAAGAGATTAAGGGGAATTTTGTCTTAAGATCTTTGTCTGTTACTTCAATGTCCTTACACAGAGAAATGTACAACTGCTCAGAGTGCAAGAGCTGGCTTTGTGGGGACAGTTACTTTTGTCCTACTTCAAATATTGGGCTTCTCTTCATGCACCCAGGTTATGAAGCCTGTTTGCATTGTATAGCTTTTGTGGGCACCTAGGATCACTCAGACAATGCCACTTGGAGGCATGCGTGCTATCCCTGAACAGAGATGAGTTACATCTAAACCTGTTGGTGCCTGTCATTTGGTAGGGCCATGTTTAGTTTTACCTGTGCCAGCTCAGACTGGGACATGGTACGGAAACAATCCCTCAAAGCAGGAGACTCTGGCGGCAAAACCACCAGGTCTTTCCCATCTCTGTCCCTCTTCTGATTGGTGTTTTTACAGCTCCCAATGATGGGAATTTTTAGAACAAAGTAGAGTACTTGGAGTGCTTATTTGCATGTCAATTTCCAGAATGCTTCTCCAACTTTCCCCCCATGCCATAGTGATGCTTTTGTATCTCTTCTGCCTGGGAACAAATGAAGAGGAAGGGCTCAAAGTGGGTCAGTACAGTGTCCTGGCACTTCCTTTGGCTGACTCTTTGCCCAACGGGGTGGAAGCCAGACTCTTACTTCTCCCTGGCCCCTCAGATCCCCTAAGCAGCCGTGCAGAGCTGGGAGGTCTGCTTTCTTTATTGGGGCTTTGGAGCAAGCAGGCACCTGACCATGGGAATGTTCCTGCCGTGGGTCACAGGACTTGTGTGAGTGACCCTGGTGGGAATGTAATGATTTCTACTTGCTGTGTTTTGACCATCTTTCCCTTTAACTGGTCACTTGCCTGTCCACACCCCTGGCTGGGAATAATAAATGTGGTGGGTAAGTGGCAGGAGAAAAAGAGGATTTCTTTTCCTTTGGGACAGTATCCAGGTCCTGTCATTATAGTAAATCAACTGTAAGTGTCCTGCAGCACTATCATAAAATGGGCGAATGAAAACATTTTTTCCCCATCAAAAGATTCTTTGAAGTTGTGTTCTCTGGCTGAATCTCACAGAAGAGCTACAGGAAACACCATTCTATATATGGTTATTTGGTCCAGTCTTTCCGTCAGGCAGGGAAGTTCTCTATGTTATAGTCTCAAAAGCATTGTCCAGTCATATTTTAAAAGACCCAACTCCAGCCATTTCCCCTGGGACAAACATATCAGAAATGTTAACAGTCAACACTCTCTGCCAGTTCAGCTATTGTTACAAAGGTGCTGCAAAGGAGGCCTACTGCATACCGAATTCAAAACAGTTTTCTCCCTATTGCCTGACACTCTGTATATTAAAACAATAATATTAAAATCACATTAATTTTATCTTAGTAAATTTTTAATGTGCAGTTATAAGGTAATCAGGGACGTTTTATTGTACAGTGCATGCATGTATATATTATAGCAATAAATCCTTGTCTGGTAAAAAGGAAAATAATAATAGAAAGGGGTTTCAGTCATGAAGGTGAGTTTGAAACGTGTGCTTGTTCTAAGCTGAACTGTTAAAGCAAGATGTTCCAGAAGTTCAGTGTCTGGGATTAGGTAAGGTTATGATGTGAGAACCTTGAATAAATTTCTGGATTTGGGGTATCTGGCTACCTGATGAGCTAAATTACATATTTCCTGTGCACATGTGAAAAAGCAGCTTTGATTGTAAAATACATTCAACCAGGACCCTAAGTTGTTTCCAATTGGCTTCTATCATTCTAGGCAGAAGCCTAGATTAAATAAAAATTAGTGTTAGAATTGGCCCCTCAGAATTTCCTAGGGACACTCAGTCAATAGTGCAATCTCCTGAGGCCAATCTTGCACTTGGGAGCATCTCCTTCTTGCTTTCTTTGGAGTCCTGTGGTTTGATTGTGTCGCTTTATTGACACTTAAGCAGAGAGTGGTCAGGAGCAGGGCACCCTGAAGAGATGAAGCCATTGGTTTTCCTGTTGCTCAGCTACGTGGGTGAAGGGCTTATTGCAGAAGAATGCTGCCTTCGCTTGATCAAGAGAGATTTAACAATTATTTTGGTGATTTCAACACCCACACTTTCTCGAGGTTCTGGTCAATCTAGCGAAGCAGCTGTGTGATTCTCTAATGACTCAGGATAACCTAAGTGAGATCTCCAGCGTAACAGTAGCTCCTCAAGCTGTTTCTCCCCATTCAGAAACTTCTTGCCACCAAGCTGTCTATTCTCAACCTTAGCTTGATTCTAGAGCTGAAATACGGGAACCTCTGACATCTCTGTATTCTGATTTATTTTTTAATTAGAGATTGGAATTGGTGTTGTGCTCACAAATTTTGCCTTTGCTACCAAAGTCTGAAAGTTGTTAAATCAAATCTTATTGTGTTAGTAACTTCCTATCACATTAGCAGAGATTAAATTTGCTAATGTAATATGAAAATCACTAACATAAGATGAGTGCAAATAGAAAACAACATTTCCACAGACTTCCTAGAGGTGATGTTGAATGTGTAAACGCATCTCTCAAGTGATTTGTTCTTGCTAACACAAGTGTGAGTGCCAAAGTCTCCACTTCCACTAACCTTAAATGTACTCTGGGGTGGGCTGTGCTGAGGGGTGTGGGTGTCGTGGGTGGGAGGCGAAGGGTGGGCCTTTGAAAATCACAGGCACCCTAAATGTCAACCATCCCACATGCATGTGGGACATTTATGTCCTGAGGAAGGGTTGATTTATTTTCTTCACCTTTTTATTTGGTTAACTGGAAAGAGAATGGGTCTGCAGTTAGAATAGCAAAGTTGGAATTCCAGCTCTGTTCTCCATAAGCTATCAGTGAACTTATCTGGGCCTCTCTAAAATGGTGACATGCAGATTCCCAGAACAGGGGTCTTGAGAGAATCAAACAAAATAACAAGTATGAAAGTACTTCTTACACGTTACTCATGACATCCACTCCTCTCATTTTTACTTTTGTGGTTACTCTCTTACATCACTGGATTCCACCATAAAGTCAACCTAAACTCTTGTCCTCTTATTTATTTATTTATGTTCAGGGATGGGAGGTAGCAGAGAGTATGAATTCACTTCTGCCTCTCCTGGCATCCTGTGATATTATTCATCAGGCTTTGGGGTGGGATAGTATTGCCTTTAAATTTGAAATAGCTAGAGTTTATCTTATAAGAAGCTGATTAACTTCCTATTTATGAACACCCACCTTTCTCCAGGGGACAATGACTGACTTACACACGTGGGGCAGGGTTTGCTTTGGTGCCATCTGTAGAAAGAAAGCAGCTATTTTTGTTAACAGAAAAGAGCTTCCATCGTGTACCATGGGCAGGCAGAAGAAAGGAATACACAAGCCACCGGGTGCTTGGAGAATCGTCCACTAATTCAATCAATCAGTATATGGGGGTTACGCTGTCTTGCTTGGAATTTTCAATTCACTTTCAATCAGTAATAGACTCAAGCCCTCAGTATACCTATAAATGAAGCCAATTTTAGTGCCCTTCCCTTACAACTAGAGAAAATGAAATACTGAGGATCTCAGGTCTCACAGTGGCAGGTGATAAACTTGTCTCCATAATAACCAACCCCTAGTGTCAGTTAATCTTGGGAAAGGACCCTACTCCGGCACCAGCACTCAGAATGTGACATGCGCAGTGACATTTAGGTGCCTGGAGGTTCTTCCTTCTTCTTGAGGCAGCTGCCCTGTGCCTGCTTTGGATAAATTTTTACTTGCTGGATTATTTTTAATTTTCCTTTATTTTCCCCCCTACCATGTATCTGTGTTTTCTAGAATCTTACAGACTCTTTCATGACTCAGATACCCTTAAATAATTCTTTTTCATCAACAAGTTTTGCCATCTTGCTTTTCATCTTCCTCTTCCAGGTCATTATTAAGACTCTGAATAAAGCTGGTGGTATTGGTGTTCTCCCCTGGGCTTCCCACAATTAACCTCTTTCTACAGAAAGAAATGGCCTTTTATTCTTCCTCATTGCTTTCCATTTCTTAACTAGTTCTTAAGATGTAACAGAATTTTAACACTTGCCCCATGGTTACCACTTTTGCTTAATAGCCTCTTGCAAGGATTATTATTTTTTCTTCTTCTCTTACCTAAAGTCCTTTGAAAGTGAAAATGTACCACAACTACCAGTTTTCCCATTTATCCATGGTTTGGGGGACTTCTTCAAAGGACTCCATAGCTTCCTAGTCTTCTCCAATTTGCTCTGTTCCCACCACTGCAGGGTTCTTCCCAGAATGCTACCTCATTCATCTCAAGGGGGCAGTCCTGGGCTCACTGTCCTAAAGGCTGGATGTCTCCTGGACTTGCCTAAGCTGGCTATGATCACAGGTATGTGATGGTATTTGTGACCAGTTTCTTTTTCTTCTCTCTCTCCTTTTTTTTTTTCTTCCTGGATGCTCCAGGACTTGCCAAGTGAGGGCTATCAGCCTCTGGTGAGATAATGAGATGTAATTTTCCCTGTAGCTTTCTTTGATGTCCCCATCTATAGGATACAGATTCCCCTTCGACACCAAAAGTGTGTGTCCCCCACCCCCTTCCCTGCCAGATGTCTACCTAGGTGCTCTATGCTGCGTGCACACAGGCAGAGTGACAGTTCAGCTCTGCTCTAAATCTCCAGCACGACTGCGGACACCTTGACCCACAGCCGCCTTTCCTCTAGGCGTTCTCAGGAAGGACTGGACTGATCATTTGCCTTGATGTCTTTGTTCTTTGAATTTATTCTTCCTTCTGCTGCTCTCCTTCTTGTCTGCTGAAGTTTCTGCTGAAGTTTATGTTCCTTTCTATGAGCTTCACTTGGGTGGGAGTCTTCTCTTTTAAAGCATACTTTTCCACCCGACTGCATCTCTGCAATTTGAACCATACAGGTTTTTATTTCTCGCCTTCGTACTTCCTTTTTTTGTTGTTGTTCTGGGACGAGCAAAGAGATGCTTCCTCTCATCAGGTATTCCTCAGCTGCCTTCATGCTGATTCTATGGATTTTAATTTGCTAACGTTCTCCTTCAGGCAGTTTCTAACATCCAGTTCCTGGGTCTTGTGCAACACTGAGTATACTGTTGGCACTCAACAAATATTAAATAATCATCATTCTCCTTTTGAAAAAAAAAAGAAAAGAGAAGAAAAAGAAAGAAACCAGCCGCTCTTGAATTCTGCTTGTCAAAATAGAACTATTTGTGTTCAAGTCCTCTCTCCACCAGTGTCCAACCTAATTATGCTGAGGTCAATTTTGTTTTGCAGCTCAATAGCACATACTGTCTAAATCAGAATCAACTCCTCTGCTCCTTAGAAATAAATATATTCTGCCTTATTAATCATCTTGGCTTAGGAGCAGAAGAATGATTTGAGTACCCACAATCTGCTAGACTATAACAAGTGTGTAGAATAAATGTTATCTCTTCTTCAAGCTCACGCTGTTTGGACAGGAGGGTTGAGGATAAATAGCATTTTATTTTAGTGGGTGGCATTATTTAAATTAAGCTATTTCGTTGTTGTTCCCAAAACTATTTTCTTAAACATAGCTCTTTTCTCTTTTATAATAAATCCAGAGGTTGCCATCATTGCCTTTGCCCCAGGCAAGTGTTCACATCCCTCCTTGTCTTTAGGCTTAAGAGGTGGTGAGAGGTAGTAGCTAGGAGGAAGGCTCTGGAGTCAGCAGCTTTAGGGTTGATTCCTAGCTTACCAGTTGCTAGCTGTGCAATCTTAGGCTAATTTCTTAACTTCTGTGAGCCTAGATTCACCATCTAGAATAGTTATTAACAAGAGTACCCACTCCTAGGGTTGCTATGAGAATCAGATAGTTAATACTGGACTTAAAAAATGTATGACACACAGCACACAGTGAATGTTAGCTGTTATTATTTTGATTTTATATTTCATGCTACCTACTGAGTTCCTTTTTATTCTTCTTACTTCCATCAAGTCACCCTAGTGTCCACTGTATTGGACATTTCTATCTTCTTGGATTATAGGAACAAGCAAGATCTATGGGGAAGAATTAGGGATTGGTGTCAAGTAGGTCAGGGTCCAAATTCTGGCTCTAACACCTTTAGGGACTGGACAAATCACTTAAAATATTCTGATATTCAGTTTCCTCAACTGTGAAAGTGGGATTCACACTACCTCACGTGGTTATTGCAAAGATCGCTCTTTGGCATGTAGTGAACACCCAATACCTGAGAGCTCCAGCCTCCCTCCCCACCACTAGATTTCTTTGCTGAGTATGGAATTACTGGGCGTCTCCTTATATAAAACAACCCCCTACCAACTCATATTTTGATGTAAAGAAGGGATAAAGAAATGTAGGAGCTGGAGAGGAAAGAAAGAAAGGGGAGCTTTTATGTACTGAGGGCTCTCCCAACCACAGTGTTAATGTCATCCCGGGATTTGTTATACTTGAATGAAAAGGATTGTGTGGCCACAGGGCCTTCCTACCAGTTATACATGTACGGGGCAGAGGATTTAGGCTAATAACATATCACTGTATCCTCAGAGAATGCATTTTTCATTGGTCATTCACTCCATTTTTCATTTGCTATTTTTCATTACGGTATTAAACTGTGTGATAAATGAAAGGTAGAGGAACTTGACAGATGATTTGATTTCCACCCTTGTCAGATTATTTGGCTTAGTTTCCTTATGAAAATAGAAGGCAAGCCCTGTAAAATTGTTCTTGTGGATTTGTTTTTCAGCCTGTATTTCCCGCCACTGCCATATCTAATCTATCTATTTACCTATGATTCAGTTACTGATCTGTATCCCTCAGGAGCCTGGATACATATTGACAAAGTTTCCTATTTGCTACAGTGGGTAGTGTCTATGGAACATTTTGCATGAACTTCCAATTCCTTCTCTACACAGCTTCTGTACACCCTGTATTATTAAAGAGGTTTCAATTATAGCAGGCCCATAAAAGACACAGATTTTGCAACAAAAGAAAGTCTGTCCATTCTTCTGTTTAAATACAGTAGCAGATTTTGCCTCCCTCTTGGTAATGTGGAAAAGATAAATACAATATTGAGCATACTCTGCCATTTATGGGCTGCCAAAGCCAGGGTTAGCAACATAGCTATTCATTTCAACACTCCCTAAACTTTATTGAAACTTATTATTGTGTGTGTTTCTGCGGGGGAAAGGGAGCCTGTGAACTCTGTAGATGCTACTAACTTTATAAATAATCACACTGCCCAAGGAAGAGAAAGAAGGAAGAATAGGAAGAAAGGAAAGAAAAGGAAAAGAAATATATTTCCTTTTTTTCCTGGTAGGCTTAAAAAAAAAAAGAGGTTCTAAAATAGATCATATGGTTATCTGTCTTGTTGCAGCTTTCAGCAAAACTGATGTGCTATGACAGCAACGGTCTCTAAGTAGCAGCTTCACTTAGACAACAGGCAAATAAAAACGAGAGCTTCTCCTAGCTCAGACAGCTTTAAACAAAGTGGAGGAGACGCAGGAAATCCGTAAGCTTAATAACAGAGTTAATTGTGAGGTGCTGCAGCAGACAAGTGACGGAGAGATGGTTTATGAGCCACCTGCCTTAAAGAGCACCCCCATCTTCGCGTAAGGACGCTGGGTGATGCTGCTCCACTTTTCCTCTTCCTTCTACTCACAGCTTAGAAGTTATGTCAGGCATTTATAAAAGCCTTTCTTTCTAAACTCCCCATTAAGCAGCATTCAAAAATGCATGCTAAAAGTGTCAGTTATTAGCTTTGGCACACGTCAAGCCCTCTCTCCCCCCTGCTAATGTTAGCAGTTACTCTGCTCTTGACCTATTAAAACTTTGTTTGCTATTATACTTGCTGGCAAGCTAGTCATGTGGAAAGGTGTTGAGGAAATGAGCCGGCGTGTTCCCCAGGTGATATAAACACTTATCAAGCTGATCCCTGCCATGTTATGTAAACTATACCAGGTAGCATTCATTTTAAACAAAGAGATAAACAGATCTAATATGCTTCAGGGCGTCATGCTTTATGCATGAACTACTTTTTATTTTTATATTTGAGATTTTTAAATTCCAATCCATTGTAGTGTAGTAGTGAAGTAAAATAATGTCTTAACTACGACCAGAGCTGTACTGCCAATTTCCAAGTTCTGAGAGTAATCTGTGGGGCCAATTCCACATTAAAATTTCAAATTTGCACTTAACAAACAATTTATTTTGTGAGGGGGGAAGGTGCTGGAGGTCGAACCCAGACCACAGCATGTGAGGCAAATTCTCTACAACTGAGCTACATCCTCAGCCCCTACAAACGACTAATTTGAACTAAAATTCTGTTAATAGTTATCATAAGAACTCAAAAGTTAAATGAAATAATGAGCAGAGATAAAAATTATGTGTATACCCATTATAATTTATATGCATACATACTTTCGTAACTTGTATTAGCCATCTAATTTGTCACTTCAATCAGTTTGTTATCTCAGACGTGTTATTTTTCCTAAAAAGGTCCTAGATTTCATTGAACATGTATGAGCAAGGCAAGGGGTCATAAAATGGAGTTTTACTTTGTATTTTCCTTCAGAATTTTCTTTCATCCTCTCATAGTTCTTTGAAGTATTATTATATCAATTTTATAGACAAAGATATCAAGACTAGAAAGTAAAAGAACTTATCCAAGTTTACCCAGATCTAAGACAAGATTCAAAGTCAGGTGCATCTGACTTTTCAATCCTTGATCTTGGTACAGAGTGGTAGAGGAGAAAATGGGCTCTGGGGTCGGGTTCCTGGATTCAAATCCTGCCCCCGCCCCCTTGCTCATTGGTGTGTGACTTCAAGTATTTTTACTTATCTGTTAAATGGGATTAATAATAATTCCTATCTCAAAGGGTTTGGTGAGAATTAAGTGAGATGGCAATGTGTAGTGCCAGCACATAGGAAGTTCTTACTATCATTGTTACTATTACATTTATTATTATGTATTAGTTGAGTCCATTATGTACTTTTCTATTCATGGTAGTTATAGGTTTTAACCATTTTAAAATTTCTTGACCTAGAAAGTAAGACCTCTGATCCTAGAAGAATTAAGGCTATGAGAATTTTTTTAATGTCAAAATACTATTTATTAGCACATGCATCTTTTGACTATATTTTTTGCAATTTCTATATTAAGTAGTATAGCAGTTCTACCCCAGTCCTGTTCTCCCTACTCTAATTAGTGCAATTTCCAAAGAAAACAAGTTGACTCAGGATGGAGTTTATATTTTATTTTCTATTGTGTGAAGCTGGAAGTCCTAACTGAGTCAGAAAAGTTGATGTATATGAGGCTGTTTTATGTCACTTTTATCTTCCAGTTTAAATAGAAATTGCTGGTGTGATACTTTATACCTAGAAATGTCACCCTATGGCCTAATTTCAAAGAAGACAAGGTATATCAACTCCCACCTCTGGCTTCCTCAATTTACAAGAGTAGCTGTAACACCATCAGCACCCTGCGTTAGAGGGCTAGTTCTCCTCTTCCTCTGCAAATGAGGGTTAGGATGAGTTTGTTTGTTTGTTTTTTTAATTGGCTTGTCCTATCACCTTCTCTCCCTCACCTTTCTCTCTCTCTCTCTCTATCTCTCTCTCACACACACATACACACCTAGAACAGAAGCTGTCCAATAGCAAATTACTTCTGCAAAGATAGGCATTTCTGTGGATCGTGAGTTAATCCACAGAATACCGGTATTCTTCTGAGTTATATGTAAGGGAGTTATGTTGACCAGAAGAACCAAACAGATCTCTGGATTCAGAATCAGTCTACTTTCCTCACATGGACCCAACTTCTGTTTTTCAGTTTCCTTATTTGATAAGTAAGAGCTATTAACCTCACAAAGTATTGCTATTTGTGGTGTATTTATAGAATAATTTGTTACGATTATTTGCATCTGCACTGAAATTGGTTTTGAGTTCTTTCCAACTGGAGAGATCCGTCACAAGCACTGAAAATGAGTGAAAATGATAGGAGTATGTTCCAAATGCAATAGAAAAGCACTCTCCCACCAATTGTATTTTTGGCTGAATTCCCTCCTTATATAGCCAAGATAATTCTGTCCAAGGAATAGGGATAACTATCGATACCGGGTGGGAGCAATAACTAGGATGACCAACGCTATTTGCAAGGTGGAAGAGAATTTGAAAGAATGTGAACACCAACGTGGGAGGAGTGACTCTCTAGAGAACTGCTTCTGAAAGAAGCTAAAAATAATCTTTTCAAGAACTTTTCCAGAAAGTTCTCCCGTGTTTATTTTGCATCTCCTCTGCAAGTTTGATAATCTACATTCTTCCTACAACACTTAAGTGTTGCTTTGTATAATTATTTCCATGTCCTCCTTACTAGATTGCAAGATCCTTGAGGGCAGGTCCATGTCTTATTCATCTTTATATTCATCTTCAAAGCATCTGGTAGAGATTTTTGCACACAGAATTTGAGTCAAATGTATACATGAATGAATAACCTGATCAAAAATCAAACCTCATGGGTTGAGACTGACTCAGCATAAGCACTGCAGGTACTTAGCATATGCTTGTTAAGTGAATGAATGAATGAATGAGGGAGGGAGGGAGTGTGTGTGCATTGGAAGAATGGGCCTTTAAGAAGCTGCCTACAATATCTTCTGTAGATATCGATAAGACAGAAGGCAGCAGGATTGGAACTGTCTCAATACCATTCAAACTGGAACTCTTAACAACATTTCCCCTGTCCTCTAGGAGAAAACAAATTAGTGACATCAATTAAAACCCAAAGATTTAAAAACTGAGGAAGGATTCTATTGAAATTGTAATTCTTACTCTTGTGGAGTCAGGGTCCACTGGGAGCATCTGAACAAATGTTTTCCCTAAGAAAAGGATTTATAGCTATCTATGCAGAGTTTCGCATATAGTGTTCCTTTTGACATGGGATGACCAAGCAGACCCAAGATTAACAACAACCTATGTTTTAATGAGGACAGACTTTGAAGTTCAGGTTTAAACCATGAGATGAATAATCAGGCAAAAATTATTTGTTTGCAGTTTTCTTTCTTATTTGTAAAATAAAAATTATATTAAGGACTCACCTAACCTCACAGGATTGTCTCAGAGCTCAAGTAAACAAATATACTCATGTTTAAAAATACTTGGTGATGGAGCTGGGATTGTAGCTCAGCGGTAGAGCGCTTGCCTCGCATGCGTGAGGCCCTGGGTTCGATCCTCAGCACCACATACAAAGCAATAAAATAAAGACATTGTGTCCATCTACAACTAAAAAAAAAAATTAAAAAAAAAATACTTGGTGAGTCACACAGCATCACGTTCATGGAGGTGTTGGAGGGTTTATGCTTCCTCTCACCTGGGTAGGGTAGGTACTGGAACCTTCTAGTCAGCTACTCCAGTTCTCCTCTGCTCTGTTCTTTATTTCTCAGACACCCCTGTATTCTTTGTGCAGTGTGAGGGCTTCTCCTACTAGCTTATACGATCCATGAAGGCCAGAACCATGATTAGATTCTTTCCCTGGTCTCTTCTTCCTCAGATCTGAGATAGTGCTTTGTACATAATTGACAAATAACATTTAGAAATATATTTTGGACAGTAGTAGATCTTCTACATTGTCTTTAAGTAGTAGTAGAAGGACTGCAGGGAAGTTCAGGTATGTAAGTGGATTGGTCAGCTGGACCCCATTTCAATAAACCAGGGTATTCAGAGGCACACTGGCTTTGCACATCCTGGACACAAACACTGTCTAGGGAAGAGGTGATTTATTAAGTAGCTTGAACACTCACTGCTATAGGATAAGCTTTTCAGCCTTTAGCTCCATTTGTGAGAAGCTGAAAATCAAAGAACTAATAAAATCCAATCACCCAGAACTTCTTCCTGTAGACAGACTGAATGATAACTTTTTAATTTAGGCAGGTAAAGAATTATTACAGTAGGACTCTAGGGCAGGAATGTGTTAATAAAATCATCCTCTCTGCCTTTTCATTTAAAATAATCCCTTGAGCTGATTAAATGAAATATCACTTGTTTAATAACTGACAGAACATTATTTTTAAGCACAAATGTTTTGCATATCTTCACTTCCCATTTCTAATTCCAGGCACAGAAGGGTGGAGGCACTGACATCACACCGGGAGTCGGGCTCGGCGCTCGGATGCAGTTTGCCCTGTCATCGCGGCATCTATAATTTAGTGTGAAGCAGCGAGGTAGACAGAGCATTATCATTAGAAACCATTCTGAACAGGGATATAAAACACGGTCGCAATAACACTTGTCAGAAAGGTGACTCCAGTCAGAACTCATATCCACGAGTTTCAAGATAAATGCTGACACGGCAGCCATCCTACAAAGACTATTATTGCTTTAAAAAAAACAAGCCAAACCCCCAAACAAAGCAAACCCATGAACCTTCCCCAGAGTGAACAAGTTAGTGTGAAGTTTGCATCTGGGGTGGCATAAACTTTCCATGATTTACAGCTAGCATATCCCTTCTCCACTTGGATAAGGTATTTTATGATGCCACAGAGGAAGGATCCAATAGCATTTTGGGTTTAATGATGTTAAGCTATTTGGAATTCTTTCCCCCCTGTTATTTGGAATATATGAGCTATGCCCCTAAAACAGGTCATTAGCTGTGCCTTGTATGGGTTCAGCGCCTCACCCCCAGGACTGCTCAGCTGGGGCTTGCATTTCCCTGTCTTCTACATTTAGAAAAATCGCTTTGACTTGGTACTAGGCTATGATTTAATAACCTTGTTCTGCTGACTTCATAAGCTGTGAAACCTCGGAGAAAAATCCAAATCTGAATTACAGTTCTAATTACTCTGGCCGAGGCAAAGTGTTTCAGCATGGAATGTTCTAGGAGTGCCCATTCCACATTGAGCACTATTTGTTGCCAGAGGTCACAGGGCTGCATTCTGATTTGCTTTTCTCCTTTTCCATGAATGCAGCTGCTTTCCTGGCGCCCTTTCTGTCTGTGAGCCTGGAGGAGACAACTGCTTGGTGATTCAGTGCAAATGATTTTTTCCTGAGCTTTCCTTTTTCTTGTACTTCAGTTTAGGGAAGAACAGATATATTGTCAATGCAAATTTACAATTTAGCAGGGCTCTTTTCATTACAAAAAGTATAATTTAAAAAAAATTTCCCTGTTATTTGATTACTTGATTTTAATTGATGATGTTTATTCAAAAATACATTATCCAGCTTTTAAATGTTTAGTATTTTCTAACAATTAGAAATGTTAAAAGTTAACATATACATGCATTTGTTAAAAAGTTCAAATAGCAGAGAAGGGTGTAGAATGAAAATGAATCTTCCTTCCAGCTCCTACCTCAGATTTTCTAGTGTCTCTCCCAAGGCCACTCTGCTCCAGTGTATTCTGAATCTTTGCAGAGATGCTTCATGCCTAGGCCAGTTCATGTGTGGGCAAGATGCTTCCTCTCAATACTCAAATGATGGCAGCCTATTTACATTGCTCTGCCCCTTGCCATTTTATTGGTTGTTGTTTTGGTTAATATCTCCAAATGCTTCCATATTTGAACATGCACATCTTCACCATTCTTTCTAACAGTAGGATAGTATTTTAGTTCTATGGTTCACCTTCATTTATTTAGCCGAGTCCTGACTATTGATCAACTATAGATCACTTTTCTTCATTTTTGCAAAAGCAAACAAACTACATTGGATATTTTTGGAAGTGTTCCTTCTGCAAAGGATTCACTTCAAATAGGAAATTCTACTAGAACATTTAAGGTTCCTTTGTGAAACCTGTCTAAGATTAAGAAAGGGAATTAAGGCAGGAGTTTTGAAAGCTAACATTTAGGAGCCAGTAGTACCAATTCAGAAAGACCTGAAAAGCAAGGTCGACGTGGACATTTTATGTAATGAGGAGATAAATTTTTAGGTTCTAAACTTTAAACTGTGATTTATCTACTTTGGGGAATCAAATAATTTCAAAAAAATAAGCTATTCCTGTAGTTCCCCTGAACACTTTCTGAGGGCTGGAGAAGCAGCAGCCTTAATGCTATGTCTCTTGAAGGAAATTAAACTAATATAAACAAGATAACCAAGACTTGCTCCTCCCCTTCAAAAGAGCAAAGAAATTGCCTAGTGCCATGGTAAAAAGCCACAAATTGTTTATTCATACATTTAAAAATATCCTTACTTTTGTGTTCCTATTTCCTAAGCAAAAAGAGAAATGAGAACATTTAAATATTTATCTGCCTTCTGGAAATTCTGGAGGTAGGTCACCCCTGTTATGTCTCTTGGCACCTTATAGCTGTCCTTTCTAGCCTTGTGATTGTAACTGGAGTGATGACTTGTGTAACATGTCACTTACTGTCAGTGCCTCACCAGCACCCCAGCTTCTCAAGGGCAAGGCCTGTGTCTCAGCTCTTTGCCGTGGCCTGCCCGGGGCTTTGCAGACTGGGGGATGCATAAGTTGTATATGAGGTTCTAGACACTCAAAGCACATTCGAAAGGATATATTCTTCTTAGATATTAAGCACAGAGTGTTCTCTTAGGGTGGACATTTTTTTAGTCACTTCTTATAATTGTACCTATTTAAGAGAAAGACATTTTGAGGAGGAGAAAAAAATGTCTAATTATTCTACCCATGCTAGGGGGAAGAACTAGGTATGTAATTCTTGCACAAGTTTAACAATCTCTCATCCAAATCTCACTTGCCACCATTGGTAGATTCATGTATTAAGAACCTTATATTATTTGGAGAGGGGGAAGAAAAGTCTATTTGATATACATGGACATGTAATTCTTTATGAAGCTTTAGTAAGTTAGTGGTTAAGTTACAACTCTAAGGCATACTTCTCCATCATCCGCTTGGCTATCAGTTTACCGTACTATCCCATCTCCACATGAGAAGACAGACTAAAAGGTTCATTCTGATCAGATTATTCTTGGAGAATGAGTTTTGTATTTAATTAGTCTTACTAGAGGCTGAACTTTTTATTTGTATTGATGCCATAATGCAGTTTCTCCCCATCCCTCATAATAACTAACAAAAAATGAAGGAAATTTTTTTTTTGGCTTTGGATAATAAATAATTCAAAGCCTGCTCATCCTATATTGTGATCACCCCAGTCAAGAAGGAGAGTTCAGCCGAAGCTCTAGATTATCTGAAAATATGGCTGTGTGGCTCCAAGCTGTCTGGGGGATAATCTGGCCTAGAATTTGGATAGAATTGTGGTCTGATAGACATGAGATGTGGATTTAATTAGATGACAAAGACAGCTCAGAAAAGCTTCAGTTGTATAACCAGCCATCTGGATATCCAAAATGGTGACCAGAATCTTCACTTTGAACAAAATTCTCCTGTGCTCGAACGTTCGAGAACTTTGGACCCAGAATATGCAGTAGCTAGCTTTACAAACTTGAAGTGAAGAAAGACATGGCTTTGTAAAGCCAGGAAAAGACTCATCACTGAATGAGCTGAAAGCTCATAAATTTGCAGGGAAAATAGCCCCTAGGAAAGCAACTTAGTATTTCAAGTTGATTTGGGTAACTCAAAGAAGGCAATGCTTTTGTAGCGCATGTTCAGCAGATTCTAGATGCAAGGGTAACTCTTCAACTTCTCTTCCCTGAACAAATCATCACAAAGTCATATACATTATATATGAAATAAAAGCAATAAGCAAAACAACTGAATTTTCTTGCTAGCAACAAGGAGTTTGGGTTTACAGCAAATGTACTTTCCTTCCCTGGCAACAAACTAAATTACATACAGATTAAGTTAGCTAGAGGAATGAATTTCATCAAAACTGTGTTGGATAATCTAACTTGGATGTTGAAGTCAACAGCAGCTGCTATGGATATGGTATTAGAGTGTAAACATCCAAGAGACCACCGTTCACCTATAAAAACATAAAAATTACAAGATAACCTCCAATGAACTGTGCTATAGTACTTACTGAATGTGTTTCTCCTCTGAGTTGTTTAAATAAAACACTTTGCTTTTTTTTTTTAAAGTACCTTCATATTTATTACATCTTTTCATGAGTAAATGCTAGTTTAAATGCTAGTTTTATATTGTGGGTGGCGAGGGGGGCTCACATGCTTAAAAGGCAAGCCAGCTAACAGAGACAGAACCAGGAATGGAATGTGGGTTTTTCTTCTAGTCTAGGATTCCTTTTGTGATACAATACTGTCTCATTAAAGGATTTCACTTAGTTGGCACATAGTAGGTGTTGAACAAATGCTGAAGAAATTAACAAATGAACAGTGACATGCTTGATAATCACTAGGAACAGGATGAAGCATTGGGGGAATTACAAGAAAAGAGTGATAATTGGAGGGAAATGAAAAATCATCAATGCTATTAGCAACTAATCATGACATTGAAGTAAAGGCTTTCAAAGCTGTTGTAAGGGTACCAGTTCATATTTCCTAAGTAGAAAGAAAAGAAAGCAATGTTTCTTTTTTTGGAGGACTATACTTAATTTCACATTTTTAAGGATATAGGGCAACCCCTACATTAGGTACCACTGGACTTATGCAGAAAAACCCCACAGTTAAAGCTTTGTGGGTTTCAGTCCTTTCTGTAATGATCAGGAGAGTTTTAGGTCATTTTGAAAGTATAAAAAGGGATTGTTGTGGCAATCAATTCCTTTTATTTGTTCTTTCTTTTGTCTTTGTCACTTATGTAGAAATAGAAAACAAATTATAGCTACCCTATAGCTCTCACAAGTCAGAATAATTTAGTTTCAATAGACTTGGTGATACTGTTTAAACCCTGAAAGTTAATAAACATGGATTTGTAGAATTAAAAATATTGAACTACTGGAGTGCTACCAACTCACAAAATTAAAGTTTTATAACCCAAAGTCGAAGACTGTATTCCACAGTTTAAATATTTCATATCTGACATTTTCCAACTCGACAATGTGAAGTCTGATTTTGATTTTTCATTCCAATATGAGATTGGGAGTTTAATTCAAAATCAAGATAAAACCATTTCAAAACCATTACTGAGACAACTTTCTCTTTCTGTTATTCCCTTCCTGCTAGATGTACTTTTTTTCTTTCACTCTGGGAAACAAACTTTTCCAGCTAATGGTATTTTACAAATATTGGACAGTGCATTGACTAGGAATTAAGCAGTGGACACATATTTGCTCATGGGGAGCAATCTCAAAAATTAGAATCTTTAATGTGATTTGTATAAGACTTTAATTACCTATAAATTACATTCAAAGAAAATAGTTTTTTGTTTGTTTTTTTAAACCTGTGAACTACTTCTGAAGCTCCCAGGAGGTGACCATGTGCAAGCAGAGATAGAGTTGAAAAATTGGGTCATGTGGTTCCATGAGGTCTTCCCAGGAGAACCTCAAGGTATAGGAAGTGACTTTTCATACCGTGGAGGTATTGCCATTGGCCATATGGCCAGAATGAAGCCCTGTGGTTTCAGGGTGCCTTGCTACCCACATTTAACTGCCTGACAATTTTTATCCCCCTTTGTGTGGCCTTTGGAATCTATTAATGGCATCATGTACATCCCAATAAAGCTTCTACCAAAACTCAAGAAGAGAACTAAGTGATCTGGAAAGATCATCAGGGCTCACACAAAAAGGCAATGTAACACAGGGATTTCTCACTGAAGTGGTCTTACTGTTTGAGAGTGTCTCATGGAAGTATGTGTTTTGATAGTAAGGAAACTGGATAAGTCAATGGAGCTTAATGTTCATGTTGGGTATGTGGAAAGGAATGAAGATCATGTATGTAATGGTACCATGATAAGGCCTTTAGATCTGCCCAATGAAGATCGTGTTTATTAGCTGCACACAAAATAAAGGGCATCCCATCTCTGAGGACACTGGGAAGTAAGTTATAGCAGTTCTTCTACCTCTTGTCACCTGTCCCTCTTCTCCTTGCCTGGACCATAACTGTGAAGAGTTCCTCTGACGATTATGTCACACAGGAGAGGAGACATTAAATTCAAATTCCCTCCCAAGTTCATTTCATCAAACTTAGGACTTTTGGGGGGCTTGTTTTGGGCTGTCGTTCAATTGAGACTGATGGATCACTAACTCCAAGTCAGCCAGGATCTCCTTAGATCCATTTTGTTGTCAAATTCACTTTCTGGGCAAATGGAAAGACTAACACATATCATTTCTTAGATAATGTTTTAATATCCTGTGTTGAATAAAACTTTTTTTAATCAAGTTGCAATGGTAGCACAGAACTCCACAAGGGGCGAGGGGGTTGCAGATGGCTGCATTACTCTAAATGTTCAAGCTTGACTGACCCATTTCATCAGCACTGTCAGAGCCTTGCACTGATACATGTTGACAACATTTAATCTTAAAAAATTGAAAGAAATGAATTAATATGCAAATTTCATCAGCTTTGTAATAAAAATGTCCTTGAAAAAAAACAGTGAACATGACCCCCGAGGAATTGTGTGAATTATCCCAGCTCAATTCTTTAAGTTAGTCAGAGGTACGCGGGTCCGCAAGGAAATCAGTGCAGATTTGACTTGGAAATAATTATGATGAAGAACAAAACACAAGCAGGTTGAATAAATGTAACAACTTGGGAAAAAGTCTTAGTCCTGTTTGTTATTCACTTTGAATTAACAGGATTAGGTTTGGTTTTTGAAAATAAAGGAACACCACTGTGTAATTTTAACACCTAAGTAATGTGAAAACAATATTTTTTTTAACTATCAATTTTAGTGATTACTAAAAAATACATCTGACAAAATCAGGTTTTTAAAAATAAATGTAATAGAGTATAAGTTTTTGGCCAAAAAGATGATTATAAAAACTCATATTTAGACTATGGGTTATCTGGAATTTCTGGATTGGTCATTTTGATAGAGATGTCCAGTTAACTCACTTCTAATACAAACAAGGTTGATAGTTTTGCTGCTATTGAAGTGACCCATTATTTCACTGAATCTATCAAATTGATGGGATCATATAGACACCATCTCTAGATATGAGTCTGATTCTTAATCACTTCCACATGGTCATGTTGAAGCTTGATACTGCCCCACAAACTCAGTCCAGAAACAGATGTCTAGGTAGGCACACAACTTAGCTCTCTGCCTTTGAGTATAAACCCAAATAGAGGAAAAAATAAAGATGGTTGATTATAACAACTGAAATTTTCTAAGTAAAAAAATTCAAGATTTCTAGTGTCCTCAGAATGTAAAAGAGCATTATTAACAAGAGAGAACCAACCATTAAACAAAACAAAACAAACAAAAAACTGTTATCAAAAGCAGCTTTTCAGAGGTCAAAATCAATGAATGAATGGTTTAAGGATGAATATGATTTCCTTTCCCCAAGTAAATCTCATTAATTTAAATAGATGTGTAAATATTAAGGGAAGACACGTGGTTTTTGCTTCAGCCCTTTGCCTATTTGTGCCACACACTGGGAGTGTTTTCTCTCCCCACCACACACGCATCATCCAAGCTCTGGGTTCGGGAAGGAACTGGCTTTGTTGCAAGTTCAGTTGTCATTCCAGGCACTGCTGATTTCGCCAACACGAAGTCTACACAAATTAGCTCCAGGCTTTTTTTCTTTTTTAAAGACATGAGGGTCTTTAATGCATGTTTTATAAAAAAATCAAAATCACACCCAAAACTGATAGTTCTACATAAAGACTCCAAACGAGGCTGTTAACAACCTGAAAATCTCCAGTCTTTTAGAAGCTCTGAAATCCTGCAACTTTCCCAATTTCATATATCCTTGGAAGACCGAGACATACAATACTGACTTTGCCCAACCAAATTAATCTTGTCTGTAAGCTTTTCTGGTTCTCTACAAAAGGCTTTTAAGTTTCTCCTTTCTTTCTTAATCTACCATCAGTAAAATCCTACTTTTATAGTGCCCTTTGCACCTGCTTGCATAAAATGAATAACCCAACAGTTTAATTATGCACTATTCTATCAGTTGGGAAGTGATATAAAGTTGCAGAAGGAAAAAAGAATAAAAACCTTTTTCGGTATCCCAAATTAATACATGTCAAGCTTAGGGTAAATCTTAATCTTTTTGAAACATTTTTCTAAAATAGATGTTCTTTTATCACCTGGCACATCAAGACCCGTTGAAGGGAGGGAAGGAAAAAAAAAAGGCATTTGGTTAACATGCTGCAGAACAGCACTCTCTTTTCCACCTCACTTCAGGCTGTTCTTGAAAGATCTGAACAGTTGTATAATAATGAAAAATGGGCAATACTTGTGGGGCATTGCCTGCGCTCACATACCTCCGCCCACGCATTCATCATTCTGCAGGTATTGTCAGTGAAAGTTTAATTGCATAAACACTCTGTAACTGTCCTGTCATATTTCTTGTCAGTCTGGATTCCCTCTCTGGGCTCACTATCTCACAAAACTATAATTGAATTGCTACCAAATCACAAGAGTACCCCCCCCAAATAAAATCTTTATGAATAGAATTTGTTTCCTATCAGCACATTTGACAAATTATGGCAGAGGAAGGGCCTTGGTGATAATTTTTGAGTTTATTCTCAATGTGGCTATTTGCTGAATGCTCTTATCTATTTAAAAAAATTTTTAAAGCCCCAGTCTGGAGTGGGAGGAAGCATCTGACAACCCCAAGGGGCTCTGTGGTAATAATTCTGCAGGACCCAAGGAGACCAGTAGAAAAACGGGAAGATTATCTTTGCCCTACTGTGAAAGGGTACCATTGGCAAATGAAAGACATAAGAATTAATTTGGAATTAAAGTGGGTACCTGTCAAAGCTAAGATTTCACCAAACTGAATTCTTAGTTATGAGGTATTAAGTGCCCAATTTAGTCAAGTGTTTATTCCATTACACTTTCACTCTGTTTCTCCTTGCACCAAACCTTTCGGTAATCATTACTCATGTATGAGCCCTGGGCAGCCAGATTCTTTGACAGATTTTTAGGACCATGAACAAATGAAAATTAATCAAAGGCATGACATGCAATTTACTAAATATGTGATCAGGAAATTTTAATGTATTTACAGCATTATCAAATTATTAATATTTTGTCCAAATAAAACCCAAAGGTTTCTGATGTAGAAAAGTAATCATCTTTTTTCTCTAGTCTTTGTTTCATTTCACATTCTTATAAAATGTTATCTGCAAACACCCAAATGTAAATGAAATATAACAATAGAAACTTTCAGCAAAGGCCCAAATACCAGCCATTCTTTCTTACAATTCTGTTGGTGGTGTGGGCATGAAATATGGGTGCTGGGGAATAACTGTTAAACGGGACTGGGCTTCACCCAGATTGACAACTGTCTGATGGTTTATGTTTTTTAAATGTGCTTATCAAAACCATGTAGGATTGATGGGTGTTTTTAGATGAAGTTATTTTTTCGCAACAGACTTAATTTAGGACTAAGGTTAAGGCTTAGGATAAATGAGTGCATTAGATGATTAAAGAACATTTGTCTTGTGGGACATTTAAGTCATTTATTTATGACACTTAAAAACAGGCTAGAAAGAAGGCACTGTGGGTTTAACGAATCAGTTTTGTACAAATGTTAAACTGAAACTAATGACTTTTTAAATGGAATTCCAAAATATGCCAGTTTACTAAATTTCTAGATGTAGAATCAAATGTTCAGTGAAGTAAATATAACAAAAATATTAAAATTATAAAACATTTCAACATTATGTGCATGTACCTATATAAACCCATGTCTCCCTTCTTCCAAAAGTTTTTTTTTTTAATTAAAACTGCTCCTTTATTTGGGGAACTAGGTTTTCTGCCTCTCTTTGATGTGCTTTTTAAATTTTCAAATGGAAGAAGATTTCCTGACAGTACAGGAATTTGGACTAGTGTACTGCACTGTACTTGGTATGATGAAATACCTTGTCAGGGGCGACTGGATGGCTCAGGGGATTGGTAATGGGATATATAGAGCCTTTCACCCGTAGGTCATTGGCTTGAATTTTGTCCAGGTTGGCAGTGACTAAAAGTCATTAACATCTCATGACTGCTTGGTGGCCTATGTGAAATGAATTTCTTAATTTATTTATTTAAGTCCATATATAGTACTTATAGCCAGGGCATCTGGGCATCTCTCTTGCTTTTACAGAAGCCTTCTACCAGATCTATGCTTATGTCACTTCTCAAGATTAGTGATGAACTGAAGCCCTCTTACACAAAATAAATTGATTCATTTAAAGTTCAAACCAATACTGGGTACTCCATCCCATTTTCCAGCATGAACCAGAAGGCTGCATGAAAGCTGATTTGATAGTAAAGGGGACCTAAGGTTGTAGAGACCTAACATCCAATTCACTTAGTCTTTTGTGGAACATAATACATGTTGTGGCTGTGGCTACACCACAACGACCCAGTCAGATAAAAAGGGAAAATATCAGTTATAGATACACATCATGTATACTATGATCACCAGCCAAATCACTGAGCATAATACATAAGCATAATTCATAAGCAGAATACATTTTAAAGGGCCATGCTAGAAGCTGCAAACCTTTGGGACAAAATATACAGGTCCATTCCAATGTGGAAGTGGGCAGTCTGTAAGCTAGCCTAAAAGAGGAGAAGTTAGCAGGGATGTATTGGTGTGCAGGATCTAGGAACAGTGGGCAGGACCTCCAAGGAAAAGAATGAGGCATCTTGGTTATGCTTTATGAAAATTGAGTATATAAAAAAAGTGAATCTTCAAAGCTGAATCTGTTTATTAAGAAAAATGTGTATATAAAAATGATGACTGTACAAAACTAAATCTGTGTTACAGAGATTGGAGGGAGGTAAATTATTTATTTCCAAGAGAGTTTCCCCTTAAATGGAGTCTTTACAAAAGAACCGAGTGTGTACGTTTGTGTGTGCGTGCATGAGTGTGTGTGTGTGTGTGTATGTATGCATGCACATGTCCACATGTGCTTTTAGAAGCACACCTTTGGGGTATTGTGATTCGTGTTGAATTTTAGGTCAGGTAGCTGGAGCACCGTGTCAGTGAAACCCAGATTCAAGTCAACACTAATAATACCATAATAATATGTTAATATATTAATTCATTTGAAGATAAAACCAATATGTAATGGCTTCATACTCTATTCTCCAATCTAGACTAGAGGGCTGAAATTTTATAATAGGGAAACTGAGGTACATATAATTAACTTGCTCAATGTCATTCACCTACTAAGTGACAGAGCCTGGAGGTGAGAAAATGAACACAGGCTGTTTGGTTCCAAGGCCCTATGTACTTACATATTTGTGACTGATACAGAAAGAGTTTAGGATGTGAGTCCTAAAATTGGGATTAGGAATGACATCTTCATATGTAGCCAACTTTCAGTTAATAGGGTAACCTGCAAGTGATCAGACTGTGGATTTAAAAAATCAATAATATAGAAGTGCAACTTAATTAAATTGCTACAATTAAGAAAAAACAAACTAGTAGTTGATTATTACCACTGCACTGCTCTGGGAAGTCATAATTATATCTATTATAATTAGATATAGATTACACTAATATCTATTGGTATAGTGCTTTTGGAGGTGGAAGACCAGAGACTTTTGTGCTCTGCCTATGTAAATAAAAGACAGGGAGGACAAGGTGAAATAGAAATGTGAGAGCCTGCAGTTTAAAGCCCAGTTTTGTACTAAAAAATGCAAAACTTAGAAGCTGATAGGTCTTGTCTTAAAAATTTCAGTTAGTTAGTAGATTTATCCAGGAGCTAACCTTTAGAAAGGCTGAAGAGCACTCTGGCTACTGATGAGAAACATTTGGAAGAGCTACCAAAGGAAGTAGATATTTAACCTTGGAGCTGAGTGGTCCATCTGTGACCCTGCTTGCATCAGGAGGGCCAAGAGTGGCATGGATGGGACAATTGGCATCTATCTACCAGAAACAAGATCATGCATATGGTGCTTAATCATGTGTTTCTGGGTGAGTTGAAAAGAGTTTCTCTAAGAAAAGAAGTTTACCATCATTATGGTTTGAATGTGTCTCCAAGGGTTCTGGTGTTGGGAGACTTGACTCAATGTGGTGGGTGTGGAGGGAGGTGGTGAACTGTTAAGAGCTGTAACCTAGTGGGAGATCCTACTAGTGGGCATGCCCTTAAAAGAGACTGTGGGACCCGGGCCTCTCTAACTTGCTGTTTGGCAATGTGATTTCTTCCTCTTACAGATATCCCTGCTGTGACATCTACCATTAGGTGTCACAGCATAGATGGGCCCATGCCAGTGCCATGCTGTTTGGACTTTCAGCATTTAGAATTGTGAGCTAAGTAAACCTCTTTTCTTTATAAAGTTAGCCTGCTTCTGGTATTTTTATAGCAATGAGAAATAGACTAATAGAGTTGAAAATTGTGAAAGGCTAATTTAAAAAATTGGTTTATTGATCATGAATTGTCACTAAGTTAATGTTCATTGTTATTCTTCATGAGAAGATGACCATGATGCTTTTTCCTTTGCTATTTATCTGTGAGGCCTTTTTTTTTTCCCCCCAAAGAGCAGCTCATTGGACAGTTATGTTGAGAAATATATTTTGGAAATGCTTGCTTGAAATTTCTGTCAGCTGTGCATTTTAGAAAGCAGAGAAGACTAACTGGTCCATTACAAACTGATAAATAGATTTACCTACTTAGAAACTGGAAACCTCTATTAACTGAATTTTTCAACAGAAATTTTTTGATACCTTTTGGCAGGGGTTTTGTGTGAGAGCAGGGAACTTTTTGGTAACTCTTCGACCCCAAGAACCTGCCAGAGCCTGACCCATGCATATGCAATAAATAATGATTGAATGAGTGCAGAAAGGAATGAATGAAAGAACAAATGAATGTCTTACATATCTGAACTACTGAACTTGTGTTACTTTTATACTTCCGTGTCCTGTGAAATAGAGTATTTCCCTAAATATTGATATATTTTAATCTATTTTTGTATTATCAATTGAATAAATTTCTATACTTTTGATCCCCTTCTGAATAAAGACTTGCTCTATTCAATGAAGAGATGGCTTGACACAAGAGAGTTTTAATTCTTTTTGCAGCCATCAATTTTATCAGTGCTGTTACTATTTCTTTTAGTAAGGACATACCTTGATAAGTGAGAGGCACTGACCAACAGACTGACATTTTAACCAAGGCACAGGATATACTTGAATGAAATATAAAAAGGAGTGGATTTGAACTTTGAGAAAAGATATATTAATATTTCATGATCAATAGTATATATAATTTAGTAATTTCATAAGTTGTAAGATTTTATTACCAATTGATAAAAAAGTAAGAGTGGACAGATGTTATTCTTAATCCTAATCACATTTGAAAACTCAAGGCTTGCATAATTTCTGGAATATTCACCATAAGCTCCTGGCTAAAGACTAACCACAAAGTACATTTCTGCTGTTTTCTAAATATTATCTTAATTCTAAATCACTTCTTTCTTTGCAAAGGCCTCTCAGTAATTCTTTTTCTCAAGGTCTGTTCATTCACTTCTGGATTACAGAAACGGCCTCTTAAATGATTTCTTTTTTCCAGTTTTCTTTATTCAATCTATCCTGAACATTCTTCAAAAATAAAGGATCCAATATCAAGTGCAATGAACATGAGTTACCTATGTTGCATGGAAGACTATTTAAATATAGTAGGGCAAAGCTGCCTGGGAAGGATGGTGCACGTCCCCAACTGGTGGTCTCAGGCAGGGGATGGACAAGTATTTCTGGTGGGCTGTTGAGATGCACCTTGGAGGAATGGTTAGGAATGGGGGTTCTGTCGCCAGGCTGTTTGGATTCAAATCCCAGACATTCCACCTATTTACTGGTACGACTTCTATAATTTTTAAAAACTCACTCTATTTTTCATGCTTCATCTATAGAACAGGGAAAATCATGGAACCATCTTCACGGTATTTGGTAAGGAATGAGCAAGGTAATGCATATGTAAGGCGTAGCAGAGTGCATGGCACATGGAGAGCAGCCAGGACATATTAACAGTTATGCAGGTTGCATAAGAAATCCAGGAATCCAGGAGGAGTTGTATAATATGACTCTGAGGGAAGATCCTTCTAAATTCAAGATTTTTTAAAAAACAAATAAGTGATAAGCTAGTATTTTCATCAGATCACTGCTCTCCTTAATGAGTGATACTTAGAACTCATCACACCAATATCAGACGCTTCACTTTGGGACCTCAACTCCACCACAGTCTGGCCTCACTGTAGATAAGCAAGTACCCTTGCTTCCGTGAGGACCACAGGGCTCCTTCCTGCCTCCCTTTACCCCTCTGTGCTACTCAGGATGAGTCCCCTAGAAAATCACCTACACCTCTCTGCCCTTAGGTAGGTTTTCAGGCAGGATATGCTAATCATCCCTCCTCCTCAAAGCCAGACTAGCCAGTGAACTACTCCCTGACTTCTTTACCACTTCCTATTTATATGCCACAACCGAGGAGAGCAAGACAGTCTCCTTTCTTTTCTGTGATGGCTGACTGTGTACACCTGCAGACAATGATCAGCTTTGTCAGGGCAAGTGTCCTATCTACCTCGTGTTGCCAGCAAATATTCAAAACAAAAATGGAGGCCAAGTCCAAATTCTGGATCCATAGGCCACTCTGATGTGAAACAAGTCATTTACCCTCTAAAATCTTGGTTTGGGATCATTTTGAATAATAAGTTATTTACATAGGCCTATTTTTTTGCAACTGGAACATAAGGGTAAAACATAATAAAAGCTATTTATTAATATATTGTTAATGTTTTTACAGTCTTTGCAACAAATTATGCCTTGAGTAGAAAAAGCTAAAAGAGTAGAGTTTTTCAAAGCTAGAATTTCTTGAATTGCAGTTAGTAAAATTGTCTCAGATAAGTGGAAAGGAGGCTGTTTGGGGGCACCTTCCATTCATAACACTCTTACAGAACCCAAGAAACAGTAAAATCAGAGCAGCTGATGTTCCTGTGAACCTAGCATGCAGCAGGCCCAATGTTAGGCATTTTTAGGCTATCTAATGAATAAATGAATAACGACAACAACAAAAACCCAGACCTCTTGATGTTGCAAAATTGCTGATAGTTGTGGTCTACATGTGTCTTGGAATGTCAAAGCATTATTCCTAAATTCGAGTGAGCTCTGCCAACCTGTACTCCAGTGCAATCCCTCCTGTACACCAAGGTGCCCTGATTGTCATCATTACATTCCTACATCCTACTAATCTTTTCCTTCATGTGATGGTCAACTCCTGGAAGGCAGGAAGCTTTCCCTTTGTTTCCTCAGTGTTTTATATACTGTCTAACACGTAGCAGACATTCCATGAAGAGTTGTTAAGTAATCTGAGGAGTCTTTATTGCCAAGTGGTCCTAGATTTGGAATGAAAATTCACTCTATTTAGTAACAGCTATAAAAAATATGCACATTCTTCCCTCTTTTCAAGCTAATTTTGTCAACTGACAAATTGGGTGATGTTTCCTATGGGTCCAAGAAACCATGATTGTGTTCCATGAATAGATACTTCTAGGAGGACATGTCTGCCTCCTGATGGACATCAGTGTTCTATTTGCTCTCTTTCTGGTTCTGGAAGAAAGAGCCTGGACAAATTGCACAGAAGCTGGCCTGGCGTTGGCTGAGGCAGAGCAGAGGCCAGGTGTACTGAGACTATTTTGATTGTGCTCCTGTCTAGGGAGTCATATAGCAAATGTGAATCAATGGACTTTGGCTTGTTTAATTCAGATGCTATTTATTGTCACTGAGTTAACATAGCATAAGGAATTTCAGTGTAGGAATGAAAGCTAAATATTAGATGGATGATTCTGTTTGCAAGTAAGATATTTTACTTTGAAAAAAAAAGATGTTTTAGCCAATGAAATATGTGCATAGGGGATAATTAAGTTTCTGTCTGGACTTCGGTATCCCCTTGGAAGAAATTCCTCTGGTTTGACTCTTACCAGGGTCCTATCCCCTTTTCCTACCCAGTTCCTAGGCTTACCACCCACTTCAACTCTAATATTGCACCTTTTAGTTTAATCTTGGCTGCTAAAACTAACCTGTGTGGCTTGTAGAAAGCCACTTAGAATTTCTATTGCTTTTCCCCAGCTGTAGAACAAGGATAACAAACTGACCTGCCTCAGAGGGATATGGTGTGAATTAACTCCTGTAATTAGCAGTTTTTGTGCTCTGCATACACCAAGTAGGGTATGAACGCCACCATTATCACTGGCCCTAGTATGCTCTGCTTCTAAAGCTATACTTGGGAATAACTGCTTGGCAAACAGCTGACAACTAGAAGTTGCAAACTTTACACAAAAGCAATATTTCCAGTATTTTCCCCAAGCAATCATGAGTAAATTGCTCACTAGGGGTGGAAATGGTTTCCAGCCAGTTCTGCCTCTTCTGATCTGTGCACCCTGCAAAGCTCAGTCAATGCCAGGTAACTGATCCTTTGTAAGTCTGCTGTTTAGTGCAGATGAAGAATTCAGAATGGTATAATTTGGACAGGGATGAAATTTCTGTGCAGTGATATGTATTAAAAGCAAATAACTTGTGCTTTGTTCAAGGCAACAGTTATATGAATAGAATCCATAATCTTAATTATCCAATGACAAAGACAACCATATATATGTGTGCGTGTGTGTGTGCGTGTATATATATATATATATATATATATATATATATATATATATGTGAATAGGTCATCATTAACAACTTTTTCTTAGGTTTCATTTGAGAAACTTGAAAAATGTACCCTTTATCACTATAGGTAAGTCAAGATTCTGACCTAGAAAGCTACATAAGAAAACTTAAAAAAAATAGTGGTTTCAAAAAAATTTGATTTCTTAAATCTTTAATGGAAGGTTTGTGGGGAAAATGCTATATATAAAGTGAATAAACCTATTTGTATTTTGATAAGAGGTCTTTGTTTCTATTATTAAATAAAGTCATTTGCTATCCTTTTTTGTGTATATATGTATATATACAAATTCCATTGACATAAAATTAATTTATATAAATTTAAACTATTTGTTTAGATAAAATTTATATAACAATTTATATAAAAGCTGTACTTTTTTTGAAATACAACCACTGTGACCTAAAATTTAGAAGGGGAAATTAGTTTCAGAATGGCATTCAGAAGAACCATATTGAGACCCAATATCTTTTATTGCAACAAAAGGGAGGCTGCCCTTCTGTAGCTAAGTGAGTAACCAATGCTGATTTTCATGGGTCAAGGTGTGAGGCCCCTAAGGATGCCTGTGCATTCTGGGAGCTGGCCTGGAAGGGCATAGCTCAGGTATTGGGCCAGAGAGTCTAGTGGAAAGAAGAGAATTTACCTTATTTTTCTTTAGTTCCCTCAGGCAAGATTCTTGAACTATAAGGTTTCTTTGCAAGTGTTGTCATCATACACAGACCAACACAGCAACGCATGAGCATATGCAAATTAAGGTGATGAGTGTGCCTGGGCCTTGTACACTAGGAAGAGAACAAGGGAGAATATTTTCGCTTTCTGTGGCAATTCCAGGTGATCTTGTTCAGCTTAACTGGGGTGAAGGTGACATTTTAAAATGGCCTGCTTTCTGCATGACAAAATAATACTGCATCAAGGTAGCTTTTTTGAGGCAGACCTTGGGGTTTTGGCATAGTCTTGCTGTATGTGCTCCATCTTCAGGATTGGCAGAAAGGTAATTTCTATTTCAAAACAACTATGACATAGTTGAGAATAAATAATTTTGGATATTAGTTTTGGATAAAAGCTGAGTTTATGACTAAATATTGATCTCTTTGGGTTGTGAAAAGAATAGTTTTGGTTAAGCTGCTTTCTATTAGATTTGCCATGTCTATGTGCACTTGAGTCTTGACAGGAGTCAGGCCAGTGGTGGGGGTGGGGTTGGAGGTGGTCTGTGAACTGGTTCAGATCACTGCTGCAGCCCCACTAGAGATGCATTTCATATTCAATCCATCAGAGATCACTGTGGTACATTATCTGATGGATTTATCTTTGCTTATGTTGAATGAATATGGAAAGGAATTAAACGTGTATTTGCAGTTTGATAAACATTCAACATAAATTATACATTTTAATTTCATTTATTAGTTGGGGACTATGGAAAGCGGGAATTTCATTGCATATGAACTGCCATTCAGATGGAAGGATTAGCAGTTTCCTGAAAATGTGCACTAATTGTAAGAATAGAGTCCATTTCTATCTTACTTACTGCATGGGTTGTATTCAGAGTTTTAGAAAGGCAAACGAGGAGTCCAGCTCATCCGAATGACTGTATAGTTTGTTGCTTACACTTCCAGTAGATATGATATTGTCATCAAGAACAAATCTATGCTAATAGCCTCCTATCATTTGACAACTTGTATGAATGCTGTAGCCCCCTTGCAAATTTTTAAGTTGTATTTATGGCCAAAAGATGTGGTCCAATCTTTTAGCATTAGCATGCAAAACAGTTTCCATGATATTATCATATAATGACTCCAAAAATCTCAGAGAGATTAATAGTGATAACATAATTCCAGAAAGTTGCCACGCTATATGTGGAAATATATTGGCAATAAAAACCAGTTACTGTATGCCTTTCCCCAATAGGGGATCTCTCACTTTTCTCTGGTTTTTAAACGCTTCAGATCAATAACTGGAGTGACATTATTAACAGCTCCCTCAACACCTTGGCCAGCGCTAATATTAAATCCATTACACCTTCTGTTTGACATTTGCAGTACAGCAGAAAGTGCTGTAGATACAGTCACATTGTCTGGGGACTGGGGTTGTATGTGAGGTTAGTAAGATGGTTTCCCTTACCTATCTTCTAAATTCAGTTCATTGATAGGAAACTTGAACCAATACAAGAAAAAATCAAATCAACTCTCTAAATGTACATGAGATGGTAAATAATTCACCCATAAAAGTGATCTCATACCCATGGAGTTAAAATATTTTTTTTAGTTGTAGATGGACACAATACCTTTATTTCATTAATTTATTTTTTTATGTGGTGCTGAGGATTAAACCCAGTGCCTCACCCGTGCTAGGCAACTGCTCTACCACTGAGCCACAACCCCAGCTCTCCATGTAGTTTTTTAAACAAAACATTGATTTGATCCCCTGGATAAATTTTCACATGCTTTATTGTTATTTCTAGTCATTTGTTTCTCTAATTAAACAATATATTGTGGATATTGTCTAACGAAGGCAGAGGATTAAGTTCCTGTTCCTGTAGAATCAAAAGTTGATCAAATTTATCACTGCATAGAATATGCAAATTATTCCATACAGGCAAGTATTCTACTGTTTTAATTTTGCTTGCTTTAAAAACTTTTAGGACATAGAGTGGGTGTGCTAGCATAAAGACAATATTACCATAATGATTTTTTTAATCTCATGAAACAGGCTAGAAACATCTGCCAGAAACTTTAGACAAAACATGATAACCTGTATTTGAGATGACCAATGGGTTAACCATGCTGCTATCGTTATTTTTCACCTAAAGTACTGTCTCATACATTTTGCTAAATTGTCTAAATCCTGGTGCACTATTGATTTCTCCCCCTATGAGTTCACACCCATTCAATAAGCTGCAAGATCCCCTTGTCCTAGTTGAATTCCCTCCAAAGCCAGGGCCCAGGTATGTTACTCCTGACAGCGGTAGGCAGAAGCTGATTGTTAGCTAGTGGGAAACAAACCTCCTGAGACAGGGAGGAAATTTCATCTTGAAGTGAGAAACATGACAGGGAAAGATGCCTGTGAGGTTAAATGAAAAGCAGGTTACTAGAAGCATGTTTGTTATGATCTTATTTAGTAAAATACACAAAAACTCCCCAAGTCCCACTACGTGGGGGGCGGGGGGCGGGGAGGAAGGGAATAGAAACAAACTCTGGAAGGAAATGTAGTGTATACATATTAATAGTGCTTATTTCTGGGTAGTGGGATATTAGTTGGATTTTTTTCCTTATTGTCTGTATTCTCTGAATTTTTCACAATGGATATGAATTAATTTTATAATTGTAAAAAATCTGTTTTATTAAGAAGGAAGTAGAAGTAAAAACACAACAATTTTATGACAACTTAAAGAAAATTACTGTTTGCCTTCAAAATAGGGAGATTTTTCAAGTTCCTCCAGGATTTCTTGAAAGAGCTGCTTTTCTGTTTACTCAGCATTTAAAAGACATGGCATGGAGATTTATGAAAACATGAAGATAGCACTCATAATCCCTATATTGCAGAATCATTAAGAGTAATGAAAAGATATAAGCAGATCTACAAAAAAAGAAAATGAACCATCCAAACAGCACGTTAAAGAGGGTCTGTGCTCCCCATGTTGCCAGAGCCTGCGGGAGAAGAGAAATGGCTGCCTAAGGACAGTAAAAAGCAGTCTCTGCCAAAATTGTTAGCTCCACACTTACAAAGGCACTATAGAACTTCAGAACTTTTAAAACGAGCCTACCCACTTATTTTTCTAATGCTCAACTTAAGATTTCTTTAAAAGAAATAATGTATTTACTAATCTATTAGTAAAAGTACATACATATAAAATATTTATCTGAGTTTGCTGCCAAGTCAACAGATCTCTTTTTTTCTCCCCATTATCTTGAGACTGATTCAAGACAAGGCAATCACAAGGCTGGCAGCTCAAAGAAATAGAATTCCTATTATGGCACAGTATCACTGCCTCTTAGTCTGGTTTAGTCACTTATTTCCTTTTATTATAATGCCAAATGTTATTTAGATTTCAGTCATTTAGTAATGCTACACTGAACACATCAGGGCTTCTAAAAAATTCCATACCTACCAGTCCTTTCATTTTCATAATAACCATATATCGATATCCCTTCTCCAACCAAATTACACCAGGATGTAAAAAGGAATCTGTGTTTTATCAGAGTTTAAAAGATTATGATGCAGTGAACAACAGTCTTAAAAAATGTTCCTTCATGTTATTAAGAATTAGAAAATCTTGTTAAAATTCTTTCAGCTTTTAAGAAACATAAGCAGCTTTGGGATGTAGTGCCTGACATGAACTTTTAAAGTAATTCCCTTGGAGCGATCATCTGCATTAGTGAAGATATTTCATTCAAGGTAGCACCCTATGCTGCTTTTCAGTATTTGAGCAGTCAATCTAATTGCTTTTTTAAGCCAAAGATCGAAAATAACGAATACTACAGACTTTTAAGGCTAAGACAGCTTGACTTTCTCTAATGGTGAGAGCCATGCTCACCATCAAGGAGGAAAGTCCTTATAAAATTCAGCTAATGAGCTGAAGTTGTTAAGGGATATAGAAAGTCAAGTTCTCAATTTCCCTAGTTAGGATGGCCAGTGGAAGGCATGTGAGGCAGGAGAGGTAAGCCCAAATAAATATATAATTCCTTTCAATCATGCCTCACTTTAAATGATAAAGTAACTCTACAGGAGAGAAGGATGGTAACAGTTGAAGGAGATAAATGTTCTCCTATTATTCAGGATTAATAATAGGTGAAAATGGAGCTCTAACGGCATTACTGGTTTTATGCATGCTAGTGCTTCACAGAAGGCATGGAATTTATCAGAGTTCTTATATTAAAATATTTCTTTGGGTTTGCCCTTTTATTTTGACTCCAGCCTAGGATACCCTAGCCAAACTGGTTTACAGGCTGTGGATATTTTTTTCTCCAAATGTTTCCTCCCCAAATCAGGATTTGGGGAGACATCATGCTCCATATAAATTGACAAGGTGATCTGGCTGTCAATAGAACCTGAATCAACATCAGGCTGCATTAGAAGTAGAGTAGCCTGTAGTAAGAAAAGTGATGGTCCTTCTAAGCTTTGTATTCATCATAGTATATCTAGAGGGCTTTTCTCAGGATCACATTTTTAAAGGATCACCAACAAACTGAAGTATAGCCAGAGTAGGTTGCCTGGAGTGCTGAGGCCATCAGGAATATACCATCCAAGAGTGGTTGTAACATTAGCATGGTCTGACCTGGAAACAGGAGGAAGGCAGGGTTTGATGTCTCTGACTTCACCTATCAGAAAGGCCCTGATAGGGAAGATGGAGTAAATCTGAAACATGGTCTCAGAGGACAGGAAGTTGTAGCTAAGTAGATTTGTGCTCCAAATCAGGAATAACTTTCTATTAGAACTGCTTGGCAATGGAAGTGGGCAGCCTTGTGAATTCATGAGCTTTCGGTTAGGGACAGATTCCAGCATAGATTAGAATGGGCACCTACTGGTTTTGTTGTAGAGGGATAGCTGCTTATGTCAGAATTTGGACTAAAGGATCAAAAAAGATCCTTCTGAACTTAGGAATTTGAGATTCAAGGAAACGAAGTTCACTTTTCCAATGCCTTACTTCATACAAATGCTTTTAAATTTAAATTCTTTGTGCTACGTGTTTGAGTTGTGAGGAATCAAGGTGTCTCCATTCAACTCCAGAATGAAAGTGCAGAAAACTATTTTCATGTGTTGCTTCTCAAATACACCCAGATATAAACAGCCTAATGACTAAAAAACAGTCCCAATTATCTCACTGGCATATCTGTTCAGTAAAATCAGTGAGGTATGGTATAAGAATGTATGACTTTCCCTGAACAAAATTATTCTCATTTTTGAAGGGTAAAGAGTAAACTTAAATATTTTCTTTTCTCATGTGTTGGGATAACTGGAAAAGGATGCTCATCAATGCTCCAGAATAATGAATGCCCTAGGAATTGCAGTCAACTTCAATGAGGAAACAGATTGGTTCTAGATGGAATTAAAATATTTCCCAAAGAGGCAAATATATACTTCCCCTTCTGTGTGAATAAGCATATTGTGATTATTCCTAGGCAGGCCAAATTAAAGTATTTCCTTGGAAGTATGTAGATTTATTTTAATATTAATATTAACACCATTTCCTCCCATTTTTCTTTCTAATAAAATGCTTTTGTGTTACGAATTTGTTTTAAAACAACAGATCAAGTAAAGTACAGGCATCTTTGAAGAGTGCAAAAATAATTTCCCAAGTAAGCAAATAAAACTTTGCACTTCAAATCAGGCCTTGATTCATTAAAAATCTTAAACTTCTCATGAGAAAAATTAACATTTAAACCACTGCTGCTTGGCCAAGCACTCCACCACACAAGAATATGAAATATCTCCTCTAAAAAAGTACAAAAAGGACAAAACCACAAATGTGGAACTTCAATTAATTTAAAGCCCCAATCAGCAAAGAATAAATCCTTCGCAGATCTAATTACCAGCGCTCTCGGAAGACCCAGGCCGACCAGCCAATCTTCCCCGTGTTTGAACAGCTTGATGAACTAGGGGACTGATGGATATCAAGTCATTTTGTTTAATTTATAAATGGATTTTCCCCTAATACTTAAATTATCATCAGTACAACACAATGAAAATGGGAACATTCTGAATGCAAAGTCTATAAGAGTCCTGGAAGGAATCCCAATGAGGAATGTCACCTCTGTTCATTCCTCTATACAATTGATCTAATTAAATACTGAGGGTGGAAAGGCAGTTTAAAATGTAGCCATTTCTGTTTTCTTTTTAGCCTTAATTTATCTGTTCACATCTTTCAAGTACCTTCGATGCTTAAAAAAAAAAAGAAAAATAAAAAAAATAAAGAAACCAAGATTCCTGCAAATCTCTAATACTTCTAATTCTCCACAAGCTAATATTCAAAATGCCTCTGCCACAGATTTTGCTGAATAATAAATAAATGCATTACATTTAGCCATGGCAACAATAAAAGGAAGAAGGTATTCCAGGTCGTAAGCTTTCCTCTAGTCATATGAAAGAGAAACTAGAGGAACTAGTACCTTCTATATGTATTGTTAAACTGAAATTAGATCTCTGGATTATACTTATTAAAATGTCTCCTTATTTTCAAATCTCTTCCTTATTTAATTACTGCATTGGGGAAAGCTGCACAGAATTGTTAAATACCCTTAGACCTATTTATAGTCTCTTCACACTGATGCCTTGAGCACACTACTTTGGCAGAGGTCCTGCCCACCAACCCACAAGTTGGGTTTGAATTCCCACCTGGCTCAGGGGTCTCTGACTGAGAGGAGGAAGATGCTGAGCTGGCCCCATCTTCTGCCGTGCCCTGCGAAAGGAGACCCCGCCCAGGCGGGAGCTTCATGCCCAGCTGCTCTGCCATCTCCACATGGTCCCCAGGGTGGACATAGTCAAAGACGCTGCTGCCTGTCAGCTCCACCTAGAGAGGGAAGAGAAAGAGTGGGAAAGAAAGGTGTCACAGGCTTTTCCATGTTCAAATTCAGCACCACGGTGATTCAGATTCGGAGCAGAAAAAGAAACACTCAGGCCCTAGAAGCAATTCTTGATCGAAGGCTTCATCTTCAAATACTTAAAGATTCCTGAACTTGAAAGAGAAAGACTTTTTTTCCTCGTGTATTTATTTAGCAATTGTTTAGCCCAGTTTTTCCTTCATACACTGTTGTTTGCATAAAACCAAAACATCCTGTGAAATGTGGACAAGTCTGCCTTGCGTTCAGCTGTTTTATCCACGCATCATCAAATACTTACATGTTGGGTGTCAACTGGATGATTGACTGAATTCTACAGTTTTCTTATTGAGAAATTTGGGCTTTGTATAAAAACAGCTACAGAAAAAGCCTGAGATAGCAGATGAGTATTTTCTTTAAAATACACAGATTTCCAAGATGTGTTTTTATACATACCCTTTGATTTCTATGTAAATTTAAATGTAGGAAGTGCTGCTTACAAATATATGCAAAGGCATAATGTTTTCATTAAATATTACTCATTAGCGCTGTAATCATATGGAGAATTTTCCATGCAAAAGAGGTCAGCTGGGGTCTGAAGCAGCCATTTTTTTTTTCTGCTGGTATCAGCTTGTTTTGCTTTCAATCTAATAAAATACATGGTACAAATCTCCTTGAGGGCTTTTTAAAAAGTGTTTTCTTTTGTGTACTCTTTGAATTAGGCTGACTATGAGCATAGAGAATGAACATGAACTGTCAGAAAAGAGGCCCCTCCTGTTTCAGTGCTGTCAGACAGGACCCCTGTATCTGGATCGTGTGCTGTCTCAGGGGGCAAGGATTGGCTTTACCTCTGCATTCTTCCAAAGCTCTAACTTTTATCTCTTTCTAAGAATAGCAGTAATGCTCCTCAGGTAACGTACTTGGGTTATAGGTGTTATAACAGGGAGAGATGCTTTCGCAACAGGACAAGGAAAAGCTCTTTCCTGGGTCACTAATGGGTTTCCCAGTCCTCCGGGGTGTAATGGTCTCAGGCCAGCCATGATATGCTGTGGAAGCTGCCAGAACATCACATTGTCACAAGTTTCTTGGTGGCTGTTACCTAAGAGCCTTTCCTACCTCGTATCCCTTTCCTGTGTAATATCCAGCATCCCTCCAAATTCCACCTGAGTGCTTACACTCTTTTGCTGCCAAGAAGGAAAGCTGGCGACGGGCGAACTGTCACAGGGAGCATAATACTCAGAGCAATTATTACCCTCAGAACTCTAAGTCCCAGTAAGATGATCAAATCTACTGCCAGACACCATTTGATTAAAATCTTAACAGGCTACACATCTTCAACATCTATCAATTAACAGAGGTAGAGCCAGAAAAGAGGAGGCTAAATTCAGTTTAGTTAATAGCTATTCCTGAAAAAGGCTCACATAACTTTTACCGAAAATGAGGTACTTTCTTTCGCTATTAAATTACATTCTCCTACTGTATTACCCGACTACTGACTCTATCATTTTACAATACCTATTTCCTCCACTTGGTATTGTTGCAGAGAGTACATCGGGATTCACAGTGATCAGCTCCGACCCTCTGGGAGGGGGGGATTACATGGAAATAATCCCTTTAATGTGTGCCTTGCCTCTAAGCACTTCACACAGCAATAAATGGGTAAACTGACTTTGAGCAATTAAGAAATTAAATGAAAGTAATAAAATGTGTGTTTTAATATTTCTTGATAGTTATTGTGTTTGGGGATTAGTGAATATGAGGAAGTCACTCATTCTACATGGAGTCCAATGGTGGCACTTTCATAAATATATTTTTGTCACTTTTCTCAAACTCTAATGGTTTTCTTTAATACTTCAAAGTGGTTTTTGGCACAGACCACAGATTGTGATGGCAGCATAAGTCGGATATAAAAGAGATTTCTAAGGGGTCCTGGTTGTTAAATATTCATGTACGCCAGTCTATAGAGAAGAGTACTAGCACAGGGTTTCCACAGCCTGACCTGCTTTGATGTGCAGGCACTTCCTTTCCACCAAAGAATGTCTTGAGTGTGGCACATGCAGAGAAGGACTGAGTCACAATGTGCCATATGGCATTATGCATGCTGTGGACTTTCTCTTCCAATGACCTCATGGGTTCCCCCTGCAAGACATCTCAGAGGTGAATGCTGATTGTGAGGCTGGCACGAAGAATATGACACTGTCATGGTCTTCATGCCTTCCTGCAGTTAAGGCCATATGGTTCAGTGGAAAACACAAGATTCTTGGAGACATAATCTGACTTTGAGATCAGATCTTGTTCTTCTCAGTCATGTGACCTTGGACAATTCACTTGACTTCCTAGGCTTCTGTTTCCTAGTCTAAAACTGGCAGTACTGCTGCTCTGCAGGATTCTGGGGGCACTGCTCCCATGTTACTCTGTGGAGATGGTCCCTCTTGAGTGCCAGTCTTCAGGAATGGTGCAAAGTATGGGCCTCAAGAGCTGGAATGAAAACAGGACTTACTTTGTCACTCCATAGCCAATGAAAATCCAATGAAACCATGTGGATGAAGTCACTTTGTGAGACTTAAACACTCTCAAATGACTGCTCTTGTTGCTTTTTGGTTGATAAGAATGGATAGCACACAAATATATATTCCAGGGTAACTTGGGGTCTGTGACATCACTTTGGGATATCATTTGAAACAGTGCATGGCAGGGTTGACATGTGCTTTGAACCTTAACTACAAGAATGACAATAATAGCAGCCACCTACTTGGGCAGGTACTTTCTATACTTGGCTTTGATGAATTCTCATACAATCTTTTGAACTGGTGTGATTTTTCCCATTTCACAGGAGAACCTGTATGTTGGAAAGGGCCAATGGAAGAGACAGAACTGGTCCAAAGTCCATTGACTTGACCCATTACTTCTCAGGCAGCAACATCTGCAGCCACAGAGGCTAAGTAGGGACCTGTGAGCTGCTTTTCCCTTCAGTGTCACTCCTGGCAGGAGAGAACATGGAATGCCATGAAAGCAGGAGGTGGAGGGCAGATAGCTGACCTCAACTATCCTAGGGCTCAGGATACTTTGGACTCTTTGACCAATGGAAGGTACAAAAGGATGTGTACTAAGCCAAAATAGATGTGGGGGTAGACAAAAATCTACTCAGTATTCACCTCTAGCCATCACGGTCATCACCACCACATCTCACATTTATCTAACACTTTCAACATTTCTCTTACTGACTCCACTTAATTAAAATTTAGAACTTAAAAAGAACTTAAAAACCATCTATAAATATCCCCTATATAATTGGTGAGAACTCTACCATTCTGAGACGTTAAAAAGCTTTTTCCAGTTTATCCAGCTATGTAAAGGCAGAAGGAAGGCTATAAGCCCCGCTGACTGACACACAGTCCACCACTTTTCTCACTTAGCCACTGTCTTTTTTGTTTTCCTCTAAGGAAGACTGACTCGGTAAGTCAGACTAGAATTCGTACTTCCTGCCACTAAATTCTGTGCCAAAAATAGACTACAGAAAGTAAGACTGGAAGTCTTTTACTTGATGAAGAGACATTACTTCATGTTAGTTTCAAGTGGAAAAAATAAATAGGACTTTAATCCAGTGTTAATTAGGTACATTAAGATCCCCAGTTACTAACTCTTCCGAAACTTCTGTCCACTGATTTCTTGTAGGTGGTAGGTCTATCACAAATGTGTGTTGAATGAATAAAGGATGAGTATTTAGGCCTGAAAAAATCCTGCTTGATCTTTGTGTGTTTTGAGCACATTTAAGGGTTTTTTAAAAAAATATTATTAATGATATTTTTACAGCATTATTTATTTTGTAAAATGAGTTACAATATAACATTATATATTCATTTCCAATAAATCTTTGCCATATGCATTAAAACTTATACCTTCTTTTATGGACCCCAACTGAGTTTATCTGAGAATAGAATTGTATAAATACCAGAAAAGACAGATTTAAGAAAACTGTTTCAAAAAATAATGATCATCTTTCATATCCCATTTTGGGATTAAGGTAGACTTGCATGTCATTTGCACACTAGACACAGCTGATTTGGTAACTCAGAAGTTTCCTGGGAAAAAAAGTAATATATTATACAGTGGTTTGAGTTGACTTTTCCATGTTGGATCTGAAATGTAACACAGTTCCACAAACATTATTTCTAACTTTCCCTTCAGGTCACCAATAGTAGAAATTTAGAGAAATTTATTTGATATTAATTATTGGTCCTATTCTTAACCCTTCACAATTATTTCTACTGGTTCCTCCTTTCCCCACCAGTAGTATGTTTTTTTATTTAGTGCAAATTATATTATCTTCTAAGGCAAATGTGAAAACCTCTTCATTTTATTGTAAAGTCAATCACTGTATACAGTAGTTAAAATATTCCACTTTTGGGGGCTGGGAATGTGGCTCAGTGGTAAAAGTACTTGCCTAGCATGTGTGAGGTCCTGAGTTTGATATTCCATTTTTTGTTTATTAAACTCAAGAAACAGACCCACGGGTTTTTGAATGGTTCCCTGGTACAAGAAGGACAAAGAAGCATGACTGTTGCCAAACTCACCAACTTTATTCTAGCTGAGCCACTCTAGAAGAACACTCTAAAGAACATCTCCCCTTGCTTAGTGGATTGTAAAATAGCTGAGAATGCGTGGGAGCAGATAGCAATAAACAATCATATCCAGAAAAACATTGTGCTTAAACTCTTTTCTTCCTGGCTTTCTCTACCCAATGCTACCATAGATTCCTCCCAAACCAGAGCCACAAGTGCCATCTGGCATCGCCTATAGTCATGCTAAACCACACGGCCTTCCTCAAATTTATTTCACAGTCTGTTTAGCTTGCATGTCATTTGCACACTAGACACAGTTGATTTGGTAACTCGGAAGTTTCCTGGGAAAAAAAGTAATATATTATACAGTGGTTTGAGTTGACTTTTCCATGTTGGGTCATTGTACCCTGCTGGTAGATAGGATGGGGGACTAATTTGTCTTTTCATACATCAAGCAAGCATGTCAATAGCCTTTGCTTGGCCCCCTGGAGTGAGCAATACTTTTTAACTACAGCAATGTACTAACAGTGCAATTCATTGAATTCAGTGCCTCTTTGAAAGGGTTTGGTATAAATGAGGAACAAGCAGTCATACTGTAAGTCATCTCCATTTTAGAACCACTTAAGAGGAATTTTCTATAAAGCAAGATCATAGAACCTATTTTTAAAGTATTTCTTTAAAAGTACTGAAGTTTTAGGAATAATACAAAGTTGATTTTTATCCAAAAAAGGTGTATGTGTGTGGGGGAGTCATTCCAAACATATCATTTAAGGTAGATTCCTAAACCTTTTAAAAGACATTTTGTTCTGTTTTGTTTTTCTTGAGGACCTTGAAGTTACTGAGAGAACTTGAGGTCCTCTTGGTTAAGCCCCTTTTTGAAAAAGGTGTCCTTTTGCAGCTAGGTCCATTTCCATAGGTGTTGCCAAGTGTATTTGAATAGAAGGTCACTCCTGAGAGAGGACTACATTAGTGGTAAGTGACTTAGAAAGCTAACTACCAGGTTAGGCTTTCAGATCTACCAGGAGGCCCTGACATGCTACTTAGAAAATCCTGACCCAGGATAAGGTGCAAATTCTATCTCACTGTAGCAGGTTAGAATGTGTAGCTTTTGGGGGTCACATTTGTGTTATTGAAGGATAATAAAGTGATAAGAGAATAAAATATAATAAGATGATAGCTTGATTAGCATAGGTTTTCTTTGGATTTACTGGTATCTTAATGCCATCTTCATAACTTCCTACATATTGCAGAACTCTACTGAATATTTATGAACTGTTTTGACAGAAACTTGATGTTCTTTACTGCTCTGTCTCATTCTATGTATTTGCTGACTTATCTAAAGAAAAACACATAAAAGCATTGGGTCTGTTACAGAAATATGTGTATAAATTAGTAGAACAAGAAGAAAGAAAGGTTCTATATCAGAATGATGAGGTAGAATGAAAAATCCTTTCAGTGTCATCAAATAAGAATACGAATCCACTCTCTTTTTACAGATATGCTAACAGAGATTTCCCTTAGAAGAAGCTGAGCTAAAAGATACCACATCGTGTGTTTATTTTATCTTCTGAAATAAACATTCTGATTCCTGTGGGAATCAGTAAGGCCAACTACATTTTATTTTTGTTTTCATATACTTTTCTATAACCCCTGGAGTGGTTTCCTTGAGAATTTGCAAAAACAGCATCCAAAGACAGACTTTATAATCACTTCTGAACTTCAGTTAAGAAGTACCAGAAGATCATTCCAGGGGTTCTCCTAGTTCTCAGAGAGGAAAGAGGAAGGCAGATTGTTGGAGAAATGGAATGAATTGCAGATCCTGATTTGAACTTGGGCACAATTCTTTGTGACAGTATGTCTACCTTTAACACTGTCATTCCTGATGGATGAAATGCTCAGGCAATAATTAGTGCTGATTAGTAAATATTCAAAAGCATTAGATCAGTCATTCTACACTCAGAATCCAATTGAATGGATCGGATGAATGGAATGAATGGAATGAATGGAATCCAAGTTTAAGTACTTATAGAAATAGGCCGTGTAAAACAGACCTACAGACTCTTTGAGGCCTCTCTAGTATTTTTTTCTAATAAATAAATTATGTCGCATTTAAAATATTTTGCATCCTTGGTTCAGGTATATTCCTGCATGCCATGTTATGGAAGAAGTGGCTTTAGAATAATTCTTATATGTCAATATCCTTTTTCTTTCATTAAGACACACCAGTTAAAAGAAAAACCTAGAGAATGCCTTAATACTGAGGGGACATTACATCACAGGAATGAGCCCAGGGATTTGTGAAATCAGAAAATTTTAAAACCATGTTTTACAAGGTTCCTATAGTTTTTGAAGTTTTAAAGTGTCTGTAGGGCAGGAAAGGCCAACTTTTTAGTATTTATCACAGTACTGGGAAGGAGGAAAAGGATGCCATTGGAGGTTACATCATAGTAAAAAGTGAAATGATGCCAAGAATGAAGCATTAACAATCTCAAAAGTAACTGAAGTCAATCTCTCTTTTCTGAAGATCAGACAAATAGATAGTTGTCACTTTTCAAAGCTTCTTCATTACCTTGATGGTAAGGACACCAATCAACATAAAATACTTGATATTGGCATAGTTAATCCATTATCCTCAAATTTTACATGGTTCAATATTTGTCATTTAAATCTGGATACACATTGAGATGCCTGTTATACATAGCCAGACTTCAGTATCAATACATATCAATTTTTAATTATTTTTATTATTCTCATAGTGTTTTGTCTTCTTCCATTTGATCATGCGAACAAGAAAACACTTATAATACTGAAATTTAAATCTTTCCTTGATTCTAAACAGCCTCTGTACTTTTAAATTTTTATTGGTACATTGTAATTATTCATAATAGTGGGCAGCTTCTGTATTTTAAAGCATGGTAACTAGTTTAGGAAAACTATAATAATTTGAAGTTGACTTTTCCATTTAGTTTTTGAAAATTATACAGGGTGATTTTATTTTGTTCTAATCCCCTTAAACATACTACTATATGTCTAACACCTTGGATATGGTTAATGCACAAAAATAATAATCTCACAAATAATAAATACTAAAATACATATGGATAATACAATGAATCACTCCTGATAATTTTTAAAGGGGCTGCTGTATGATGAAAGATCAGCAACATCAGCCCTCACCATGAGCTCAGTCACAATATTTAAGTGATAATGTTGAGAGAAAAGAAAAAAAAATAAAACTAGAGAGGTTTAACCAAAAACAAATTTTCTGTACACCTCAAGAAGTCTTTACTTTTAAGAAAAGGCAAACCAAAAGGCAAATCTTGTTCAAGTGACATCTTGGTTTCTCAGACTAGAGCATTATGTAAATGCCACAGCTGCTATATTTGAAATAGCTGGCTTGCCTTTTCCATGTCTCTGTGAGAGGGTCTTTAAAAATCTTATCCAAGAAAACCATGAAGTATGCAAAACTATTTCAGCCACATTGGAAAGTGAGTGGTTAGCTCAAGTCAAGACATTTGGGAGTTAATCCAATGAGAAGAATGAGGAGGTATAAAATTCTTTGTGTTTGTGATCAATTACTGATCTAGAATCTTCCCTGTTGAGATAGTTAAGCAAATTTTGGAAATCTCCTGAATGCCACGTGGAGACCATTGCCCTGGTGTATAATTCATTTGTAGTAAATTACCGGAAAAAAAAAAAAGGGCTCTATACTGCTACTTTATTTTGGCTACTGTAACTGCTAACTGTGGTAATGTTTGAGGTTATTTGCTATGAAGCAAGTCAACACCCTGAGCACTCTCTAGATGCTATTTTAAAAGAATAAGTTAAATTCACAACTGTTTAATAACAGATTGTGAGTTAGTCTTGTTACAATAGAGAATGTAAATAGAACTGGCAAGTAGAGAAAATTGGTTAAAAGAAATGTGTCATTCCAGAGGCTAAATGCAGTGCTTGTGTTCTTTAAGATATTTTTCAGGGAAGTGTGGTGGTGGTGGTAGTGGTGGTAGTGGTGGAGGGGCAAACTCTTTTGAGAACCTGATGTTCTGTCTCACCAGAAAAATACTCTAGTCATACACATATAATTTGGCATTTTATTTTAGTGTTTTCAGATACTCATGCTGTTTATTCATGAATATTCTCAGGAGCTTTGTTCCTCAATATGGTAGCCACAAGCTCAGTGTAGCTTTCAGCACTTGGAATGTGGCTACTCTGAATTTTAATATGCTGTAAGTATAATATAACACCAAGTTTCAAAGACACAGTACAAAATAAAAGGAACACAAACCACATTGTATTTTGGATATGTGAGACTGAATTAATTTTACTTGTTTGCTTTTTAAAATGTGGTTACTGGAAAAATTTAAATTATATGTGGTTTACAATATGTTTCCATTGGACAGTGCTGCTCCAGACCCAAGAATCCCTGAACTACAGCATGAAGTACTAGAATACCAGGAAGATGATGTGAAGGAGAGAAGAGGTATAAGAGAATAAAACACACAGAAATGGGGGGATGTCTGGAGAATAAAAGAACTGAATTTATAGATTTAATCAATCATCCAATCAAATATTTATCAATCCTTTGTTCTTTGCAAGACTACATTTGGAACTATGAGGATAGAAAAGAAATATGAAAACCTAGCCTCTGCCCCCAAGGAGTTTACCATCTACTTTGAAGAGGAAAGACAAACACAAAGTCAAATGAGATGAGAAAAATATATCACAACACAATGTAGTATGTGACTAATTTGTGATGTGAGTGTTTTAGATTACTGAGACTCAAATATCTCCCAGTCTCTTTGAGATTTCCTTAAAACGGACAGTTACAGGGTCCCAGAGATTCTGGTTCCACAGACCTGGGGTAAAGCCCAAGATTCTGCATTTTTAGGGAGTGGTGCTGGTACTGATAGTCCAAGACCCACACTGGTATGGATGGATGTGTCCAGAGGTGGTTGTGAACCAAAAGTAACTGGGATAGCAACTCCCATTCTGGTTCCACACAAAAAGAGAATGAGAAAGAAGAGTTAGTGTAGAGGGAAAAATGGAAACAATTTAAGACACTACAGAGTCCTAACTGTACTGGATCTTATAAAGGAAGGGGTGGTACCCCACTGTGCTTGGGTTAAGCATAGGGCATTGAGCAAGCATTAGGTAGAGGCTCAGTAAACACTAAGTGATTGATTTTGGTCCCAATAATTAGATGATCTATGCTAGTGTTCATTAACATTTTCCCCAATTAAACACTGAAGAACAGTTTCAAATAATCATTTATAGGAAATATCATATCTCATTTTTCTTCTCAAGTCTATATTTTAAAGACAATTGTCTTATCATAGATCTAGGCTGAAATAATTGCCACCCTCTGAATTCACTTCTTGTCCTCCATATTTAAGTCCTGAGTCTAAGACTTTCATCTCATTGTTCCCAGATCTGACACACTCAAGTGGACTCTTTATAATAGATGAGTTTTTCCCCTCTGTATGAGCACTAAATACATGGTTCACTTTGCTGGCTTTAATCTGATTTCTTCCTTCTACTAAGGGACTTTAATAGGCTCATTGTCTTTTTACTTGACCATAAATCTGGCAACAGTGGAAGTCAGAAAAACTAAAGAAGAGTAGCATCTTTAGTTGGACAAGCACAGAACCTCAAGAGAGGTGATCTATCACAACCCCAAACACCTCGTCAATCTGCATGTTTCCATGTCATCTAGAAATGGTGGCATGACTCATTAACTGAAAGACTCTTTCAAAGTTTTTGTCCAGGATGTGAACTAACAGTCAGCTATCTTGAACACTCTTTCCATAAGAGAAGTATTGGCACATTGGAAATTAGCTAGATAAATCACCTATAGTGTGCCACTTTACTGATTTTAATTTAATTTACCAATTCTTTTTGACAAGCTTTACATGTAGTTATCCAGACCTTTACGTTTTACCATACACTATCAATTTTGCTTAAAAAACAAAAGAAGGACAAAAAATGCATTGGTTGAGAAAGGTTGGGGGTGGGTGGGAAGTGAGGGGTGAAAACTTATCAAAAGTAAAATTGGATTAAGAGTCAATCAAAATCCAACTGTGAATTTATCATTTCAATGAATTTCAATGAATGGTTTAAAATCTGTTTGAAATCTATTTGAAAATGAATATGTAATAATATAGACATATCTCCTTTTCAAAGCCAGTATTGTCAGATGTATTCTGAGCATTATAATTCATGAACAGAGTAGATGACTATTTGAAAAGTATTAAAATGAGCTGACTTTTCAATACAAGTGTCTTCACAATAAGTTTTTCTATTCTGGGCAATTCAGAAATGTAGACAATTGTGGTAGAAAAATAATATGTATTGTAATATTCATTGTACAGTAGTAGTGTAGTAAGTGGCAATTCTGGACATTACAAGAGACACAAGGATTATTTTCTGTGATTGCACAGAGAATACTTGGATTTCTTGTGAAGCTTTTGCATTGGAAATGAGATTCATCAGTCTGAACGGGGCAGGGTTAGAGCCCTTAGCAACATGCTTATTTTGTAGAAGGTCACTCAATAATAACTTCCTCTGCCCTCCAAGCTTATTAAGACTGACTGGCATATATTAATGAAAACACCTGATTCTCCAACCATAAAACCCAGACAAAGACTTTATTTTAATATTAAGGAAGGAACCCTTAATTAGCAGGGTTTCAAAAATGTCAGCTTCTTCTATTAGCTGTTCTGGTCCATCAAAGCCATAATCCCTACTGTCAAATTTCATCACATGATAGACAGTTTGCCGGCTGTCTTTTTTTTTTTTCTTTTACTGATCACACTGACTGAAGCTTTTAATTTTTTTTTATTTTGCCATCACATTTAAAAACTCATGTGCATTTGCCTGTTATACTTTTGCTTTCACTCTTTGCTTTCAAAGAGTCTTAGCACATGTCAGCTAAAGAAGGTGGGGGAACACCGCAGAAACACAAGTATTACATGTGAATACATATGCATTCTTAGACATATAATTAAGGACTCTTGGAAGACCTGGGCTTGCTTATATTGTTTGCCTTGCAGAGTATATAAATGTGCTGTCCTGAAAGCATAGACAAATAAAACAGCCTCTTAGATGATTTCCCATTTTTTTGATGTGTCAAGGAGAAGAGAGAGAATTCTGGGGAAGAACCCAGGATCTTTTAAGATAAACATTCATCACTGTTAACCATCAACACACCTGCCTGTTGCAAGGGATTCATTAGAGCATCCATGGCTTTGCACTGCCCTCCAGAAGCAAGATAAAACGACTGCATCTAGCAGGACAGAATAAATATGTAGCTCTTAAAGTATTTGTGTTTTTAATCTGATTCAAAACATTTACTGTTGATTAAACTCTTTTGCAAATGGAGAAGTTCATGCCATCCATACCAAAAAACAAAACACAAAACACATCAAAACAAGGATGAATCAAGGGTTTGAGAGCAACACTTTTGAAGACTCAATTGCAGTTTTTTCTTTATCCATAAATGAACACAGATGCCTCAAAGGTAAGAATATCTGTGTTTAGAGATGAGTTATGAGATATAAAAGCTGGAGAATGAGCTGATGGAAGTGACTTGGACCTGGTAGAATGAACTGCTGGAGACTATTAGCTCTTTGGTGAGAATCAGGACTTCTTCAGAGAGCACAGCTTGTTAAAGCACTGTTTTAGTCAGCTTTTTTTTTTTTTTTTTTTTTTTTTGCCACTGTGGCTAAAGGATCTGACCAGAACAACTATAGAGGAGAAAAAGTTTGAGGGTTCACGGTTTTAGAGGTCTTAGTCCATAGAAGGCTGGCTCCATTTCTCAGGGCTTGAGATGAGGCTGAACATCATGGTAGAGTGTGTGGGGCAAAGGGAAGCAGCTTACATCATGGTGATCAAGAAGAGAGAGAGACTCCACTTTCCAGATACAAATACATACCCAAGCCACGCCCCAATTCCCACCTCCTCCAGCCACACCCTACTACTTCAGTTACCACTCAGTTAATACCTATCAGGGGATTAAATCCCTGATTGGGTTAAGACTCGATCATTTCTCTTCCAAACCTTGCATTGTCTCACAGGTGAGCTTTCAGGGGATACCACATCTAAACCATAACAAGCACACATTTGGCTTCACTGAAGCAATGGGCAAACTGTTCCTTTTTTTTTTTTTTGATACCTAGATGTTTATTTCCCCCCTATTAGTTTAACATTTGTTCCCTCCTAGACTCCAGGACACAAAGCCTATTCCTCTTGTAATTTTCATATACTTTTCTTATCCACTTCTTCAACAAGCTCATCTCTGAGCTTAAGGAGAGCAGCTCTTGGAGGAGCTAGGGTGGTCTCCTATCACCATGCAAAATGTTCAGGGATTTCATGAAATGAATTTCCATTTCATTTACTAAATTCCCTTGGTTCCTTTGTATCTGGAGATTCTTTTTGTTTCTGTCATTGACCATCCTTTTGAATTTCTTATTGTACATACTATGTCTCAAACAGCCCTACAAAAGTGCAAACACAAAACAAAGATACTCAATTCCAACTCACTAATGAAACATTATCACTCTAATGGTACTTTTTTCCCTTCCTTATATAAACTAGAGATGGCTGGAGGTATGTTTTCTGGTAACCTAATAGCTGAATTTACTGCTGGCCATTCCTTACTATCTAATGGGTTTGGGTAATTATTCACAATCACTTTTAAGTCTCTTCTAATTTTAATTGCATTTTTAAGAAATGAAGTCCCATATTTGAGACTGATGAGTTTCTTCTTTTTCTGAACATTTAAAAAGGTACCTCTGAGCCAGGTGCAGTAGTGTATACCTCTAATCCCAGCAGCTCTGGAGGCTGAGGCAGGAGGATCGCAAGTTCAAAGCCAGCCTCAGCAACTTAACAAGACCCTCAGCAATTTAGCGAGACCCTGTCTCTAAATAAAATCTTTAAAAAGGGCTAGGGATGTGACTCAGTGCTTAAGTGCCCCTGTGTTCAATCCCTGGTACCAAAAGAGAAAAGAAAGAAAGAAAAGCAAAAAAGTCCCTCTGAGGCTAGCAAGACAAATAAGACATATTTCTTGCACTAGAACATTAGAACATTTAGTAGGGTATTTGGGATAGCCAGATCCAGTTTTATGGCTATTTGTAGACAAAGTGAGCTATTTTCTGGGAGCTTTTCTAACACTTTTTCATGCCCCTAATAGAGAATATTGGTTTCAATGTAGACTGTGGAGGCAAATGGCTTGGGATCAAAACCATTATCATCCTTGGAAAAATTACCCTACCGTTTCCTCAAGTATAAGCAAAGCAAAGATAATAATGGCACCTACCTTCCTGTTGTTAAAATTGTATCAGATAATGCATGCAATGTCCCAAGCAAAGCCAATCTGGCATATAGTGAGACATCAATGAGCGTAACGTGTATTCATTCACTGGATATAAGTTCCCTGGGGGCAGATATCTGTCTTCATTGCTGCAACCATACTGCACAGTTTATGTTCCACATGGATGTTTAAAAAAATGAACGAGCAGGTGAGTGAATGAATGTCTCTAATTGTTTATTTTGAGAAATGAACTGATTCAGAAGAGTATGCTAAGTTTCTTGAGATCCCTGAGTATTAGAATGGTTTATCCTTTATGCTTACCCACTGATTATATTAACAGAAGCCCATTTCCTGTTGATAGCCCAGGCTATCAATTCTGATCTTTTGGGACTTGGAATCAAAAGTTTGGCCCAGACACTATAAATTCAACAAAACTACTTGATCTTGACTCAGAAGCGTATTAATAAGCTATACTAAATGGGCAATGGACATAGGTCTCACATTGAAACAAAAGACAGCTGCCCAATGGAATCATGGATGCTTTGAATCTTTGATGGAAAGTTTAGTTTCCTTCCCCAAGTTCTCCCTGACACTGCAGATAGTTTGGGGTAATTCACAGATTCTCTGAGCCTACCTATGAGCTGAGGATTCAGGAGTCCCTGGGATATCTCTAAGGTACCTCCCTATTACTTTCCAACTATAGCAGCTCTATCTTGGTATATTGTATTTAGTTTTTGGTCATTCCAAATTAGTTTTACTTGAAAAACAGTATTTAAATACTGTCAAAATAGTGAGAGAACCATAGTCCCAGACTTTTTGGCATGTTATAGCAACATATTACAACACTACCTCAAGGGTGTATGAAGTCAAAGTTTCAACACAGAGAAAAAGACAGAAATAGAACGATCAACTAAATTAAGTCACTGCTCTTAATGTAAAAAGCCAAATCAGGAACCACTGGCTAAGACATCACTCTGGGAAGCAAAGGACTGTTTTTCCCACTCCCCAACCTTGTATTCACCACTAATTCTTGGAGTGAAGGCAAATAAGTCTCTGCACTTTTTTTGTCTCTCGACTATTTAACTTGTTACCTTGAAGAGATAATCCCTGCTTCCAATGATGAAGAATGAACAATAAAATGCCTATAAAATGTCTTTAGTACATGCCCAATTTCCCTCTATTGACACACTGTCTGTCTACTTACAGCAGAGAGGAAGCCTCAAAGGTGAAAGAACACATGGTGGAGGGAGCATGTGCAAGGCTCGCTGCCTTTCAGGTTGAGGCATGGGAAAGGAGTGTGGTTGGCATCCTAGAAAATCAGTATCTAAGATGTGTAGGAGCTTTGAGGAAGGTGCACTTAGAGTAAGAGGTGGTATCTGGCTGGGAAGTTCAGTGTTTCTATCACTTTCTGTAGTCAATTTGACAACCCTCATGTGAAACAGGATGTTACTCAGTGACTGAAATGCATGTCCCCAGCCCCACTGCAAAAGGGAATCGCTAATATCATATTTACATAATGTGGATAATTAATGTTTGTGAATTTGGACAATTTTATGTGAAAAATAGAATCTGTAGGGACTCTTCTTGACAATAGACAAGAAAATTGGGCCTGGGGAGATAGTAATATGGAAATAGATAAAAGATACTCACTTCTTTTTTCTTTCCCAACTCTCTGTCTCTCCTTTTTAAATGTGTGCTGTAGAAAAATTTTCTCTAACCAGTTTTCACCTCCTTTGTTACCTACTCTCAAAAATGCCATATTTCTAAAGGAAATAGAAATGGTCTATTCTAGAAACTTAAGGAAAACTCAGATAATTGCATATTCATATTAAATGTGTTTCCATCATTCAGGCTTCTTGATATCTGTGGTGATGTCTTATTTATCTTTAAATTCCCAAGACATGTAGCACTGTGCTCAATAAATGTTGGTTCAATTAAAATAAGGGCCTCAAATGTCTTTCTTGTATATTACCTCTCTCCTTTCTGGAACCCTGGGTTGTTATCCTTGTGGATCAGACCAAAGACGTGAGATTCAGAACTCTGCGGGTCTGCACAATGTCATAGCTGCATTAGTTGCTTAGTCATGGATAGAAAGCAGTCTGTATCTATAATTTTGATCTTTTTAAGACTTTATCTAAAAGTGAGATCATGCACTAATTTTTTTCTGTTTGGTTTATTTCACTTAGTATAATATCTTTCAGGTTCATCCACATAAGTGTAAAGGGCAAGATCTTATTTTTTAAGGCTGAAAAAATTTCATTATATGTGTTATATATGGGTATATATATATGTGTGTGTGTGTATATATATACATATGTGTGTATGCATATACACATATTCACTTCTTTATCCATTTCCCTGTTGACAGAAACTTGGGTTGATTCCGTATATTTGCTATTATGAATAATGCTAGAGTAAATATGGGAGTATAGATCTTTCTTTGAGATTGACTTAATTTGGATAATGGGCAGGGGTGTGGGGGAAATGAAGAAGCTGGCAAAGAACACAAAGTTTCATTCTATAAAATAAGTTCTGGAAATCAATTGTATAGTATGGGGACTACAGTTAATAATAACGTATTGCATACTTGAAATTTACTGAGAGTAGATCTTAAGTGTTTTCACCCCTCCTATACACAAACTATGAGGAGATGGATATGTTAATTAGATCAACTGAAATAATCAGTTCAATATGAATATGTATATAAAAACAGCATGCTATAACCTTAACCCATTAAGTCCCAAGTTTTCAATACTGCTAACATAATAAATATTCAAAGATTATTTCAAAGTTAACATAAGTGGTATATTTATTGTTCAATTGAAATTTTTATAAGTGTTCCACATCTTGGGCAATAATTCAAAGTAGGTTAAATGTATTCATTTGCAATAAAAATCTTACAAAATCAGTTTGCCTCACATCATGGTGACATTCATTGTTTGAGTCACTGCATTGATTGGAGGCAGGGTTACATTTTGGCTTTGAAGTTGGAAAGGCTGGGTTAGAATCTCAGCTCTGCCAATCTCTGTATGACCTTGAATAGGTCATTTAACCTTTATAAGCTTCTGTTTTCTCCCCTGTAAAATGCGGATTTTACAATTTACTCTTTGGGTTGAGGAGGGAATTAAATGAGATGAGTATAGTGGGCAGTTAATATCTGGTAAGCATAGTAACAATATTATTCCTACATTCTTTTGTCCTGAATCAATTGATAGGGAAGCCCATATATGCTACACAGTTAGCACAATACTTAATTCTGCCAATTATTTAGAAATCCCCCAAACTTCTAATCTTGTGTTTTCAGTATATCTCAACCACAATCCTTTTCAAGTATGCCTACTTGTGAGAAATCTGATTAAACAGTGGGAATTTGGTACTAAGCTTATTTTTTTTCTTCATTAGCACAATGGTATGAATATAGACAAGAGGGAACCTGGAAATGCAGCTGAGGCAGAATCACCGAGTGAGAAAACTGGTGGCCTCAGAGTGTACTTATACTATGTTCTCAGGGTGGTACCCATAAAAATTCTTGCCCATAGTGAAGGAAAAGAAGATGTGATGTTTGCTTTGAAATGGATAGAAAACTAGATGCAAACTTCACTGATTTTTACCCAATGTTGTGGTTTTCTGAGACTGGGATGAAATACAGAGACTTGATACTTTGGTGAGACACGAGGAAGTTAAATAAGGAGTCTTGCAGCTTTGTGTTTTTCAAAAGAAGCTGCTTCAGGGAAAAAGCAAAAGTAAACAAAGTGAAAAACTAAATGGAAAGGGTCCCTCAGTTCCTACATCATCTGCATCTGTTTTTGGAGGCTGAGTTAATATCCCTAGTCCTATGTGCATTTGTAAGGTTTCTCTCTCACTTGTGCATTCTCTTTTAGTCATATATTTTGGTTTTCATATATTCAGACAAGAATATTAGTAATGTGCTATTAAGTGTTCCTAGGAATTACCTTCTACCAGTTGGCTGGGTATGCATTATTACCCTGTTGTGTAAAAGACTTCACGAAGCCATATGTACATTTGGATTAATCTGGGGAAAACAAAAGAGTTAAGTTGACTTACTGTTTAAGAAAAAAAGGCAAAATTAACTTACAAAGGAATAGGTAAAAAAAAAAAATTTTTAGCCTGAGCTTGTCTGAATACGTATTTGAGAAAATTCAGACACATACCATACACCTAAGACACATAGAAAGAGCATACATCAGGTAGCTGGGAGAACTGAGCTCTGGTCTTCACTTTGAGACTAACTCACTGTGTTGATTGTGTGATGGTTATTTCTCCAAGTTCTTAGATAAAAGGAAGTTCAAGAGGAAGTGGTGAATTAAACAGAAGATCTATTCCGCCTCTTTGAACTTTCTCTTCCTCATCTGTGAAATGGAAATAATAACACCTACCTTGCAAAGTGTTTTGAGGGTTAAATGAGATTGTGTGTATAAATTGCCTATAGTAGTAGCCAGCAGAGCATATGTACTCAGAAAGTCCTAGTCTTTCTTCTCTCTCCCATTTTAAGTTTCTTCTACTTTAGAATACTTTGAAATAACCTGGAACATGTAGTGATTTTTATTAACATTGTTATCAAATAAGGCTATTGTTGCAATGGATACACCTGGCATCCATTTCCTGTGAGTGACTTGACTCATAATTTTTTCAAGTGAGGGTCAAATTGACTCTGTCTTTCCAGTGCTGAAAGAAGCCCCACATAAATCATTTGGGATATAAATATTTATTCATCAACAGTTGGCTACTCTGCAGCATGGTGTGGTCTGAACACAATTTGAAGGCAGATGGTTTATATCTTTTGAGCTTAAAATAAAACTCAACACTAAAGACAGAGGTAATGTCTAAAGAGTTTAAAATGTGCTTTTGTTGTTTGAAATGCTTTAGAGGTACAAAGCCTAAATATTTGGAAACAACAATTTTTAAGAAACCTAACCATTACGTCCCCCCCCCCCCATTAGAAAAGGTTATGACATAAAAGGTATACCTGGAAGTCCCAGCAAGGGAACTAAAATTTGTCCAAAATGCAAAGACTTTGTTAATATTGGCAAATCAGGGCCAGTGTAGCAGAATTAATATAATTTCAATTTTTCTTTGTGTCTGTAATGGTTTCCTATTATCCTGATAAGTGGGCAGCCATTTCACTTCTTTTATTGATATAGCTGTGAAAAAGAATTAGATTTCAACACTTATGTAACTGAGATTAATTGATTGATTAGATTATTAATTAAATATTCCATTAAATTTTCTTTTGAAAAAAAATGGCATAGGATTGTGGATTCCCTGAGGTTTTTTTCCCCTAGCCCATGGAAGAATAAACAAGGAAATGCATAACTAAACATTGTATCTTATCTTGTGAGAGATAATTAAACAAGCAGATGCATTACTATGTAGAAAATTTACTCACTGCTGGCTGTCTTGCAGACTACCTTTATCTAGTATCCTGGTACAAGGTGAGTAGATTTTTTTCCTTCGTGAACAACCAACAGAAATCAGTGAGCTACAAGGAAAACAGCTGGGACCACAAACCTAGGCGCATCTAATTCTACACATTAACTGGCCTGTTGTAGTTGGGAACAAAATGGTTTACTTAAAACTTCCAATCATGTAGTATTTCAGGGAACTGTGGAAAAATAAAAACAGCAAGTGGCCTTTCAGGTAACCCATAATTAAAAGCAATTTTGAGCTGTCTTTTCAGGGAACCTACCCAGGGGAAGTATTTGCTACCTGTTTGACCTTCACGATTGTGAGTCCTTGGCAGTGTCAACGACCCTCTGAACTGAATTCAAAACTAATCTCTGACAGAAAAAGAGAAACAGAATTCATGCAAATCATATTAATTCCAACATTTCCCCAGTGAGCTGGGTATAAACTACAGCCTAATTAAATATTTTTTAACGATGTGAGTAATTTTTGCCAAGGGGCGGATTCAGGGGAAAATTTAATATGAGATCACAAAAGCTGTTCCCAGCGTTGATTCTGTAAATTAATGACTATCTGCCTTATGATAAAAACATGCTGCCAAGAATGAAAATGAAGTCGGCAAAGCTTGCTCTATTTGTCTAACAACCAAATATACAGAATGCAAAACTTTAAAGGCAATGGGAAATTTCCATTGTGTTTGTATGATATATTCAGGATAAAGAGGCACCATGCTGACAACCCAATAACCAGCTTTAAGGCACTGTCAACAATACCGGGCCATTTTTGGATAGTTGTCTCAAGGTCCAGGGACATATTTTAAAGCAGCTAGTTAGTTAAAAATTTATATGCAACTTGTTTCCAAAAGAGATTCATAGTAACTCACAAGAAGAGACAGGAACAAGTAACAATGTTAACAGCAAAATAGAAGGTCAAAAATACATCAAGGGCAAGTGCTCAAATGATTTGGTACAATGTTGCCAGCATCACAACTCCATGAATTCCTTCCTTAGACTGACCATTAAACAGCTTTCCACGCCCATCTTGATCCTTAGGACAGTTCATTCTGGAGACCTGAATTGGATTGCTGTCCAAGGTCATGGGGGTGGAAAATGGGGGTGAATATAGCAAGCAAGAGGATGATATCAACACAGCCCTGCGTAGATTATTGCATCTAACTCTATAAATGGCATGGAAAAAAGGTGGCCTAGTAGATAAGGTTTTTCTTGTCTACTTATGTCCACTTGGAGAATGGAACTTTCCTTTGTGTTCTGACTCCAGTTTTAGGAAGCATTTTCACAAAAAATCAACTTGATATTCTATCAATACTATAGAAAAGCAAGGCATGGTGTTTGAATCAAAGCCAGGGAAAAGTCCCTCTTCTCCCTTTGTTTTGTGAGGGCAACCTGCTTCTAATGACTCCTGTAGTTAACACTCAGAAGTTGCCCGCAGTTCCTTGTGACATATGACTTGGGCTCTGCTAGCCCCTGGTCACCAGGCCAGCCCATCACAAGGGTTTTAGGAGCTATATTTATTTAAATTTCTGTCGGTGTCCAGCACTGGAGATTGAATTTACAGTCTTTCAATTAGAAGGTCATCTGTGCTAACTAGTGCACCACTGCCTCATTATAATCATAAAATTAGTGAGAAAAGACTGGCATGAGTAATTTGGAAGCGCTGGTTTCAAAGGTGAAAAGGTGCAGTTTCCTCAGGTTACAGCAGAGGAGGACGCAACAGCAAGCTCCTGAGCAGTAGATATGCCCATTTGGAGCAAAGAGAAGTCCTTGAAGTCCTTGAGACTCCTTACCACAAAATATAAGAATGCTGATATTATTTTATGAGACTGCATACAAATACTCATAGTGACTATATTTACTGAGAGGTTTAAAAAATATCCACACATACATTTTCCTAGTAAATTAAATAAAAGAAGCAAGAACACCTCCAAAGCACAATTTTTGATTTTTAAACTCTATTTGTCAAAGGTCTGAGTTGATGATTAGTAAACAATTCAAAATGAAACATGCTCCAGGGAGGGCTGTGGAGTGACCCCCTACCCCTGTCTTGTGATGCAGATAGCAGGATGCCATGATAAGCCTTAATTTCTAAACTATAAAATAGCATGTCATTGGTATTATTAATTCAATCACTGGGTGATATTTAATTAGTACAACTATTACTTTAAAAAGCAGGAAAAGTAAGATAAAATAAAGCACCAAAAGCAGCTTCATCCAGAATTAAAAGGGAAGGAAATAGGCAAACTACCTTGATTGAGCCTTTACATCTGTCATGTACTTTTACATCAGTTTTCTTCTCTAATTCTCATGAAGACTTTAGGAGAAAGAGGTATTATTATCCTCGATGTATAAATAGGGCGGTAAAGATGAGAGAAAAGGCACAGTTCTGACTTTAACTGAGGAACAAGTGACAGACCCACATCTGACCTCAGAGGTCATAGTTGCTTCTTGACAGAATTTGCAATCTACTTCTGTATGTTAATTGAGATGGTGCTTATTTAAAAATACATTTCAATATTACTAATCTAAGAAGAGAGTCTTCATGGATTTTCTTAATATAAAGCTTAACAATTTAAGGAACTAGATCCAGGAGAAAAATAATTTAACTTCGAATTCAAGAAAGACTTGTTTCCTGTCCTGGCTATGTGTGGTGTTATCCTAGGAGCTACAGCGATACCAGGGTGCCAAGACACAGATCTCTGCTCTCTGTGAGAAGTGGATATGTGGCCAAGGAACTGCTTCAAAGAAGCATGCCATGAGCTTCCATCCAGGGGGAGATGCAGTGCTCTGAAGGAAGAGAGGAAGATGGCACAGTGGGGCCCTGAATTAGTGCTGAGAGGGAAAAAGCAACCCAGAGGAAGTCACAGAAGGTGCAGTGGTTTCTGCACAGGCATTGTAAATAAAATCAGAGAGAGGCTGAAAGGTGGCTATAGGCCTGCCTGCCTTAAAAGAAGAGAGGATGACCACAGTCTTCATCTGGCTCCTTCCCTCCCTTTGTGTTTAATATGGCTCTTCCCTGTTCTCTTACCAAGCCTCCCTGACCCTTTGCTCTCTCTGATCTTGTGCCATGTGGCTGGAATCCTTGGGCTTTGAATGGAGATGGGAGCTACTTAAAACCTGTTGGTTTTGGCCTGGGTCCTGCCCCATCTCCAGTAAGGACTTAAGTCCTCTCAAGGGCTCACCCAGAGGGATTGGGTGATGCTCTGAGCAGGGGCCTGGGGCTGACACCAAGGAACTAGCACTGAATGAAGAAAAGGAAGGAAAAGATTTTCTCCATCTTAAATCCCCCTGGAAGGGAAATGTCATCTACCAGTGGCAGCAGGAGCAGTGTGAGGGGATTTCTTTCATTCTTTAGACAAAGTGCAGGGGCCTTGCAGAGGGCTGTGCTCAGAGGATGGGGAGATCAGAGGTGAAGTGATGAATAGCATGCATGTGAAATAGCGACAGATCACTTGCAACAAATGTGCGATGACCCTCCAAAGCTCAGAGCTCACTAGAGCCTTCTTCTAATTAAGGATAATCCAGAGTTATCATGCTTGCTTAATTATTTCCATGGGTTTCTTTGAGGGTTTCTTTTTCTTTTTCTTTTTTCTTTTTTTGGTCTGTCTCATTTGGGGTAAGGGATATCTATCTCTAGCAGTGAAGGGCAAAGTTGATTTACAGCCAGGAAACACACTTCAGGAAATATGTCTTCTCTTGTCCCCCACCCCTGCAGCATTGAGGACAGGGTGCACAGCCATGATTCTGTGTCAATCCTCCATGTTAACTGGTCAAGTTACCATAGCACATTCCTCACCTGCAAGTGACCTCTTATAAGAAGTTGCAGCATTTAAAATGTGCAAGATTTCCTTTGCTCTTCTTGTGGTTTTCTCAAAGTAAGGTCTGAGTACTACCTGTCTCTGTACAAGATGAAGAATGACTGGCTTTCCTGAAAACACATCTCTCTGGGGTCCCTACAGTGCTCAACTAAGCTGTCTTGCATGGTGCCAGGGAATCTGCATTTTAAACAAGAAAATTTTAAACCAAAAAACCCCAAAAAACAAAAAACAAGGGCATTTTCCCCACATTAACATCTGAAAGTCATTAGTTGGGTGACTTGAGCTTTGCCAGAAAATTGGCTCTTCGAAAACTTCTTCCCTGGCTCTTCCTGCCCTCCATACTGCACCAACCTATTCAAATGTAGTTTCTCTCTCTGCCATCAACCTAACCCTGATAGTAATAGAAATAATGCTGCTCTATTTGTCACATTCCTTTTTTGCACATAGTCTGTTTCCTAGAAGCTTTTGATTTAGTGTTTTCTTCTTTGCCCTAGACTCCTTCCCTGTCCACCCCCCTTTTGGCCTTTTTCCATTCTGTTTACCTCATAATCATTGATGTCACCATGTTTTCTCTGTTGGTATTCTTATTGTTTACCACACAATTATAAAACTCAGCATTGTTCTTCCACCTTATGAAGCTTTCCTTACACAGGGAATACAAAATAAGCTTCAAAGTATATCTGATACAACAACCACCTTTCATTGGGGTGTGTAAAACAATCTTTTAGTCAAGATCTATGATAACAATAATGTTCACATGTCCATATTATGATCTGAGATGGCATCTTTTATACATTTCCTGCAATACCATACTATTGGCCTCCAAGACATAGTAAGTCAGCTTATGAATGGTTTTCAGCTCTGTGGAACCCTCTATGGCATAAGTATGCTGGTTTTTCAATGTTATTTTCTCTTGAGCTAGTTCTGTTAGCTGCCAGGGTGAAACCATCTTCTGAGGTGAAGGCATCTGGCCAGTAGCTCTAAGTGCTATGTTTCAGTTAAACAAGCTTATACATGGGTAATTGAGAAAATGGGGTTTTTTTTTGCACGGTGTTAATTGTCTACTACATCTAGGACAGGAGGTGCATGGAAAAGAGACTGTCAGAATTTTGGAGCACTCCCTTGAAACAAGCAAAATGCTTTTGTACAAGGGCATTGTCTTTGGAACAAATATGTAATCTACAGACCATTGTATGTTTCTTTGGGGAATGCAAGCAAAATAAGGCCAGTTTGGGTTAGAATGACCTCAAATGTGCTTATTACTTGTACTGAGTACTTCTCTCCACCTCCCAATTTTGACTTCTTGGGAACTGGGTGCTTAAAGGATGAGTTCCTCAACAGAGGAAACTGCCAGGCAAGGGCACTCTCAGTTACCTCCTGTTTGCTGGGGCAACACCTGGCCTCAGCAACAACAGCGTTGACAACTAGAATAAATTTAGAGCAGAGGCAGTGGCAAGTGGGATTTGGAGGCACCGTTGATGATGATGGGCTATGTGGCTGAATGAGGGTGGTTTGGTTAAAAGACCATCTGGGCAAAACAGGCTAACTGCCTTTCTATACACAGAAGGGTGGTCTGTGTGCATCCCTTCCCTCTGAGCCTGGCTTCATATGAGCACTGGGACATGCTCAATTCTGCCAACCTCGAGACAGAAACACTTTGTGCCGACTCTATAAGCCAAACTACAGCACTTAATTAGCAAGCACAAAATATATGATTTATACTCATTTGGAATTCTATCAATTGGGTCTTCAAAGATGATTTTTATTCACTTTTCATTAGATTTCCATAAGGCCTTCTTTTCTAGGAGTTTAATATTAAACAAGCTTTCAATGAAAAATGTTCTGAAACATTAAATAGGTGAGAGATGGAAAAATTACAGGAAGAAATTATTTTCAAACAGTCACAACTGGAAGAGCATATAGTTTTTTCAGGTATGCAGAAGTGTTCTTGGGTCCTAGGTCTTCGAAGAAATCTCACTTGTAGCAGTTTGAAATTGAATGATGTACATTCCCAACACAAAGCTGGTCACACCCATGATATCAGCTCAGTTTCTAGAGCTGGCAGACAGCCCTCAAATGAATTTACCTCCATAAGTGTGCTTCCTGGGGCTTTGGCAACAGGGTCCCACAGCTGCTCATCAGTCTGTCCCCTTCTCTACTCTGAGTCCTAAGCCTTTCTGTAACCTGGGGGCAAAAATCAAACTGAGAGGGTTGAGAGAGGAGAAAAGGTGGCAGGGGAGGTTAATAGGTTATCTGCAAGGAAAGATGTTCAGTGACTAAATTAATGAATCTATCTTTCTTAAGACACTTGGAAACTATTCTGAAGGTACTTTTAATAAAAGGAGTTAGCAAAATATTTTGTACAATGGCACTGTCATATAAGTGAATGTGTATCTACAGATTTACACGTTTATCTGAGTACAAGAGTTCTAGAATTTTAAAAAAAAATGTCCATGGGAGAAAAAGGCAATAGAAACCAATTATGTACTAGAACAGGGAAGATGGTGACCTGGGATGGAAAGGTGAGACTTTATGACTCAGGACTGTGCACTCCCCTGAATGCTTCCAAGTCTGGCTCCCACTTAAGCTACAACCCCAAGGCATCCTTGACATTGTGAAATAGCAATGTGATGCTGAGTCAGAGGGTGAAATTTTCAGTGTAAATAGGGGTTGTTTGATGCACTTAAAATTAAATTGGTTCAAGGTGAAACAATTGGTGTTAATGAGATGGTAGATCAGAAAAGAATAAAGACTTGCTAGTTTTATAAGCAACAGAATGACCAACAACTGATCTTGGCTGCTTTTGTTCCTTAAAAGGACAATGTGGTATGAAATAGAAGCATCAAAATGTATTAAAGAGTGATCAAGTGACCCTAATGGACTTCTAAGATACTGGTCAAAAATATTACTCAAGAAAGCTTTCTTATTTTCATGACCCTAATATAGATGTCTTTTCACTATTTTGTCAGATAAATATAATGTTGGAAGAAGATGTGATAAAGTGAATAAATGCATTAATTTGGTTACTGTACTGCTTCACTATATGCATTTTAGAAAGATTTATGCTCTGAAGGTACTTACACTATCTAGTTCATTAAGCAAGTTAGTGTGTGGTCATTCATTTCACACAGTTAGGCATTAAGACATGAGGACATAAATACTGCCCATGAGAAAATAATATACTTTTATTTTGTAGACAACATTTTTTCAAAGTATTAAAGACCATTACTTGTAGGACAGCTCATACTATAAAACACTTTCCCCTTGTTTATATCACAGTGTATGCACAGGAAAAATAATCTTTCTACCCCATGTGCATATGTGCTTGCCTGTATGTGTAGGAATACACAACAAATATTACTGCAAGATCTGTTGCTGCTGCTGAACTAACACCTCTAGCTGGTTGTCTGAATCCTTAGAGGTCAAAAGCACTGCCAAGAATATACTAAAGTTGCCATATTATAAATAAGATCATGTTCAAATCTTTGTATAGGTGCTGAAGAATTGCTAATATGTGAGCAAATGATTGGGTGGCAATGAGTACTGCCTTGCTAGCCCATAGGCATCAAAGGCCACATGAAAAGACATTTTTGAAGTTGCTCTGGAAAGATTTGGTAAGAAGAAAACATGGTTATAATGGAGTCTTCAAGTTTTTTGTTTTGTGGTGCTGAGGATAGAACCCAAGACCTCACATATGCTAGATGAGCACTCTACCATCCCCAGTTCAGAGTCTTCAAGTTCTGGCAATTTGAAAAACTGAGAGAGCTACAGCACCTTTGTGATAGAATACCTACGTTCTACCCTGGACCAAGCCATGAATTGCTATGAGACCACATGAATGCACACACTTTATTTCAACAATTTCATGATTATTCAAACATGTTATGAAATACATAGATACTAGAAGGCAGTTCTATTACTATGTTTTTTGGCAACTTCAGATCAACCAGTCACCTATGCAGACATAGGTACTTCCTAGGTACCATTATATAAAACGTGTAAAAATTCTGGGGTTGAATA
>CM053401.1:58663214-58676561 GCA_028644305.1 Xerus rutilus
TTATAATTATGGAGGGGTCATTGTAAAGAGGATTTCAAGAGTTTTTATTTTTCCTTCTTATTAAAGAAACACATATTTACTTTAGAAAATGTATAAACTACAATAATGTATAAAGATGTTAAAAATCACCTGTTATCCTATCGTTCAGAACCACTAATAACATTTTGGTTACATTTTCTGTATAAATCTATTTTTTATAAAAATTGGATCATACAGTAGCTACAATTTTAAATGTGTCAAAATGTACACAGATATTATTTCGTATCAGCATCCGCATACTTCTAGGATGCTTTGTAGGCTGGTTCATGTTTGAGTATTTGTATGACCAGATTTTCAACTCCAGTAATCCTTTAGTTTCTAAGGTTCTTTCTTTTTTTTTTTTTTGGTACTTGGTAGACCCCTGCAATTGCTTATTGAATAAATTAATCAATGATAGTCTGCCCCTGATTAGAAGATTAATTTTTCATGATCAATCTATGTAAAAAAATAGTTTGAAATCAATGGAGTTTAAATATTTTTGTAAGTGTTTTTACTCTTGGGAGCTATTTCTTAAATTTAAGAAATTTAAGTTTTAATTGTTGAAAAAATAGGCATTTGAGCTATTCTTCAAATTGTGGCAACAGATGAATCAAAAAAAGTCTCAGAAATGTCAGAACACATATCTCCTTTGAATAGATCTTCCAGGACAACATGACAGGCCACTGGCCTACTGGGGATGATGTGTTTTACTAAATCTGGTCTGCCTTAGAGATAGGTTCAATTGATATTATTTCCCCTAGGGATTAAGAATAGGTTATCAAATGAGAGTTATGTTTGTAAACATTACAATAGTAATTTGAGAATATCATGGAAGTCAAAACAGTGGAAAGAATACAAACTCATGGGTGGGGAGATTTGTTCCTCAGTTTACATTTTACCCCCAAATCCTAATGGAACTTGGTCAAGTCAGGTAACATTTCTGCTTTCTTTTTTAAAAATGCCTACTTAGCACTTGTTTATGAAGATCAAGTAAAACAGCAAGTTGATAAAGGATAATTATTAACATAAAAGCTTTATATTCTTATTCCCACACTGATCTGGTGCCTGATAGAAGCATATGTAGTTCCAGGGCAATTTAATTTGGAGACAGCTTAACAGTGGCTCTTGGGTACTTGAACTCAGAAAGAAAGGGTCACATTCTTGAAGAGGAACTAAGGAGAATATATAATTTTTGAACCCTAAATCTGCCATCATTGCCTGTAGTGTGAACTCCATCTACGAAGCCATATTATGTAAACTACTAGCAGTTCTTAGGCTTTCAAGAAAAGCAAAGTAAATTATAACTTTCTTTTTCAAAAAAACAATCTGGATTCTTCCAGGTTGTTTTCATACTGGCAGTATCAGTGATAATGAATATAGGGCAGAACTAATAGATTTAGGAGTAGCATAAGTCTTCATATTTTAAATTTGTCTCCAGCTTATATTTCTTGAGACTATTCAATCCAATGAACACTATCTATACATATATATCTAACTTTGCTGATTTCTTGGCACATTGGGTTTTTGTTCTTACACTGTCTGCTCCAGAAGGGAAATGGGTTTGAAGGGGTCTGTCTTAAACTTACAATGGTGATGGCTACCAACATATCCAAAAACCTCACTCTGAGGTGGTTTCCCTAAAAAGTAGTCCTGGGGAATCATGCCATGGCAAAGCTTTGGTGTATTAACCTTTGTGATATATTACCTTAGATGAGCCTTGGACACAGGTCTGAGTAGAACAAAACCAAGGTTAAATGGTACAGGGCCTTTTCTAAGTCAAATAACTTCTAAGGAATTTATCAAATATAACTTCTAGAGTGTCATTGGAGAAGTGAAAAATAATACTAGAAGTCATTGTATTCGCTGCTCGAGATTTAGGACAGTTACATTACTTTAAAATATATCTGTGTTCATGGCTGTCAGAAGAAATCCTAACAAAATCCACACATTTGCCACATCCATTACCACTGTAAAGAATTGCTTTGAAATGCTTGCTCTAACAGTTACACAGCTTCAACTTCCTCATTCGAGGCTGGGCATTTCTAGTTCTGGGCTGAAAGTCTTCACCCAAGGAGCCAAAGTGATGGTGTTGCACCTTCCAATTACAAAGGGTACACGTGCAATTAAAAACACTAATGGCTGATGTCCACTGGGCACTTGGTGTTTACCAGGCCCCATGTGCATATAAGGTCTGTTATATAGTCACAATTTATATGTGTCATCTCATTTAATGAGAAAAAACAACAACACATAGCTGGTATTATTATTTTCTCAATTTTACAGATAAGGAAACTAAGGAGAGAATGGTTGAGAGGTTTACCCAATATCATATGAATAGTATATAGGATAACTGGGTTCCAACTCAGGTGGCTGCTGACTCCAGGGTGCTCTCCTGCTGCCTGCACAGCTATGCTTACGAAGTGATGATTTGGCAGAAGTGAGTGGAGAACTGGTAGCCCATTATACCTGTTAGACTGTGAGTACAAAATAATTCTGTTTAAATTACCTTTAACAACACCAAAAAGAAAACTTCCAAGACATATAATACAAAAAGGAAATTTTTATTAGACAAAATTCAAATAGTCACTAGTGCTTGGTATACTGAAATGTGCAATGATTGTGGGTGTGCATGTGTGTGCAGGCATGTGTGCTGCTGGGCATTAAACCCAGGGATTCACATACACTTATGTCCAATACTTTTAACTATAATTTTTTTGATAGGCCACAGCACCAACATAGAATCAGCTATCAAAAGTAAGTGCCCTGAATTTCTGGTACCTCCTTTCACAAAGTGCATGTTTTGAAGTATGCTGCTTTCAAATAATTCACTAACCCTACAGGAACTCCCAGCATGAGGGGATTGCTTCATAGGAGACACATGGCATGAGAGAAAATAGTAGACGATTTAAGGTAGAGCCCAGCTCCTTGGTGGAGTAGATTTGACAACAGGGTAGAAGGCAGTGTTTTTTAACTGTCATGTTTAGCACAACCTCTAGATTTTTGGATGTTTTCTTCATGCTTTGCAATTGCTCCCCTTCAAAAATATATGGTAATAATGACACCATCATCTTGTTTTGTGCTTAATAATGAGACGGCTAACCGCAGTTACTCACGAGTGCAAAAGTGAAAAAGAAAAACGGCAAACAAAAAAGGTAAGTCATTTGTTGTAAGAACCTACAAATAAATTAAACCTTGCCTAAGATGTATTGATTTTATGTGGCCTCGCCTGTAGAATAATGTCAAGGGTTCCTGACAATCCATTACATTCAATAGGCAAAATCTCCTTATAATTTTTTTCCTTTCCTGAACGATGTATAATCTATTTTTTCCTTGATGAAAAAGTGGTACTTTATAAGCTTGAAAATTCTTTAAAGTAGTGAACAAAGCTGACGCATTGTGGAAAAGTTTTCTGATCATTTCTTTAACATCACATACACAGAAAAATTAGTTATAATTGATCCCATAAATGATGTGATAAATCTAAACCTATATGTACTTTCTAACTACATTAATGGAGTCCTACAATCTGGAGGTGATTATTCAGGCATCTTTTCATGAAGTTAGAGATGGCATCTAGGTGGAGTGCTTTGTATTTTTTTACCAGAGATTTTGGTATTGAAGGAAAAATAAAAAACTAATTATAGACTTCTTACTAATATTCACTGAAAAAGGCTCTTTAGATAATTATTGGTAACTAATTTTTTACTGCTTGTACCAAAAGTAATTTCAAAGAAAACATTTTAAAAAGGTTTAGAGAGATGTTCTCTGTGTAATAAGGATTATTGTTACCATGAAAAAATAAAATGTCTCTGCCTACAATGATGCTGAAGGAAAGAAAAGATGGATATAACATTTCTAGTAGAAGAGCAGATAGACCAATCCTGTTAATATTTAAACCTGCAATTACTCTGTGTGTGTGTGTGTGTGTGTGTGTGTGTGTGCATGTGCACACACTCATGGTGTTATCCATGCCTGCTCTCTCCCTGCTGATAGCCTGGTAGCAGGAGGGAAATGAAGATGCTGAAAATTTCCTAACGGACAAGAAGATTTTCATTTTTAGTGTTTAATAGTGGTGTCTGGTTTTGAAATTGGCAATTTAGGGGCCTGGTGTGCCATGCAATAGGATTCTGGAACTTCACAATTGTGTGGATCTGAGGAGGGCTGCCTGACTAGTGAGAGTTTGGGGCCTTGCATTGAACAGACAGGCCACCTTGGTGCATGGTCAGTCAGAGTATCTGTGCTTTGTGAACTCTGGCAGTGGTTACTTGGTTCTTGAGATTTAACCCAGACTTCTTACAAACTCCTCCAGGCCACTAAATACCATTAAAGTCAGTGAATACAAGACAGGGTAACTGCAGCTTTGGGAATGTTCTAATATGCCCTGGAAAGTAACTTGGGGTACAGGAAAGTTCAGGTAACAAAGTCTACACCCCAGGAAACCCTTCATCCTACTGCTTATAGTTATGAAAAATCTCTTATCTGTATTCAAACAAATACAGAGATTTAAGGCAGGAAAATAACGTAGATGCTAGAGAGTGAAACAGCAATGCTGAAGCTGAGCAAACGGTCCCTCACAAATGCATCTGTTCATCTGTTCTATAAACTACCAATGAGCACCTACTGTGCACAGACACTATGTAGGACAGTGGAATAAAACATGAGTTGGGTCCATACCTGTTTATATCCCAGGGGTTTACAGTCCATGAGATAGATATATGAAAACATAGCTGCATGTGGACATGGCACAGAGGGAAAATAAGTACAGGTCCCAATGACCAGAAAAGCCATGTTGCTGCCACAGTGGGAAAGGAAAGTGTCACAGGGAAGGTAGGTCATTAAGGATCAGAGAACAGGCAGATGATGGTAGGGATGCAGACAGAGAGCCCCAAGAACCACTTGAATGTCCAAGGAAGGTGGATCTCTGGGAAGACGTAAATTGACAGTGAGATTGCTTTGTACAGCACATCAAATCTGGGCTATGTCTGATAATGGGCGATGGTGAACTGTGGAACAATTAGAGGAAGGGTATGATGAAACTTCCACATTGGGGCTGGAAGAAATCAGCTGAGAGGTCACCACAATTGTTCAAAGCAAGACCCTCTTCCAAAGCTTTTCTTTTATATATTGGAAAGATACCCTTCTTCCAGACTAATCCCCCACTCCCACCTTTCTCCTTCTCCTACTTTTTCCTCCCAGCTAAACTGCTTGGAAAAGTACCCTACACTCCCTCACTCCACTTCCTCACATCCCTTTCCATTTGCAGCCTTCTGTAATCTGATTTCTATCAGTCCCATTCCTGTGAAACCGTTCTAGCCCAAGTCTCCAACAGTTTGTTAGTTGTCAGAATCTACAGATACATTCCAGGCCTCTTCTTGTCTGGCTCCTCAGCATTCAACATGACTGATCATTCCTTCCTTCTCAAAAAACTCCCCTTTCTCTAAACAGCACCATATTCATCTCTGCTTCTTACCTCTCTGTCCACATTTTATAAAGTCTTCCATAGGCTCCTTCTTTCCCTATCAACGCTGCAACTTCTCATTCCATGCTTTACTTACACCAGTGCTTCTCAAACTTGAGCATTTATCAGAATCATAAGAGATCTGGAAAGGTCATTCAAATAGCTGAGTTCCTCCCCAGAAATTCTGATTTAGTGGCTATTGGGTACAGTTCAAGAATTTGCATTTAGCAAACTGAGTTCCAGGTAATGCTGCTGCTGCTGAGAACCATCACCGTAAACAATCTTTTCTAGATCTATGATTTCAGCTACCAGCAAAGCTAATGATTCATAATCATGGATTTTCCCATAGCCTCAGACTTGACTACCTTTGTCTCTACCACAATGTTCCACAGGCATCTAACACTTACCTTGACCAAAGTGGAGCTCATCGAATCTACCTTAATCTTTTTCTCCATTGTCCCAAGCTTGCTCCTTCTCCTTTAGTTGCTATGTTAGAGAAAGGCCCCTTCCATTTGACTTAGCCACCACCTGTCACAAACTCCCAGGAAAGGAATCCCTGCCTTCATAATTCTGATTCACATCTACTCCTTGGGTCTTCCATCACTGCCCACCCCTGCATCCTAGTGTTTTTTTAAAGAGGAACCATGGCATTGGCCTAAATGAGCTCACTGCTTCCATCATAATTCTTTTCAAATCTATCCTCCATGTTATTATCAGAGATAATCTTTCTAAATGTCACTCTGAGCATTTCACATGTGTGCAGATTCATGTCCTGGTACATCTTTACAGAACTCCGATCTCCAGTCATACTGGTTTTCCCACGATGAACTTGTTCTTTTGCTTTGTTAGGTAATGGCTCCCTAATACCCATAGGTAGTACCTTCAATATGTGCACTTACTATGGACACTGTTGACATTTCAGAAACACCAGGGATTTACTTTTAGTAGCATTAGGGTCTAGTAAAGTGCAAGGCACCCTGTAAGGATCAACACCTTTTGTTGTTTTGACCCAACTTAAGAGTTTCCTGTGAAGAAATAAGCTGCTTCTGAAATCTCAGGCATTGTTAGAGCCCCTCAAATTTCTCTGGCAACTGAGCTGGCTCTGGAGGGAGAGCACAGATTGTATCCTTTTCTGTATGGATGAGCTTAGGTCTCTCACTAACATAATTCTGGGTGTCTTTTATTCCAGTGACAAAGAGTTGGCACTAGATTTTTTTCAAATAAGTCTGCATTCAAGACAGTAAAGTATATCCTCTTTGACCTTCCTATCCTTACTTATGCTTAATCTATAGGGATGTAATGAAGGGGATTTGGGCTTTAGCTCTTAGCTGGCTCCAAGCTGCCCAAACTCTGTGGACCCAAGATCTTTCCCTATAGAAAGTTGTATATTACCAGTAATTTCAACTCAGCATAATGAAGCATCATCAAGTTGAGCAGATGAAAGTTAAGAAGCAATGTAGAAATGCAGAGATAAAGGGGTGCAGTATCACCAAGCATTGGTCCTTGTACTTTAGGAACTGAACTTGGATCCCTAGGTCTGTGGAGAGCCCAGAAGGCCAAAACCATAGCCTCCATGGAAATGATGTCAAATGGAGCCCCTATCCATGAGTAAGAGTTTCCAGTTACCCATAGACAAGATCACTAAAGTGAAACTGATGTTATAGTAATAATTATAACATTTATTAAGGCTAACTTTTTATAATTATAACATCTATTAAGGCAAATTTCTATTAAGGCTAACTTTAAAGCCATGCACTTTTTTTTCCCCACATGGTATCCTCCACGTGTCTTATAATTAATTCCTTTGTTTCTAATGTCTTAAGTCAACATTCAAAAATTATAATCTGGCCAGGTATGGTGCTGCATGTCTATAATCACAGCAACTCAGGAGGCTGAGTCAGGAGGATCACATGTTTGAGATCAGCCTGGGCAACTGAGTGAGACCCTGTCTCAAAATTAAAAATAAAAGGGACTGAGGTTGTAGTTCAGTGGCAGAAAGTCCCTGGGTTCAGTCTTCAATATATAAAAAAAATTTTAACCTGAAGACTACCTGCATCAAAACTATTTGATTCTTAAAATGCCTATTCCCAGGCCCCAACCCATACCTCCTGAATCACAAATTCATCAGGTGAGTCTTTTGCAAATGAAACTTGAGAACACTGTGAAGTGAAAAGAATTAATTCAGGTGTGGCTAAAGGTGACATGCTTAAACCCATATGAACTTGGTCAGCACCTAGATTGTCACCGTCTAGTTCTTCAGGCAGGAGTTACCTTTGCTTGTTTTCTGCTAGTTATCAGTTACACAGAGTGTATCATTAATTGGATGTTGCAAGACTGACTGGCCTTTTACTATTTTAAAACCTATTTTCATTGTAATAACCTTGTATAAGATAGTGTCTGTGCCAAGGTCTAAATTCATATTCAACAGATTCATTATTACTAGCTAGGGCAGCAAGAAAGAGGATTCCATACCCCCAGCAAGACCTCTTTGATACAACACATGCAAATGAAGGATGCAATTAATTAAATATTTCATTGCCACTGCCCAAACTCAAATGCATCCTGTGGATCTCTCCCTTAGCTTGTTACCACAACCATCAGATACAAAGGCAGTATGGGGAAGGGTCATTGTAATATGCAATACAATAAATATATCAATTGAAGACCAACATTAAAAGAGTTATTTGCTAATGGGCACCATGCCAGGGTTACTCAGGCAATGCTGCTTGCAGAATTCCTAAGCTGAGTTCACAAGATACAGATCGATGCACCTCCAAAGAGAGTCTATATCAATCTCCATTTCATTCATTAGCTCCCACTTCGAGCTGGTTGGCTGCTAGTTAACTCTTTAATGTGGGAGAAACTGTCAGTGTAAAGGCCACTGGGACACGTGCTCTTCCCAGCTGTACTTGACCTGTCAATATTTCTTGCAGCAGACTGTTTAAACTGGTACGGCTAATGGCAAAATGGAGACCTATGGGGTTTTGAAGGCTTTCATAGCTTTAGAATGGCTTACCATCCAATAGCAAACATTAGTAAATTCATCCCATTGCTGTATTTCTGCCTGTGTCTTATCATCCAGGTGCACAGAAACAAGGCTAAAATTATTTTCCATAGTTCTTTTCGTGAACTCAAAGGTATTTTAGACTACACATTATGTAAATGTGGGCTCCTTCACAATGAGATACTATCACACCAAGGACTTGGCTGCAGTGGAGATCATTAGTTTGTGATTCAGCTCTAAAGAAGCTCCAAACAATGAGGGAAGCAAAGCAGCACTTTCTATAAAGTTAGGATTCATTTTCAATTTGTATTGGTCCAGGGACAACTTTATTGTTGCACAGTGGAAGAACCCGGATGCTCAGGGGGATGCTTGGTGCATGAACTATTTCGAGCCCTTCTGAAAATGTAAATAAGAGCCCTAAAACATAAAGGCATAATTACCAAAACAAAGAATAGTCTCAGACCACCAGGAATAGCTGGCTTCGCTTATTTTCTTTCTACAAATATTGAATTTACTAATTTCCCTTGCCTTACTGTTGAATAAAATCAATTTTCTCAGTAGAGCTGATCTCTGCTTTGTTTGAGGTTAGATGTGAAGTTGATATGCATCCTTAGATATACTGTTTGGGAGAAAGCCTTGAATATTTAACCCTACGTCACAGTGAGCCCTCCCTTCACCATCCTGTGGGGCGTATATTGATTCATTATTTGACAATCAGGATTCTCCATAGGTTAATTGACATGTTTGGAATTCAAGGCAAGAAAATCTGTGCATTATTTTAAAACTCCTGTCAAATTGTTTGTAGATACGGTTTGATAACAACACCTGTTTTTTCCTCTCTTGGCCAATACAATCCATTGAGAATCCTGGCTTAAAAAATTTCCCTGCAGAATTGTCAAACATATGTATTTGTATTTCATTACTTGGGTAATAGCTGATTTGCCAAGTTCATTTACTACTAGTTGCTTCTCAAATATCTCAGTGGGATAATTAAGGAATACTAAGAACTGAAACTGTACTAAGTTGGGGGGGGGCTGGGAGCCATTGCCCAAATCCCAGTCCTGATTAAACTGCTGTCCAGAATTAAATATTCAATAACTGAAATTCTCTTTTCTTCCTTTACTCTGAGCAACTTATCATCAAGGAGAGAGAGCTACTCCCCAAGTTGCAAAAATAAAAGACCCCCCTCAAATTATCCACACCAATCAAACAGATCAAAATCCTGTGGACTTTCAAGTAAAAGGTATTTAAATTCAAAATTGACTTAGTAATGTTCTAAATGTTCCTTCTCTCAGTGGATATATATGAGGGGAGTGAAAATAAATAGTAACTCCACAAGTATGTCCTGGAAAATAGTAAAGAGGGGCCAGGCACAGTTCAAGGTTATGGCTGAACACAACAGTACCGATGAGAATTTGGACAGCTAAAACCCTCTAGAGAAATTGTGGATGTGAAGGATTCTAGAGAAGAATGTTGAAGTATGATAGCATTAGAGTTTAAATGCTCTCAAAGAATCTTGCTGGCTCATTGCACAAAGAAAAGGGATATTTTAATCATGAGCTATCTATCATCACTTGAATTTGAATGCCTGTTGTTTGAAGTTACAAGCTACTGAGTCCTGTGATGTAGGTTTTCAGGTCTGGTGCTGGAACGAAAGAGGTATGAAAACTTAAAAAAAAAATGGCAATGGACTTGACAGAAAGCACTGCATCTGAAATGCTGTCTCTTAAATTTTGGACAGCAGAAGTAAGAAAAATTAAATGATGAGTTTCTCAAAATCTTCCCTCAGAATAAAATAAGAAAATATATGAAAGACTAGAAAGAATGAATTTAAAAAATAAACTTTTGAGTACAAATGCCATTGCTATTTTAAGGCAACTGCATTAGATTCATCAGTTAATGTTTTCCAAGTTCATATGAACCCAGTAGGAAAGGATACCTAGGGATGCAAGATGAATTCTGTGTTAAGCACAGGCAGCAAAGTAGCAGATGGCTGAGTTCTTCCTTGAACAAAGACTAATGTGAAGGGCAACTCTGATGATGATCCTCACTTACTTCTCACTTCTATTTTGACGTATGCTCCTTTATGAGGTATCAGTGACAGACTCAGGGGGGCCCTTAACAATTCCTTAGAGGGATGCACATAGTTTCTATCAACTATACATTGGGTGTTCATGGGGGAGATATTATTGACTTCCCCAAAGTGAAGAAGTTGCCAAACTTAGTGCTGGCATGATCTCGTTTCATTCGATTTCACTGCATGAGAAAAATGTATACTTTTAAAAAAATTCTTTCAATGCCCAGGAGCCCAGGCTTAAGGAGAGGGGAACAGTTCAAACTCTTCAAATAAAATAAAAGTGAGCCAGAGGAGCCAGGGAGCTTCTCTCATCACATTTCTACAATTTCCAGCTTTCAGGCTGCCACTTACAAGCCACTTCTTGACATAATCTTTAGGCTTAAGCATGTGGAACAGTGGACCAACCAGCTTAATAAAAAGACAAAGATGATATGCAACTAATGGACAGAGCATCGCAACTAGGTGTTAACACATCATTCATTGGACTAAATGCTCTTTCAAACTCCGCAGCAGAAACAATTAAAGTACTGACTGCAGTCTTAAGTTGCTTCAAATTGTCTGGCACAATTGATCCACAATTATCTTTGTACTCCCTAAAGCCCCCGAATGCTACCTTCTTCATTGACTTTAAATTTCCTTCACAGTTCTCCAACCTGTGTTCTGGCATACTGAATATCTGACAAAGTGAATATCCATTGGAAAAGGCCATTTTGATAGATCTAGGAATCCTAAACATCCTATTAAAAATCTGAGCTGTATGCCTCTTGAATGCTTATAACCAGCTCTTCATAACAAACAAGAGATCTTATTAAAAACTTCAAGATTATAGTTAAACTTTAAAGACACAGCAAACTGTTTTCCCACTAGTTTCATAATAAAACATGTGAGAGAAATTCTTATAGCAAAGAGGCAAGGTCTATCTCTAAAGATTAAACTCAAAAATCACTCATGTCTGGTATGGCCAAGGAATTTGGTTCCACCATGTTGGGGTCAAGTGTCTGACGGCCCATAAAAACATTGCTGATAGCGTACTTTTTTGAATGTTCATTTACATGGTTGTTTGGACATTTCTTTGTTGAAAAGACAACTGTTAAGTGGCTGATTCACCAGAGTCTCTGTGAACATCCTATGGGACCCAAGCAAATGTGTTTCCAAAGCATGGTGAAAAGGAATTTGTTTGGGGACATAGGCATAGATGTGTTCATTAACACTACCTTATATAAACAAGTGTCTTTTTTTTTTTTAAATATTTTTTAGTTGTTGATGGACACAATGTCTTTATTTTATTGCTTTGTATGTGGTGCTGAGGATCGAACCCAGGGCCTCACGCATGCGAGGCAAGCGCTCTACCGTTGAGCTACAATCCCAGCCCAACAAGTGTCTTTTTAATAATTTGTTACCCTCCTCCTCTTCTTCCTCTTCTTCCGTTTTGTTGTTTGCCTTCTGGCAGAAATTGTGTAAAGTTATGTGAGTGAAAAACCCTGAAGATAGAGAGAATCAGCTGCCTTCTTTGAATAATGCTGCCCCACCCTAAGATTAAACATGGCATTAGATCCAAACTGAAGGGTTATTTTGAGCTACTATGTGAGAACCTACAATTGTGTCTATACAATGATTCAAGGTCACTGATATAACCTAGATGTGGGAATAAAAAAACTCATAGATAATATTTTTATCTAATCTGTACATCTGATATTTTTTCTCAATTAGGTGCATCCTGATACAGAAATGGTGAAGAATAGTTTAGCTGGAAATTATAATTTCTAAGGTTCCTGGAACTTCTCAAAGGTGAAAGCTGAACTATGTCTGAAAAAGGTATTAGAATATATCTTAATTCATCATCCAGAATAAAAACAAAAAGCTTGACTTATGCAGTGTATGAAGAATGGGTCATGATCTCATGTTTACCTTGGTTCAGTTTCCCCAACAATGCTATGAAGAATCCAGCTCATATTCCCATGGATCTTATTTAAAATGTTCATTTACATTACCACTTAGAAGAAACTTCATAGTTTTAGACTAATTTCTCCCACTCTCTCTCAATTATAATAATTCACGTGGTCTGCTAAATTTTTATGTGATAATAATGCATATATATAAATCATACATATTTGAACTCTTTGATGCTTTGTTGCAGCTTAGGGTAAATGTTAACACATAAGATGTATTTGCTGAAAATTTAGTATAATACTTGCTATTAACAAACATTAATATTTTTTTCCTATTTTATTTATTTGTTCTATTTGGCTTACATGATAACAGAGTGCAATTTGATTCATTGTACATAGATAGTGGATAACATATCAATTCTCTAGTTGTAAGTTGTATAGAATCACAACATATATGCAGCCATACATAAATTAGGGCTATGATGACCATCATATTCCACCACCTTTACTGTCCCCATGCCTCCTCCCACGTACACCCCTGTGAACAGAGTTCCACCATTGTTTCTATGTCCTTCCCCACATTATGGGTCAGCATCCACTTATCAACGAGTACATTCGGCATTTGGTTTTCTGAGATTGGCTTACTTCACGTAGCATGATATTCTCCAACTCCATCCATTTACCTGCAAATGCCACAATTTTATTCTCTTTTATTGCTGAGTAATATTCCATCTAAAAAGCTTCTTCTCAGCAAAAGAAATCATCAATGAAGTGAACAGAGAGCCGACATTCTGGGAACAAATCTTTGCCACACACACATCTGATAGAGCACTCATCTCCAGGATATATAAAGAACTCAAAAAGCTTAACACCAAAAAAACTAACAACTCAATCAATAAAT